>OU343223.1:310571609-310759594 GCA_910596185.1 Chrysanthemum makinoi | reverse complement strand
TAATTTATATAACGGATGCAAGTATATGAACTAATAATGGATAGCTAAACTTTTTGTTTACAGGCGTTGTCCATTATTTCAATTTCCTTGCTTGCCGTCAAGAACTTGTCAGATCTTACTCCATCACTACTTCTTCGAGTTCTGCAGGTTGTTTTAGTATGAGTTGCAATATATATGGCATACATGCTTCATTTTTTTTTTCACTAGTTTGAATAAACCTGGATTTTACAGGCAACCCTCGGTGGTTGTTTAGTCAATCTCTACGGGGATTAATCAACTATCAGATATCGAGATCGACAAAGTTAACAAGCCCTATCTGCCTTTGGCATCGGGAGAATTTTCAGTTAAAACAGGCGTTTTACTCACCTCTTTGTTTGCTATTATGGTATGAAAAGTTAAAAATTTCTATATACAATCATGCATGATTTCAAGCACACAGATATATATAGGAAACTGTTTGGAACCAAAAATTGACTACATTGTATTAAACAGTTTTGTTTAAAACTTTTGACGCATATTAGAGTTTTTGCATCGGATGGAGTATTCAATCTCCACCATTAAGGTTGGGTCTCTTCTTATGGTTTCTATACGGAACTGCTTATTCGGTTAACGTAAGTATTTGGCTTCTACCAAGTCTTTCCAATGCACATATTTTTTTCGTTCAATCAAAATTACAATATCTGGCTTCTTATATGGTTCTTCCTACTTCTAGTTACCATTACTACGATGGAAGAGGGCTCCTGTGGTAACTACACTCGCAGTTTCGACTGGCTTTGGATTGATTATTCCTATCTTGTTCTACCTCGACGCTCAGGTTTATTATTTACATAAATCCGTGTGTATTCTGTTTGACTACAAAGTAAACATAGATTATGACCATTAAACTTATCGTTATAGACATACATAAATAATGGAGGACCACTCGAACTTTCAAAGCAAATCATATTTTGGGATTCATGAGCATCTTCTCGATAGCTTTGGCATTATTTAAGGTACGTTCGCTGCCTTTCTATTATAAGAAACGTGGTCAATTTAAATGGTTGTAGAATTAAACTTATCGTTATAGACATACATAAACGTGGTCAACTTTTAGGACATTCCTGATGTCGAGGGGGATAAGAATGATGGAGTGAACTCGTTTGCTATACAATTTGGAGAAGAACGGGTTAGATCAAAACTATATATCGATCTTTACCAATCTACAGCCAATTTGTCGCACAAATATTCATCTTTTAAACAAGATTCCTACTAAATGACAGGTGTTTTGGATTTCTATATGGCTTCTTGAAATGGCATACGGTATGGCTATATTGATCGGGCTATTATCAACCGGGCAATTTTGGATAAGATCGATAATGGTATCTTTATTTCTAACAATTTTACTTGTAAAGTTTTGAGTACGTAGTCCTTGTAAGAAACTATAACATATAACAAGTATACAGATGTTAATTTCAAAAAAAATAAAAGAAAATGTTTTCCAATCAAATGGTTGTAGAATCAAGTCCTGTTTAGAACATTGTGAAGTTGATTTGTTGTGTATATATTGTGAGATAGTTAGTTGTCGTTAAAATAAAACTAAAAATGAAAAACAATGGAGTACACTCAAGAACATGGGGTTTATTAAGGTTTACACAAATCATCATCACCTTACGTCGTTAATAGAGATGGTTCGATCTCCTCGAATAGCTACTATCAATCTGGGATCATTGTAATTAACTCTTTTAATGTGTCACTCCGTAAGTTAAAAGACCTAAGTCTACCACAGTATAAATTAACTTGAACCATGATATAATAAGGCTTTCGTTATGAATGGACACATGCAATAACACCGTTTACTATTGTGAGCAGGTTACTAGTCATAGCATTTTTGGTTATATGGTATGGTCACATGCAAAGTTGGTTGATATCAAAAGCTCCAAGGCCACTGGATCATTCTACTTATTTATGTGGAAGGTAATTACTAATTAGTGTTACCTTTTAAATTTAGTATGAATTTGTGGCTTGTTAGCTTTTTAAAATGATTTAATTTGATAATTATCATGGTTTCAAAAAGCGTTAGGCGCTAGTCGAGCAATCGATCACTGCGTAGCTAGTAATCGGCTGAGGTAGCGTCTAAGCGAGGAGGCGGATTGGACTTTTTTATATATATATTTAAAAGTTATATGTACATTGATAATTTTAATGGTAAATAACTAAACGTGTCTAAAAAAATTGGAGATTGAGCTTTAGATGTAGTAAAATTAGGCTTCATTTTGTTAAATTAATGTTTTCACATCACAAAATTTATTCTTTGACGTTATTTATTAACAAGATCCGACCAACTGGAAAAAAGAAAAAAAAAAGCATTGATTGGCGTTGACCATTGTTAACCGGCATTAATCGCCTCTTTGACCCATTCTTTAAATCGAGGCAGCTGATGGCCGCCTAACACCTAGGCGCCGCCTCCGCCTAAACCGCTTTTTATAACACTGATAATTATATGTTTTCGTTGCGATATGATAACGAGAGTTTTAAGATGCGTAGTTTATTAAATTTGGTATTAAAGCTTAACTACATACCAAATCCAGTATTTTGTTGTGTGAAGAAACCTACTTTTCACAAACCAATAAATCATTGTCATGTTAATTTAGTCATATTTTTAAGAATCTTAGTCATTTTTCATTTATATATACTTTATTAAAAGTAATTGATTTATTTAAATTTTTTATATGATGTTCTCACTTGACAAGATATTGTTCCTTTTTGCAGCTATACTACGTGGAATACTTGTTGGTGCCTATTCTAAGATTTTAAACATGTTAAAGCTATATGTGAAGCTTGCTCTTGACTGTCCATGTTCTGTTCAAATTTCGATTTATAATTTCTTGTTATAACAATGTATGTGTTGCTAAATAAGTGAGCCTATATATAGTGACAGAGTTATGAATTGCATTCATGTATGGATGTTAAGTATATCATTGTGTACATATCAAGTTACCAAGAATGTTAATAAGAATGATATTTGTTAATATTGAGTTGTTGTTAATTGGGCTAATCATTTGAAAATGTATCATATTTAGACATTTTTTTTTAATCAATGAACTAAAATATTGGGAAGCTTATAATCATATTTATACTTAGTTCGATCGGGAAGCACAAATAGTTTCCACACGACGATAGTTACAATCAATTTAGACAAACAAGATATGCATACTCTCATTGTTTTCAGCGGTACCCATAATATCTTTGACATTTGGGGGCTAGGTACAACAAAAAAAATTGGATGCAGAATCAAGAACACTTACCCACTCCAAATAACAAGCTGATTAGGATCACGTCAGTAGTTTTAATGATTGCAAAGAGCTTTTACATTTCTACACAAGATTATTTTGTATTGATGTCATGCTATTTAATTACCTTTACGAGGGTAGGAGTACAATTGTGATCTAGTGACAATGTTGAATTTGATAAGCAGTGAGAATTCACCAAGGAAGTTTCAAAAGAATTTGAAGATATGTTTGTAAATTGTAATACATATCGAAAAAAGTATAATATCTATTCACAAAGACAGAATTCAAAAATCAAAGATCAAAAGTGGATATTTTTCTTTGAAATTTACAGAAGCAAGAGCATCTGCATAAATACTTGTTCTTGTCTGGCAGGTATGAAGCGGAATTGAGTTTCTTCAGTTGCGTTATAGTGTTTCTCACTCCCAAATATCAGTGAGTCCAAGCGATGACTGTTTTGGTTTTACAAGACGCATTTGAGATGTCCATAAGGTTAACAGTTTCTTATCTCCAGGAATATTAACATGAAAAAATAGTCTCCCATCTTGAGCTTGTTACTGTTGGTTATTATTTAGTTCTGATTTTTGAATTTAAGAAACGTTCATTCAAACATCGAACTTGATATAAATAAGACTGCGCTATAATTCTTAACTTTTAAAGATGTATCATTCTTACAAATGACGAAATTTATCAGTGTCAACAAACAAGATCAAGAACAAACGAGCCATCAAAACATAACTATATTAATACATATGAACACATAAAACTAGAAAAAATATGGTGGTAACAGGCGTTCTAAAATCATACCAACCCGTTTGGCAACCTAGCTTGAGCAATCCAGTGCATCAGAATATTGTTAAACACGGGACATATTTTATCTGTCATACCCTTTAATTATCTTATGCTCATGAGCCAGTAGTCCTTGTAATGTTAACATCACTACATTCAACACGACAACTGAATACTGTTGGAATTATATAACATGACTAATCATAAATATAAACAATAAACATCAAAGTAAGTGCGGAAGCGTATAGGAACATATAATGAATAATTAATTAACTAAAGAATAAAGTATGCGTACCTTTCTTGATTCTAGTCGAACAAGAATCAAATCCACAAACTAGCAATTAGGATGAACCCTAATTAGGGTTTATAGGATTATATGAATTACCCCCTACCGTTTTGTAATTCAATCCAAGATAATAACAAAAGTATGTTATTACTATGTTCTTGTACACACATACTAAACCGAATTAAAGTAATGCTAGTTTTATCAAACAAAATAACTTGGTTTGTGGAAAAGAGTTGGATCGACACCCAAAAGGTGATGTCGATCGGTTTGGACAAGAAAAAACACACAAAACAATTTTTAGGGTTTAGCTAATGAGCACAAGAGATGGAAAAATAAAACCCTAACCTGTTTATATACCCAACTAAACTTGGTGAACAAGTTGGTTTTTCTTTCCTTCTTTCTCTCCTTGGCCGATCGGTTTGGATATCCATAGGGATTCCGGAACCTTCCCAACTTTTGCAATTTAATCCTTTTCCAAATACCTTTAACGTCCGTTAGTCCATTACATTAATTACTTAACATTCGTTAGTTATTTCGTTTAATAAATAAATAAATACAACGTTTATATTTAATTATTTAACTTTAAATTCTCATACGTAAAGTGTGCAATCCATAGTCTCGAGTTCGATCCTAACTCACGTCTACTAATTTATATCCATAAAACCAACAGCTCCCACTTGGATATATCTTAATAGAGTGATCACATTCGGTTAGCGTCAAGCAACACTTCGATGCCTCTAGTACAACTCAAGCAAGGCTCCTGGAAAACCTTTTAATGATTTCTCATTATTATTATCCTTTTGTTTCTAATACCATGTTAAATAAAGATATGGAATTAAGTCATTCTTTATTCAACCATTCTGTTTCTCGTTATTAGTGATTGAGCAAGATTACCAAATCTTTTGAACATATTCAGGGGAGAACTTTGGGCATGGCCATGCAAACATCTTGTCAACCCTACGAGGGGCCCAACAGTATTAAACTCCAAAATAAATTTGAATGAACAAATTCTATCTTGACTACGAGAATAACCCATGAACTTTGCAACACTTCAGGAAACAACCCTTATGACTACCAGTTACGTATAGCGTTAAGTTGTTCCACAGAAGTGCACTACATTCATGACACTTATCTGGTATCTCAAGTCTGAGGATAACTATTCATAATTTACTTATAACAATATCCACAAAGTAAATCATGTAGTTGGGATAAGTCCTATATTCAATTCATTGAATATCATCTGAAATTGGTATGCATTCTCATCAATATACTTTCAAGTATATTCTACCATATCTCTCAGATTTGTCTTAGTTTAATGATACTCCCATATCATTAATTGACAACGGACGATTTAGAATAAATAAATTTACTCACGGATTAAACATGCAAATATAGGATACAATATATTATAAAATCAATCATACCAAGTATTTGATTTATTATAACAATTGTTTAACATCCCTTATCCAAATACCAAATAGATCAATGCATGAAAATTCCAGTTGATGAATTATACCTCAAGTAATGACAATCATACTTGTTGACAAGGCATAAATTAACCAACTTGATCTATCGTAATTTTGAGAATACTTATTTCAAGAATTCAATTAATGAAGTCCTTGTATGTGTGCATTCAACAATCCACATAATAATTCATAAAGTGTGTGACATCCTTTTTCACCAATTTATGACAATTTAAACTTTCAAACATTTTTAAAGTTTAAAGTATTCTTATTCTTTTAATGTATAATGCAACTGCGCTTTTAGTAGCACAACTAGTTCACATGGCCATTAACAAGGATGAAATCCTACCATGACTAGTATTGAGTGTCATCTCAATTAAACCAGCATCATTGTATACAAACAACAATATGCTTATTAAAACTCCGTAAACTTTAATATCTTATTGTGTAATGTTTGATGCTTTCCTAACTTTCAAGTTTAAAGCTGATGACAATTTGCACAACATTTGACATATTGTTCATCCATAGAATCTAGGAGCAATTCCAGGCTGAGGATGTAATTCTATTGGAATATTCATTACACAAGTTATCTAATAACTTTTAGTTAGATATCAATGTTGTCAAATCACTTCTTATTCAAGAATGATACAACAATTTTAATACACAACATGATGAACATGATGAATCTACATGTCAAACTTAGAATTCATTCACGTTCGTCTTGTTAAAAATATTTATCCATTTCCCAAATGATATATCATGTTTTATTAGAATCATTTATTCTTACTGCACATGTTTATTAATAATAAACATATATTCCAAGGTTATATGTTTTAATTCTTAAATCTTACAAGTGAAGTTTCATTCCAATCTAAGACTTAACATTTAGCTTACAAGGAATGTTACTTCTTATATGTTATACAACATATAAGATTTAAAACCTTAACATAATACTCCCACTAGCTTTGAGGAATACTTAAAATTTATCTTATTTCAATTATAAATCGAAACTAGGATTTAATAATTAAACATAAGAATAATTTCATAGATGCATGCATTTATCCATTCATGAATTATTGCACTTCGTACACTTCCAAAGATTATATATGAACTCAAAAAATCTTTCGATTACTTACCGTCCTCGCTCAAGTAATTTCTCAAGAAAGAGTTTTGATATTCCATTTTCATATTTCATATTAATGAAAACAAGTATGACCATTATTATCTTTATATATTTAATGTGTCTTGAAAAGAATATTCAATCATAATTAATTGCTTAAGTATGATTAATAATCTTGTCATAAGACATGCATTAATTATGTACAATATTGTCCATATGATTTCTACATAGAAATTCAAACTACTAGGGTTTTTCATCTCTTTGAAGAAACTCATTTCCATTCTCTAGTCTAACTATTAAGATAAAGCAAATTTTCAAAATTGATTATCTTTATGGACACCATCTTTAACATTCATAGTATGAGTAATTTACCCAATTCAATATTTGGTAATCCATCATAATGATTATCAGGTTTACTATAATCCTGTAACTCATATTTCTCAGCATATAAGTCAAATATCTGAGATATCCTTGCAGATCTATGAATGAAAATTCCATCATCATGAGGTCTATCATTTACATGTCTAACCTCATCATGATATATACTAGTGTGTTTTAGAAGATTATGTATCTTGTAATTTTATCTTTCAAAAAACTCCCACTTGCTTTTTGTAATATATAGACTATCTATATATACTTAGCAGTTAGAGCAAAACTACATTGTTCTCTTTTTGGGACATTACAAATACACATTGATAATTCATGATTTTACTTTGTTAATAACCTATTCATAAGTAGTTTAACAAATTCAGAATCTTCAATTTTTAAAACTTAATGTGATTCATCACATTCCATAATGAAATGGTGTTTTAACAATCTTCTAGCTTGGAGTCATATTGAGTATATTCAATCCATACTCAATTTCTAACCTTGTTACTTTTTAAGAAAGAAGTTATGGTTATCTTGAATCAAACAAATCAAATATACTTTGATTCTCCTAACTGAACATACCATCAACTTGTGGTATTCATTAGAATTAATATTGTAAGACAATCTAACAATATATAAGGTAAACATATTCCTTTTAGCACCTATTTACCAACTAAGTCAACTTAATGGTATAATAGACTTTCCAAGCCAATTACATGCTTTATAACACAAGTACTTTTTGACCAAGTCACTTCATATCTATGTCTCATCAAGGAACATAAACTGTTATAATCCCATTATACGTTATAAATCATTGATCAACTCAATGACTTCTTGTATATGTCTTAATTAAAAAACATAACAAGTTAACGTCTTACTTTATTATAAGTCTTAAAAGACTTTATGTTTATGTCTTTACATGTTTAACTAAAGTAATTATGAACACAACTCTTGGTTTCAATAGTAATTTCAAGTTAATTTATTTACTTCACAATAATGTAGGACTACATTATTTTTCATTTATGTCATTCCAAAATACATAAATAAACAAATTGAAGTAGGATTAGATTACTTCATTTAATTTTATGTCATTCTAATAATACATAAATATTTAATTTGAAGTAGTCTTATATATCATTTTGACACATGTTCTAAATACTTGTCTAATTTAGAAACTGCAAATATGTCCATGCAAGATCTCACTTTACATAGAGATTTACTTTGTTGTTACAATCTCGCCAAGTTCTCACATGACGTAAATTGCAACACCAAGTGTTTCTTGAATTAGATATGTACAAGTTATATTAGAACGTTAGTCTCTTACCTTGCAGTCAAGAGAATCCTTTAAATCATATGCCTATATGTTGTACCTTGCACACAATATAGATTTCTCCCACTTGTGCATGGAACAACATCATGTAGCAGATAAACAACACGACATATGTTTGTTTATGTGACTAATATGATTGTGTCATTGATATTAGCATAACTAGTAGATGTAGAACCACTTCCTTGTCTAATAAGGAAACGTACATGACTATCCTTGAAAACATAAGTGTCTACAAGTGGAAAGTAATTATCTTAAGACATTTTAGAGATAATCTGGGTTACTACCAAGATGACAAAGCTTGTAACTCCCACTGAATAAGAGATCATTACATTAATTCCTTATTCAAAATACTCCCACTGGATTTGACAACATTGCAAGTGTTTCATTAACCAATGAAAGAAAATAGTGTTCTATTTACTTCCCTACACTTTTGATAAAGTCCATACATAACAATTACTTATGTACTAAAAGAGTGTATTCTACTACGTAGATGATGAATTATTCATCAATGCTATTAACTTGAAAAATTGGGCATGCAATTTCTTTCTTAATAGTTCTACTATTCCAACAATTGTAAGTAGTACTTTTAAATGGTCAAAACAAAACAACTATATAAAATATGCTAGTTTGTATTTTACCAATTATACAGTAATTAGTCTAGCTTCTAATTTAATAACTCAGAACATATGCAATTTTCTTAACTATTAAAATATGCTTACTAGTTATGTATTTAGAATTTAGACAATTCTAATTGTCCTATCATACCTTTCTTCATTCATGAAAAAGAATAGGATTGAATCTCACTCTTTCTTATATAAAGAGGACTAGGTTTATCCTTTTAGCAAAGTTGACTCTACCAAAAACCCTTACAGGTGTAGATCAATTTACCAATACAGGAATAACCTTCGTTTACGGTTTAATGTTGCATTAATACATTTAAAGAATTAGCAAAATTCAATTTCAGTATTTTCGATAATTAAACTTTTCAAGAAAATAAAATACCCAAGGTAATATTCATATAACCATAGAATTTTCTCGAAAACTAGGATCCAAATTATCGTAGTTCCATTACATCAGTTGATCTGCTAGTAACGAAAGCACATAATAGGGTAATCTGTCGAACAATAATTGGCAAACAATTCCAATTCCTAGATCATTATGGGATTTATATTTTCCAACGCTATTGCAAATATAAACATGTTTCATCCCATCTTATGCCATTGAGTCCAAGATCTCACTTCCTACTCAACTTAAGTGTCTAACTTAAAGAACTGCAAATATGTCCATGTAAGGTCTCACTTTACATAGAGATTTACCTCTCCATCACAATCTAGCCAAGTACTCTCATGACATAAATTGCAACTTCAAGTGTTCCTTTTAATTAGATGGCATATAACTTAATTTAAAAGGGTACTAGTTTTGATTTTATGTGGTCAAATCAAAGATGTACAAAGATGTCATGCATTCATCTTGTAGCATAATTTTAATAAAAAAACTTTTTATTACCAATTCATAAAGATCAAATTATCAAAGTTTTGATTGAGGTATTGGGTTCACCAATCAAGGAATTTAGTGTTAATTATCATCCATTATACCGTACTTTTGCATAAGTGTAAACACTTAGTGTTTCGGGTAATTACCACCGAAGTGGCGCATGGAATTAAAACTAATTCGCCCTTAAGATGAGCTTGTACATTATATGGCTTACTAAGTAGCCCCATTCGAACTTACAGGGAGAGGACCGGTAAGCGCAAAAACGCATAACCTTAGACATCCATTCAGTGTGACTGTGCGCACTTCTTAAATAACCCCTTTATAGTTCATTCGAATGGGTGAGCCGTTCAGTCATTGTACCAAAGTCACCAATCAATTAAACTATTGAAAACTTAACTCTTCCAAAACAAATCAAATTTCACCATTGTTTAGTCCGTATTATTTTTCTATTCAAAATTACCCTTTGCTTAAAACTGTCTAACATAATAAACAAACAAGTAACAAATAAAAAATAAACTACTAAAAAACAATGCGCACATAATAAACAATTTATACGTGTAAACAAGTAGCCACATGCAACTTATTCAATAAAACCTATTAATAATCAATGTCTAGGTTAAATTAATGTATATATTAATTAGGGCTTTCACTTCAGCGATAGAAAGTGAGCCACATACATCGATGAATCGATTGCGTAAACCCATAATTAATGATATACCAAATTGCACATAATTGATTCATTAATGTATATAATTGGAGTTTTCCCCAATTCAAGATTTATCATAAATTTACATGTGTATAAAACTTAACAATTAATTTTCGCATAACCAATCTTAACAATTAAATATTCAAAGCAACTTATCCATGACTAACATGCATGTATAATCATGGATACATCATAACAATTATACAAATAGTCACAAGATCGCATACAATTCCATGTCACATAACACTTTATTCATGAATTTATCACGTAACAAATATATTAAATCTAGGTTTCGATATAGATAACATAACAATTAATATAAACCCTAAAAAAAAATTTAAGGAAATCGATTAAAAAAAATTTAGGGTTTCCACCCATAAAAATTTTCGATCCATAATAGATTTTTAAAACCAAATTAGGGCAAAAGCCCTAACCCTAAAATTAGGGTTTATATAATCATAACCAAAACCCTAGAATAAATCATATCAAACACAATACAATATCCGTTTTTACGTGTTTAGTAATTAATTACTCATTAAAACCAATGACTCGTGATGCCACTGTTGGAATTATATAACATGACTAATCATAAATATAAACAATAAACATCAAAGTAAGTGCGGAAGCGTATAGGAACATATAATGAATAATTAATTAACTAAAGAATAAAGTATGCGTACCTTTCTTGATTCTAGTCGAACAAGAATCAAATCCACAAACTAGCAATTAGGATGAACCCTAATTAGGGTTTATAGGATTATGTGAATTACCCCTTACCGTTTTGTAATTCAATCCAAGATAATAACAAAAGTATGTTATTACTATGTTCTTGTACACACGTACTAAACCGAATTAAAGTAATGCTAGTTTTATCAAACAAAATAACTTGGTTTGTGGAAAAGTAATGGATCGACACCCAAAGGTGATGTATGATCGGTTTGGACAAGAAAAAACACACAAAACAATTTTTAGGGTTTAGCTAATGAGCACAAGAGATGGAAAAATAAAACCCCTAACCTTGTTTATATACCCAACTAAACTTGGTGAACAAGTTGGTTTTTCTTTCCTTCTTTCTCTCCTGGCGATCGGTTTGGATATCCCATAGGGATTCCGGAACCTTCCCAACTTTTGCAATTTAATCCTTTTCCAAATACCTTTAACGTCCGTTAGTCTATTACATTAATTACTTAACTTCCGTTAGTTATTTCGTTTAATAAATAAATAAATACAACGTTTATATTTAATTATTTAACTTTAAATTCTCATACGTAAAGTGTGCAATCCCATAGTCTCGAGTTCGATCCTAACTCACGTCTACTAATTTATATCCATAAAACCAACAAATACTTGAAGCTAGGAAAGGAATCCAGCACCAAACACTATCTTAATTTCTTATTAGTATCTTTCATATACATTTAGAGAAATGTAGGCCATACAAAATGACAATGGTGTTGGTGGTGGTGGTGGTTGGAGACGGTAGTGAGTGGTGGCGGTGGTGGTGGAGTTAGAAACACCCGTTAGTATAAAGGACTAACGTTGCAAATAACCATTGGCTAAATGGACTAACATTGACACATGATGACGTTAGAGACTAACGGTGCAAATGGACTTAACGTCTAATTGGATGATTAAAAGGTCAATGGACCAGTCAATCCAATTGGGACAACCACAGGGACCATTGGTGTAATTTTTGGCGTTCTAGGACGAAACATGCAATTTTGCTAAAACTACAAAGACGATTTATGTAATTTACTCTGTAAAGTTTCATATCAAAATTTACTTCCTTTTCTCATCAAAGTCAAGAACAAGTGTAGCTCTCATAGTCTCATACTCCATTCCTTATTTACCTATAAGTACACCTAAGGGTGTCAGCAGAGTCGGGTTTACCCGATCCGAACCCGATAAGGCTTATTGGGTCGGGTTAAAAAATCTTGTCGGATTGGTTTGACACGAACCCGATAACCCAACAGTGTGGTCGGGGCGGTTTAGGGTTGGATAATTAATGCTATCAGGTTATCGGGTCAACCCGATAACACCCGAAAATCAATATTTTAGTTTTCAAGTTTTTTTTTTAAAAGCCAAATAGCAAAGTCTGAATATGCATGGGACGTTTGGTTGTCTAATAAGAGTAAGTTGTATCTGAGTCTGTATTATGTCAATTATCTGAAAAAAGTTTTCTCTAGCTCTTTTATTTGATTGCACAGAAGAGGCTAATATTCCCATGGCCCAGTATATCATTATTTTTATTTGTATTCATACTCGTTGAGTATAATTTATACCTCATATTCCCATGGCTCAGTACCAATTTTCCCATAAATCCATGCTTACCAAAGGACAAATCCCCACCATCCATCTAGTTTGATCTAATGGTGGGGATTAACCTAAGATTTAGTAGATAAACCTAAGTCCATGTATTTTTTCTTGTCTTTTTTGTCTTTCTTTTATATTCACATTTTTTTTGTTTTTTTTTCTTATTCACGTTTTTTTCTTTTTTCTTTTTTTTTTTTTTTTTTTTTTTTTTTTTTTTTTTTTTTTTTTAATTTAAATTCGTGTTTTTTTTCTTCGATTTCATACGTTTTCATCTGTTTTTATACGTTTTCTTACGTTTTCGCCCGTTGTCATACGTTTTCGCCCGTTTTCATCATTTTTCTTTCATTTTCGTCCGTTTTCAGATGTGTTTTTACTCTTTCATACGTTTTCGCCCATTTTCATACGAATTCGTCCGTTTTCTTACGTTTTCGTCCATTTTCTTAAGTTTTCGATCGTTTTCATACGTTTCTGACTATCACAAGTGATTTCTGTGATATTCAGAATATCACTTGTGATTATCTGAATATCACTTTGTGATATTATGAATATCACCTGTGATTATTTATTTTCTGAATATCACTTGTGATTTTCTGAATATCAGTTTGTGATATTCTGAATAACACTTTGTGATATTATGAATATCACTTGTGATTTTCTGGATATCATTGTGTGATATTATGAATATCACGTGTGATTTTCATGTTACAAAACATTAGTTGAAAAAAAAACTTGTGATATTCAAAAAATCACTTGTGGTATTCAGAATATCACAAGTGATATTCTGAATATCACAAGTGATATTCTGAATATCACAGAATATTACATAATATCACTTGCGATATTCACAGTATCATTTGTGATATTCAGAATATTACTTATGCTATTCAGAATATCACTTGTGATATTCAAAAACGTATGAAACGTTTAAAAGCGAAAACATTTAATAACGGACGGCGTAAAAAAAGGGCGAATATGTATGAAAATAAAACACGTATGAAAACGAAGCTTTTTGATATGAATAATGACGAAAACGTAAGAAAACGGGTGAAAACTTATGAAAACAGACAAAAATATGAAAACGGAAAAAAACATATGAAAACGGGCGAAAACGTATTAAACCGGACGAAAAATAGATGAAAACGTATGAAAACGGACGAAAAGTATGAAAGGAAGAAAAAGCGAATTAAAAAACGTAAATAAGCGTGAATTAAAAAAACAAACAAATAAAAAAAAGCGTGAATATTAAAAATGTGAATTTAAAAAAAGCGTAAATATTAACAACAAAAACGTTTAAAAAAAAGCGATTATAAGTAAAACGTGAATAATTAAAAACAAAAGAAAAAAGAAAAAAAAGAAAGAAAGAAAAAAAATGTGTATAAAAAAAACAAAAAGACAAGAAGAAAACATGGACTTAGGTTTAGACATATTAAATCTTAGGTTAATCCCCACTATTAGATCAAAATAGATGGATGGTTGGGATTTGTCCCTTGGTAAGTGTAGAAAACTAGAAGGGGGTTGAATAGTTTACCAATTAAAAACTTTGTTTTGAAACTTGTTGAAAGATCAATTGATATTGATCTTAGGTATGTTAATGAAATATGCAAGCAATATGTAAAGAGTAAATAAGGAAAGAAATGATCAAACCACAACAAGTTGTTTATAGTGGTTCGGTCTACAAGGACTCTTTTTCCTTGCCCTACTCCACTCCCCGAGTCTCACACTCGAGAGTTTAACTTCACTAGTCAACAAGCTCCTTTCACCGGCGGAGAAACCTTTACACTCACTTACACTATTTCCGACACTAAGCTAGATGTCGAGTTCTTTCCAATGGTACAACCACTCCCACACACAATGTATTTTGAGGACTAAAATACTAACCACTCACACTCACAAGATTATGATGGTTTAATACAACAATGAAGTATGAATCAACACAAGATCATACAACACTAAACAAAAAAGACTTCCAACTTCGTTTGAAGCTTGAATGTGACTTGATCTTCTTTGCTACAAAAGAGATCACTAATATGATATGAAACTGAGTTAGAAAGGTTAGAGAGAAGATATGTAAGAGAGTATGATAGAAATGGATGAAAAACTACTTGGTTTGGCTTTGCTATTTATAGCCAAAACCATCAGCTGGCACCACGGACGGCGGACCCCTTGAAAGGGTTCCGTCCGTTATATATTTTGGTGCCGCGGGGGAATTGAGATATCAAGATCTTACAAAAGTCAACCATATCTATGTAAGATTGTGTAAGATATGAAGAGTACAAATCTACACAAAATATCTAATGAAATTTTCCAATGATTTCCATGATGCATCACATGATGTCATGTGTTGTTTTTCTATTTTTAGAAATATGCAAATACATAAGTAATGTTTAGTTTTTAAGAAACTAAAACATTCTAAAAACTACTATCATACATTATGCTTAGACTCATATTAAGATATGATTAGTCACAATGTAAATGCTTAAATGATGAAGATATTTGTTTGAAAAAGCTTGTTTTAATATCTATTAAACTTGACAAGCTTTAAGCTTTATAAAAATTAAACTTACTTTTGTCGTTAACAAAACTTAGGTAAAGATCAAAAATATAAATAACGTTTAATGACGATATTTGTATTAACAATCTCCCCCTTTTTGTTGAGGACAAAATATAAATTTTATTTTTATAAAAGATACAAAGATTGTGCAAGAGTTATAAAAATATTAGTTTTAGAACTTGAAAAGGAAATGATAATGCAAGTGTATGATGTTTGACTTTTTCAGAAAGTCAAAGTATTCACTAGTTGATGCATGATGTTGACTTTTTCAGAAAGTCAAAGTATGCAGTTGACTTATTCAAAAAAGTCAAGTATTACCAATGAAGTATCATGTTTGACTTTTTCAGAAAGTCAATGTATGCAGTTTGACTTTTTCAGAAAAGTCAAATATAACAAATATAAACAAGTTCTATATTTTCTCCCCCTTTTTGTCTCAACCAAAAGAAGAGGCGATGCGGAATGTAATGTGCCCGAGCCATTATCTCCCCCTTGATCAAAGCTCCCCCTAAATTGGGTGCTTAATGGGAAGATACATGGATTGTGAAAAAAGCTACAAAAAAATTGTTAGTAATAATGATCATTCACAAGCATTTCCAAACACTATGTAAAGGCACCAACAATATAGAAAACACCATTCATTAGTTAAAATTTTTCATGAATAAGAATCATGAAAAGAGAACACAATGATGTGTTTTAGTACAAGGAAAAAAAATAATTCTAAGAAAAGAAAAACTTAGAAATGCTAATCTATGACCATTTTAATGAGATGGTGGATGAGAAAGAGCGTTGAGGCGCTCAAAGATGTGATTGAGGATGAACCTCATTTCCTCTTGGAAGTCATGGACCATAACCCGGGTTCGATCAACGGTTTGGGCGGTTTGCTCACAAGTTGAGCAACCATGCCTAGGGGGTAGTATGTTTGGTGAGGTTGTGGTGGTGGAATGGTAGATGTGTTGGTGTTGGTGGAGATGTTTGTGGTGGTCATGATGGAGGCTAGCAAAGCATTTTGCATTTGCATAGTCTCACTTAGGTGAGAATCCACCATGCCTTTGAATTGGTGGAGGTTTTGGAGTTCCTCTTGAATCTCCTCTCTTGTGGGATTAGCATCCCACATGGACTCCTCAATGTACTCTATGTGAGGGGACATTGATGTAGGGAGTGGTTGGTCCCCATACAAAGGACCATGGATGTCTTTGTAAATGGGGTGAAAGAGAAGAGGTTTTGGCCCTAATGGGGCGTTTAGATCAAAGGATGGCCTAGGTGACTCATGAGCAATCCGATCAATTGTGCCAAAGGATGGCAATGGTGGTGGATGATTTGGCCTAGGAGGCAAGTCATCCAAGTCCTCCAAGAAAGGATTTGGAGAAGTGGGTGGTGTGGAAAATAACTCCAAAGGAATGAGAGTTGGAGACTTTGGTGGTGAGGGTGGTGAGGGTGTTTTGGATGTTTGGATGGGTTCCGGTGGAGGTGAAGTTAGTGTTTTTGTAGGTGGTGGAGTGGTGATCACAATTGGTGATTGAGTAGGAGTAGCCAAAGTTAGGCTTGTATCATCTCGTATGGGGGATGAGATTGTGAGTGGAGAAGACTCGGATGAGGAGCTCAAGTTGACGAAGCAACAAGGCCTCACGCTAATTCTAGCGGTTTTCTTGCAATGTTTAGGAGAGGATTTTGTCATTTTGACTTGTGTTTTTCTTTGCTAGATGATGGTAAGAATGAAGAAGGTGTGAGGATGATCATGGTAAAACCTCTCAATTTATAGAAGTGAATAGTTATGGAGAAATGTGTTTGATTTGATGTTAAACCATAGAAGGGATGAGGTTCCTAATGATTTGGAAGTGGGTTAAATGCTAGTCATATCAACCAAGTCAAGCCATACAAGAGAGATGGAGTGAAGAAGCAAAGATTTGCAATAAATGTGTTCTAATGAGTGGAATTTCCTAACAATCAGATTACCCACGGATTTCAAGGTACCAAAAATTTGGTTCCTTCTTTTATGCCAAAGGGCTCCTTGGGTGAAATTTTCAAATTTTTGAATTTTGGTGGGAAATGGATTTCTTATATGCCTAAGTGAATTATACTAGTTCTAAAAAGGTTATAAACTAGTTAAGATTGACCTACAAGCAGTGGATGGTAATTTGGAATGACGAAAGAATCGAAATTCAGAAAGTTACCTGGAGGATCCACGACACCAAAATTTTACACGGACGGACCCCTAAAAAGGGTGTCGTCTGGTCCGCCTGTACAGGTACGGCGGTACCATTTCTTATAACAGACGGTACCAAAACGTTGGTGCCGTCGATCCGTCGATGTGAGAAAGAAGTTCACAGAGTACATTTTAAGGTGTCGGGGACATTTCTGAAACCTAAAATTTTTCTCAAAACATGTGACATAAAACATTTCTAGTTAGGAAAAGTAAATAACACATGTACAAACATAATGGAGCATAGATTTTGAGCAAGGCCAAGTGATTTTCGCATTGTAGTGAAAATGGGTAAAATTTGATAGCATACTTGTGCTATCTCCCTGCATAAGATTGTTAGCATACATCATTGTTTCGAGTTATATTATCATCCTACAAGATAAAAACAACCAAATTGTATCAAACATTAGAGATAATGTGTTGTTCCAAACGCTCCTTAAAACGATTCTCACTTATCCAACTTCTTGTAGATCTTGGTCATCATTCTACCAAGGCACTTGAACATCCCCTTGGTTTGCTTGAACTCCGCTGATTCATTCTCAATCTCGGGAAGAGATGCATAATACTCATGAGGTGGAAGGCGAGAGTTTGGAAGACCATCATTGGAGCTATTTGATGATGATGATGATGATGGAGTTGGAGGTTTTGCTCTCTTGCCTTTTGTCTTAGCAACTCGTGCATCACTCAAAGGTACAAAGATGTGAGGGATGAGCTCATAGTGAAGGTGCATCCTTTTGGGCTTGGTGGAATTGGTGCAAAGGATCTATAGAGACGGGTGAGAAGCATCCCGTATGGGAGAGCAACCGATCCTTGTGTTGGAATATCAATCATTCTCCTAGCAATGTAGTAGGCTAAATTGAATGGTTGACTGGTGGACAAGTTGTAGAGCATATGGCAAAGACAAGCATTGATGTGATCCCTATTTCCTATGGTGCTAATGACGTTGGCTCTAAGTAGTTCTTCCCATTTCCTAAATTCGGGCTTAAGTTCATTTAGCTCCATTCTATATGGATCTCGGTTCACTTCTTTTCCTTTTCGGGTGACTCGGGTTGTATCTCCCTTGGGATAAATAGGTGCTCACGGATGACATCCTTATTTGCTAGAGGTGTTTGGTAGGGAGAAGTGCGGTCATTGATTGCATCAAGAATGGTGAGTGACCACTTATCCGAGTAGACACAAGTCCCTCGGTTTGGAATTCCTAGCAATTGAGCAAAGTTGGCTAAGGTGATGGTGTAGTCGTTTTGATTGATTTTAAACCTAAGACAAAACTCATCATCATCTTCATCACTAAAGCCTGTCACACTAGCATAGAACTCTAACACAAACCTAGGACAAATTGGTTCATCGATGTCAAGAAGACAATCGAATTGAATGGCGGCTAGTTCTTCACGGAGATTGGTATTTTCAATGAAAGATGGGTGAATGGTTCTACCCTCATGGAAATACCTTGATTCTAGTCTCTTAAAGATTTCTACTTGTTCCTTGGAAAGTCCTTTGGTTTTGTGATGTTTGGGAATGTAGCCAAGGGTGTCCTTGTGATCATAGAATCTTGCGGCTACCATGGTTATTCCTAGAGCAAGATTAATATGTTAAAAATGAGAACAAACTTAGCGTTTTGGTTCTAGTGTGTGCCTATATGAAAACTATTTGGAGTTGCGGTTATCTCGACTCATTTTATGCATAAAAATGGTTTTAGTGGGGTGTTTGGCAAATACCATGAGATAACCCAAATGCTCCTAATTCAATGTGGCTTCATTTGAATATACCGGGAATGCATATTAGTTATGCAATACCTTTAGTATTCAAGAGCATGCAAGTGATGAAAGTCTAACGTTTCTATTTGTATTAACAATGAAAAAATTGTTTTCCTACAAGTGAGAAGCTTTTCAAAATTTTTGACATGGGGTGTTTGGTTATTTGAATAAGGCCTTATAGTCATTATCTATTGATTAGTGGGAAGCATGATTTGTTTATGCAATATGATAATGTAGTACCTAATTTCAATTACTAGTTATGCAATTTGCCAATTGATTTCATATTTAGTGTAAAAGCATACACAAGCCCCATGTAATGATTTGTAATGATTTTGTGCACAAACAAGAATCCCAGACTCAGAATTAAGAGATAAAATGTACTTAGAATACTTACAATGATGTTATCTTCAGTGATTAGTGAGTGGGAAGGTGTCAATAATGAGCTTGGTTTAATGTTTATACGTTTTGGTAAAGTGGGTTTTGAGGAAGAAGATGTTTTGTAGGTAGCATTTTTGCTTCTGTAGACACCACGGACCAGACGGTACCAAATTTTTGGTTCCGTTCGTGTTGTCATTTGGTGCCGTGGCTACCGTAGCAGATACAAAACAAAATTGTTTTGTTTTGACTATTCTAATGTTTTGGGCTATGTTTATCCTACATGTTTGGTTCCATTAACCCTAAACCAAGTCTAAGAAGATTAAAAGGTTCTCGTTTAAGAGGCTTAGTTAAGATGTCCGCAATGTTGTCTTCGGAGGATACTTTCTCGATTGAGATGTTTCCTTTTTGAACATTGTCGCGAAGAAAGTGATGACGGATTTCAATATGCTTTGTGCGAGCATGTTGAACGGGATTCTTGCTGAGATCGATGGCTCCTTTGTTGTCGCAAAGTATAACAATATCATTGAGATGAATTCTGTAATCTCACGAGCTTGCTTCATCCAAAGAGCTTGTTGACATGCTTTTCTTTGAGGCGTACTCGGCTTCGATAGTTGCGATGGCTAAAGCCGTTTGCTTCTTTGCAAACCATGAGGTGAGACAATGTCCAACAAAAGTGCAAATACCACTTGTACTTTTTCTATTGACATAGTCACCGGCATGATCTGAGTCGGCATACACTATGGTTTCTACACCCGTTCCTTTGGGATACCATAATCCTAAACACGTTGTTCCCTTAATGTATCTAAAATCCTTTTTAAGGCTTCTAAGTGTGATGCCTTTGGGTTTTCTTGAAAGCGAGCACATAGACAAACACTAAACATAATGTCGGGTCTACTAGCCGTAAGATAGAGTAGGCTACCAATCATTCCTCTATAATTAGTGTTATCTACGGATTCACCTTCCTCGTCCTTGGTGAGTTTAGTGTCCGAGGACATGGGTGTTTTAGTTGGTTTGGAATCTTCAAGACCAAATTTCTTAAGCATGTCTTTTATATATTTAGATTGGTTAAAAAATATGCCATCTTCTATTTGTTTAATTTGGAGTCCTAGAAAGAAATTTAATTCACCCATCATACTCATTTCAAACTCGCCGTGCATGATTTTAGAGAAATCATCACATAGCTCTTGACAATTTGATCCGAATATGATGTCATCAACGTATATTTGAACAATGATAATATGTGACTCCTTTTTCTTGGTAAAAATAGTATTATCTACTAATCCCATAGTGTATTTGTTATCAATAAGAAAAGTCTTAAGTCAGTCGTACCAAGCTTTTGGTGCTTGCTTAAGACTGTATAATGCTTTCTTGAGTTTGAAGACATGATGTGGTTTCTCAAAGTCGGTAAAACCGGGAGGTTGAGCAACATACACTTCTTCGTTAATAAACCCATTAAGAAATGCACTTTTAACATCCATTTGAAATAATTTAAAGTCATAAGCACATGCATAAGCAAGTAATATTCTAATAGATTCGAGTCTAGCTACCGGTGCATAAGTTTCATCATAGTCAATCCCCTCTTATTGATTATAACCTTGTGCAACAAGCCTAGCTTTGTTTCTAGATACTACACCATTTTCATCCATTTTATTTCGAAAAACCCATTTCGTTCCAATTATAGTTTGATCTTTGGGTTTTAGAACTAATTTCCAAACATCATTTCTAACGAATTGGTTTAACTCTTCTTGCATGGCAATTACCCATGATTCATCTTTTATTGCATCATTTATGTTTTTCGGTTCAATGGTGGATACAAAACAAAAATAATTACTTTGATTTTGGGCTTGTGACCTTAAGGTTCTTTGATTAAGTTGTCCTATGACCTTTTCTAAAGGATGACTTTTAGATTCTTTGATGTTTTCAATCTCTTTATTTAATGGTTCATCTTCCTTGTTATTATTAATTATTTCTTGACTTTCTATCATTTGACTTTCAACTAAGTCATCATCTACCAAAGGTGATGTCTTAGAGGGAGGTGGACTTTCGTCGAATGTTATGTTCAACGATTCCTCGACTATCATTGTTTCTTTGTTTAGGACAATGTAAGCTTTACTAGTTTGAGAATAACCAAGAAATACACCTTCATAAGACTTTGGGTCAAACTTGGTGAGATAATCTTTAGTATTAAGAATGAAGCATTTACAACCAAAAACTCTAAAATATCCTAAAGTTGGCTTTTTACCTTTATAAAGCTCATATGGTGTTTTGTTTAGGAAAGGACGAATTAAGACTCTATTTAAAATATATGTAGAAGTGTCAACCGCGTTACACCAAAACTTTTGAGGAATGTTTTGTTAATTAAGCATTGTTCTACTCATTTCTTGAATTGTTTTATTTCCTCTATAATATAGCAATGTTGCAAAAATCGTGAATTGATAGTCGGGCGATCGACCACCCTGCAGCGATTAATCGGTCAATGCGGGATTAATCAGTGATTAATCAGATTGTCATTTCCTGCAAGTTTTGAGTATTTATGGACGGAATGAAATGTCAACGGAATGGAATAAACGATGTAATGGAATGAAGAGTGTAATGTAATGATTCATTGTAGTTATTAATCATGTTTGGTTTGTATGATAAAACGTAACGGAATCGATAATAAAAAAAGACTAAAATACCCATTAATGATAAAACGTTTATTTAATGTAGTTAATTAATGATGGACTTTTATGTAATTTTCATTCCATTACAAGATGAAAAAAAAAAAAAAAAAAAAGACCCCTAAGGAATGAAAATAATAGTTTTTGATGTAATGACTTATTCCTTGCAATGAATCATTACATTTTAAATATGTAAACAAACAATATTTTTTCATTACACCGTAATAACCTTTTCCATTCCCACTTTGATTACAACATACCAAACGCTACGTAAAGATCTTAACTGATTCCAAGCCTACTATGTTTCCAAACTTCAATAAAAGGCTCAAATTCTGATTATGAGTCCCATTGTGCGTTAAAAGTGAAATAAACGATTCTCCAAATTAAGTAGAATGCCTAAATTATTATTTTTAAAAAGTTGACCGATTTGGATGATTCGACCGATTTTTGACCGATTCGGCCCATTTTGACGATTAGTGGCCGATTTTTGCCTAGGCCGATTTTTCCACCGATTTTCAAAAATCAACAAGGTATATGACCGATTAAATTAATCGGTGATTAATCGGCCGATTTCTGCAACATTGAATATAGTATAGTAGGGTACCCGCGCGTTGCGGTGGCGGGTACCCTGTGACGATTAACCGGAGAAATATATCTCAATGAGACCTGATTCACCAGTTTGTATCGGTTTCAACGGGTCCTCTCTTGTTCGTTTTCGGATGGCTTTTATTGGTTAGCCGAACCGGTGGCGACACCGGTTCCCGGTTGAATCCGTTGGTCCGGTCTGATTTTCAAAACTATGTGTACCATCAACTTGTTAGCTTGAATGAAGCTTTGTGTGTTTTATTAATTTGTATAATGTGTATAATAACATGTACTTTTCATTTTAGGGTATTTTAATAATAACATTAATTAGTGTGTTTAATTATTTTATATTTTGGATTATGTTGTAGCTTGTTTAAATTGTACATTGTGAAATTTTTATCGTACTTTTAGTAAGGGGTGTCTTAATTGGTTGTTATTAGTTGTACAATGTGAATAAATTATTATATTTTTAAGTAATGGGTTGTTTAAATAAGAGTATTAATTACATCATACATTTCTCTGACATTTGATTTTTAACATTTCACTTTTCAATGTTTGACCATTTTTCTTTTATATGTAGTATAGATTTATTAATTTTTAAAATTATCGTAATTAATCATCATTTTCATATTAATTAACTCCAACATTACTTATATATATAACTAAATAATGCTCAGTGGGCACAAGTTAGCAAAACTTGAAAGAATTGAAAATCAGTTTAATCAATTTTTTTTTCTAACAATTAAAAAAAAAGGAAAAATTATCGCTTTTTAAATTTTAATTAGAAAAATGAAAACCTAGTCTGTTATTCTTTATTTTTTCCTCTCTAAAAAAAGTTACATGATTTCTTAATCTACCATTAAGTAACTCATTTGAACCCAATCACCATTGGTAACATCTTCATCTTTCATCATCGTCGTCACTTTACCCGTACGTCATAATTCGAGGTAATCTTATTAAAAGAAAAAATATAACTCAATCTAAACAAGTTTTCAAAATTATCAACTCCTTTTTAAAGAAAAAAACCATTTCCTTCTCAAAGAATCTAAAAACGAAAAAACAAGAAAATTATTCTACAACTAAATGCTACATAAATGACTGATTTTGGGAAATTTGCATATCCAACTTGACTCAATTTTGTGTCATATTACTAAAACTATAAATATTTTGCAATATTCTAAGATTACTATTCTGACACCGTACTTTTTTACCGATCTTTGTGATTTCCTCTCCAATTGCGAATCATGCGACTAAAATACAAAACATGACCTCGTCACCTGCAAACACTACAAAATCATTTCCCTTCAATTTTCATATTTCTCGGATAAAATCACATCCCTAATCATTTTATAATTCTTATTAAACCTTAATGTCCTTTTTTCTCCCTTTTGTTTTTTGCAGTTGTTCTTCATTTTGACATTACATTTCAGGATGGATATCACAATATTGTGATGACGGGTAAGTGTTTATTCATGTATATTCTTGTTTCGTTTTATTTTGTTAATATATTTTCATTTTACATCAGTTAGAAATTATTATGATATATTATGATTGTTATTTAATGCGTACACTATCTATCTACCATGCATATATCGTGTTATTGTAACTCTTTGTTCGATCTATAGATTTCCAATTTTTTATCATATAAAACGTTTGAACTTTTATTGCTTACATAAGAGATTGAGAATGGGATGGCAAAGAATGATTGTTCAAGAATGAAAGTCAGCACGACATAAAAGGAATTAAATAATTCATTATTCGAAATTGTAAATAAAACCCCGGTCAACTATATTACTAACCTTAGACATGATGAGAGAATGGGATTTGAATTGAACATTAATCACTTATATGGGTTGGTATGAATGATAAACGGTCAGAATGGAAATGCTCGGAGAAAAGAAATGGGGAAGAACAAAATTGATATTAAAGAAATTATTGCTATAGTTTGAATGAAAAAAACTTACTACCTCGTTTGTACCAATTGTTGATGGTAATAACTTCTCAATAGTCTCGTTATTAATATACACGTGTTGCGATAGAAAAGCACGTGAGATACAGCCAGACACTCGTTTTAAAAAAAGAAGAAATTTCGCAATGAACCGTAAACTATTGCAATATTATCAGGTTTTACCGTCGAGTTGAGAATGGTAATACTGGACCTGCCGAAAACCTTCAGATTTGAACGAAATGGATTTCGAAATGTAGAGAATTTAACAAGCAATTTCTGAACTACTTTGAAGAATGTTTTGTTAAAAATGGAGGAAGAAATCTGTCAAAAAGAAGAGGAATAGGAATGACTAATTATTAATAGTGTAAATGTTAGGAAAAGCTGACATCCTTGACGCAAAATGCATTATGAGAGCAATATAGTTAGTTTTCACAAATATATTCTAGTTTTAGCAATATGCTTAATAAATATCATCCATGTTAGTTTTATCCCGCGCTGCTGCTTTTTTTTTTAAGCATAATAAATGAGTTATTTGGTTCGTGGAAAACAAGATATGCGTGTGTTTATTTGTTACGTATTCAAGAGTTTTTGATTGAAACGAGTGTGGGAACCCGCGCGATGCAGCGAGATTGGCTTAAAAGGACTTACTTTGTAGCGACACTTAAACCTTATGGACTAATTTTGCCAAGTTGCTATAGGTAGTAATTAATTCTACAGGACTTACTTTGCAACGTCGCTTAAACCTTAGGGACTATTTTTGCCAGATTGCTATAGATAGCAATTAATGCTACAGGACTAACTTTGCAGCGCCACTTAAACCTCAGGGACTGTTTTTGCCAAATTGTGAAACTTTGCATTTAATGTTTGCTTTTTACTGTTTTCTTCCCCGGTAATTAGTATATATATATATAATATGACTGATTTATGAGCTTCCAAGTGTAACAAAGTATTGGCAGAAAACAACATTTAAAAATGTAGTTTTTAGGATAAGATTTTTAAATATTAGGTGAGGTGTTTATTTTATTTTATCGGTAGAAGAGTAAGTTTTTGGATTATTTGAAGTGTATGTGCCATGTGGTCGCTAACAGTGTCCGCAGGTTTTTAACCCGCAGGCTGCAGAGACGGACTTACATGAGAGCCGGATGTGACATGGGTCACACCCGATTTCAAGTCACGAAGTGTAAGCTTTTTTGAAAAGTGTCACTTCTTTGTATGTGCAACACCTAATAATATATTTGCGCCACTTACTTTCTTTATAGTTCGACTTTAGTTTAGTCCAAAATTTTTAATGGTGCAAATTTTAGTATTATGATAAAAGAAGAATTGTACAAGACCCTCAAGATTTTTTTATGCAACACTTGTTGGAATTATATAACATGACAATCATATATAAAACACATACAAAACATCAAAGAAACATGCGGAAGCGTAAAGGAACGTATAATGAATAATTAACTAACATAAACATAAAGTATGCGTACCTTTTTATTCTAGCCGAACAAGAATCAATTCCACAAAAACTAGCAATTGAGATGAACCCTAATTAGGGTTTATAGGATTATAAGAATTACCCCTTACCGTTTTGTAATTCAATCCAAGATACAATCAATAGTGTGATTGTACCACGTTCTTGTACACACGTACTATTAACGAATTAAAGTAAATGCTAGTTTAATTAACACAAAACGTTTTGTTAAGGAAAAACAAAGTAATCGATCCCTTGGAGAGGGGCGATCGTTTGGAACCAAAACACACACAAACAGTTTTAGGTTTTAGGTTTAGGAGTACAAAAGATAATTTACAAAGGCCCTAGGCCTTGTATATATACCCAAAAAAACTTAGTGTCCAAGTTAGGGTTGATTTGGGTTTAGGAAAACCCCCATCCGATCGGTTTAGGAAACCCACATACTTGACATCTAATTTCATATTTAGTCCTTCCTTTAACATTTAACGATCATTAGTCCATTACACTTAATTACTTAACGTTCGTTATGTGTTTTGTGTAAATAATAACTAAATATAACATCTTATATTTAATTAATTATTATAACTTTAATTCTCATACGTAAAGTGTGCAATCCCGTGGTCTCGAGTTCGATCCTAACTCACGACTACTAATTTATATCCATAAAACTAACAGCTCCCACTTGGATATATCTTAATAGAGTGATCACATCGGTTAACGTCTAGCAACACTTCGATGCCTCTAGTAAAACTCGAGCAAGGCTCCAAGAAAACCTTTTAATGATTTCTCATTATTATTATCCTTTTGTTTCTAATATCATGTTAAATAAAGATATGGAATTAAGTCATTCTTTATTCAACTATTCTGTTTCTCCTTTTAAGTGATTGACCAAGATTACCAAAACTTCTGAACATATTCAGGGGAGATCTTTGGGCGTGGCCACGCAAACATCTTGTCAACCCTACGAGAGGCCCAGCACTATTAAACTCCAAATAAATTTGAAGGAACAAATTCTATCTTGACTACGAGACTAACCCGTAAACTTTGCAACACTTCTGGAAACAACCCTTATGACTACCAGTTACGTATAGCGTTAAGTTGCTCCACAGAAATGCACTACATTTATGACACTTATATGGTATCTCAAGTCTAAGGATAACTATTCATAATTTACTTAACAACAATATCCATAAATTAATTATGTAGTTGGGATAAATCCTATATTCAATTCAATATCTGATTCTCATCAATATACTTTTAAGTATATTCTACTAAATCACTCAAATTTGTCTTAATTTGTCTTAAGTTAACTATACTCCAGATCCATCTGTTTCACATTTTTGATATCATCGCCTATATCATCTTTTCGCCTATTTCTAATCTACCATGCCCAAAAAGCAGTAATATTTCCTCCATCTTGTATACCTGCTCCAACGCCGCCTGCAATGGTCAAAGATAAATTGATAGGTCACTATCAATGTTTTCCTTTTTTTTCTTCTGTCTCGTCTCTTCCCAACGCAAGCTCACGAGGTCTCCTAGAAGGTCACCAAAGGAGAAGGACCTTTGCTCCAAAAGGGTTGTCACGAGAGTAAAACCAAGAAAGCAATGGTCCAAACTACTCTTTCTCACTCTTTTTATTCAGCCACGGATCAAAAGAAAACATAAAAAAAAAAAAGGTCAATCTACCCTCAAAAAGAAAAACCTCTCAAAGTTTGTTTTAGTGATTTTGGATTCGACTGATGTTGGAGAAATTGCTGGGTTTCGGTGATTCGTGCTTGCGTTTGGGATCGAGTACTTTCTCTTGGGGTTCATTGTTCTCACTTGTCTTGCTTCTTCAATCGATCACATATATTTTCTTGTAAGGATCCTCTAAATTCTTTAAATTTGTTTTCTTATTGATTAGAGTCATAAATAAAGATTTTTTTTATCTTGAATATATGTAAGACTCATGAGTTGTGATGAGATTTGGATATCTTGCTACATCAGTCGACTCATAAATCTTGGAATGAGTACATTTTGATTAATAATGAACAATCTTGTGTGGTAAAAATAAATAAACAAACTGGCTCTTGGAATAGTGCTTATTCTTTAATGTTCAATAGCTTATTTGGTAGTTGATTGTGGTTAATTTTGATCCATTGTCGTCGAACCACAGTGGGAGAAGTTGTGTTATCTTTTTTCACAAACTTAAGATGATCATTTTGTCGAGACCCACTATGGTCGAACCACAGTGTCACTATGGTCGAACCACTATGGTCGAACCCCAGTGGTCTTTAGGGTCCGTTTAAATGTGGCTCAGCCACGAGTCGTTCCGTAACAAATATGTCAAGTTTAAGTCATCTCAAATATGACTTCACTAAAACGTCATCTCAGTTAACTATCGTTTCAATCGTCAAGTCTTGTGCCTCGTCCAACACTTCTTCTTACGACTACCACTCGTTTACTTGTTTTACATTGACTACATAATTTGCTACTCTAAAACCACGTCTTTACAATTCACCAAATACACATAAACTTAAAGTTTATGAAACTAAACTACGTTTCCTAAGGTCTTTCAATTAATATCACATGTTTTTCTAAAACCATAAGGACGCGGGTACATTTAAACTACTATTTCTAAAACGGCACATTTTATAAACAAATCACCAACTATAACTATAAACAAAACTCAACTTTTAAAACGTTAAACTATATTTTTATATAAACATTACATGCAAACTAAAAAAAACTATTTTGTATAATAACGCTTTGTTATTTGTCCAAAACATACCTCTAAAACGTATAAACGGGATTATGCCCGATTTTCTAAAATCCTTTATTTATAATTCATAATTATAGACTATAGTTTCCCTTCTAAAAACTATTACTCGGAATGTGATTTTTACAACTAATATATATTAAACTACTATAAAAATATATATTTTAACGATGTTCTATTATAATCCAAACATGTCTCCTACTCTTACGTAACTACTTTCCGTACGCTGTCTTTTAGTTATCGGTGAACCAAAGACCTATTCAACTTGATGTTTTGCTATCCTATATTGTATATCTTACGCACTTCCATGAGCCAATGTTTGCTAAATTATTTAAACTTAAATGATGTCACACAAACAACGATAACATAAACACTCTAAAAACTTTTGACTTATTTAAACGTTATCGAGTCAAACATAAGCATATAAACTAAGACTTGCTATACTAATCTAGGTTGCATGACAGTACTGCGCACTCATACTATTTGAATTTACGCTATTTCGGATTTCTTCAACTAAGGTGAGTTCATAGCCTCGCTTTTATTTGTTTTTCAACCCCCGCGAGGGAGATACATGCTATAAACTAGAACATAAGTCTTTTCATAAAATGTATGCTTGTCTGATTATTATAATTATAGCCTAAGTTGCCAGCTAAAAGACCCCTTTATCATGAACCATTAATCACTTGCGAGTGATCGCGAATATTGTGGATAGTACTATGGGAATTAACGACCCCGACTCGGTTATCGGAAATAACCGGGGCGCACCATATTTGAATATCTTAGGTAATTGGCTATTACCTCTTGGGGGCAATTTTATTTACTTACACCAGTAATTAGGTGTATGCAGTTGAGTTTGGTGTCATTAGCTTAGTGCATAATAATAATCTATGATTTTCTATGATAATTGTCTTCAAAGCAATTACCATCTTTATCTTGTGTTCAACCATTTACTAAACCTATGAATATCACTCAATATTTTTGTTGATCTTTTTAAGCATGTTTATCTCAGGTATTGAAAAGGCGATAGCTAACTCTGGAGGCGCTTGGGCATTGGTATGGCATGGTCATAGATGACTCTGATTTACGTCTGGGGACCACATTTTATTAATGGGTTTCCACAACAATTCAACTTTTGTAAACTTCGTTTTACCGCAATAAATGAAATCTTTTAAGAAAAATATATATTTTTCACTTTGTGTTATGATCCAATTGAGTAGCACCCCAAAACCTTTTCTTCCGCTGCATTAGGTGTTACACCACTCTTTAAAAATGTGAACAAAAAGTTTGTAAATTTAAAATATTTTTTTTAGTGAATGTATGTATTTGAGTTTGATAGTTACATATAAGTTGACAATCATGCTAATCATTAACAATCATGCCAATCTTATAATGATTTTTCTAACGTGTACTCTATAGGTATAAGTTAAGGGAGTTGATACTCCCACCATATGATTTGATGCAAATACCACCACTGTACATTCAGTGTTTGTACTGTGAGCTTTATAACTTGTATAAAATGGTATTTGCATCGAAAAATGTGGTGGGAGTATCAACTCCCATAAGTTAAGCGCATCAAAAAGATTCAAGGATTCATGAAAAAAGACTTAGGGATTCATATAAAGATAAATTTTGTGTATTTTTGTGTCGGTTAGAGATGAGCACGGTACCACATTGGTACAAAATCCATACCAAATTAGTGGTGCTGATTTTTTTCTCGAGCATGAAAGTGGGTACCGATGCGGGTACCACGAGATTCGAAGTACCGGAACCGTATCGGTACTCGATTACCAGGAAATCGGTACCTGTCCGGTTCTTCCCATTTTTTGTTAAACCAACAAAAATTCCAAGAAAATGTAGCAAAAATAGGAAAAAAACATGTATTTTCAAGTGTTATAAAACCTCGACGTCGACAAAACACAACCAACACTTAAAAAAGTACAACACCTAGATAGTCGTAACATACAAACGTTCCAAAACTTATAAAATAGGTTCGTATTTAAAGGGTTTATGAAGGATATATAGTTGTCACGATAATTTTTTCGGACGTTTGGTTTTTTTATTTAGATTTTACATGACCATTTCTTTTTACATAGAACAGGCTCAAATTGAACCGCTCAATGGGTGTTTAGATATGTTTTTTAATTCAAAAACTTGACTACTCAAATTCCGGGAATTTTTTTGGTACTTTTCGCTTTGGTACCGGTACCGTATTAGTAGTCCCGAATATTTTTTTGGCTCGATTTATGATACCGGTCCTGTACCGTTTATAAGAATTCGGTACTGTTTTAGTATGGTACCGATACGGTTCCAGTTCAATTATAAAATTCGGGTCCAAATGATCATTCCTAATGTAGATCCCTGAATCCTTTTGATGATAAACAAACCTTAAATGATAACTTGTGCTTAGAGAAATCCATCTTATAATAAGAAAATGTGGCAAATAAACAAACCTTAAATGATAAAGATTATCCTGCATTGACAATAGGGTACTTTTCACACACACACAAAAAAGGAGGCAGGTAGCATAGAGCAATCTTGAGAATGTGAGAAAGAGAATTCGTTGACAATCGTGTTGAACGATGCATTTATAAAATTCATTCTTAAGATACGGGTAGGGGTGTAAACGAGTCGAGTCGAGTCGAGTACTGCCAAACTCGAACTCGACTCGATTAGTAAAACTTGAGCTCGAAACTCGACTTGAGGTCGTTCGAGCTTTGGGTTTCAAGCTCGAGCTCGGCTCGTCATCTCAAACTCGAGCTCGAAACTCGACTCGAGCTCGATTATTGCCACTTTTAAAGCTCGAACTTGATGTAAAATTGGCATATCAAACTCGACTCGACTCGACTCGATTTTACGTAACTATATGTATATAAAAGGGTAAAAGTGTAATCTCATTGAAACTCGATAAGGGCTCGCGAGCCTCACGAGCTGAGCATATTCGAGCTCGAACTCGGCTCGAAAGTGTACTCGAGTAGCTCGAGCTCGAGCTCGACTCGTTTATATCGAGTCGATTTCGAGTAGTTTACGAGTCGATCTCGAATAGCTCGCGAGCTGTCTCGTCTCGTTTACACCCTTAGATACGGGGATCACGTATAAACCCATTTTTCTTATTATTTATTTCAACAGTTAGTATGTTTTGCTAACTAATTTATATAAGATATATAGCACAAGCCTCATCTTAACTATGTTATTATATTCACCGAATATTAAATTTATTTAACAGTCCTATTGCTTGAGCCCAAATTGTCTATTGCTTTAGCCCAATGTGTCTTCTACGTTAACTTGATCAAGTAAAAAACAAAAAAGGTATACATATGCATCATATCTGGAATTCTCCAGATACATCAAAGTCAAACCGCCTATCTCACAGCCATGCTCTCTTACACACACACACACACTGAAAATGAGATCTTTGTGGTTTTGGTGGACGCCGGTGTTATGAACAAGCTTGCTTCGATGTCAGGTATGCAACTTTGTGCTTATCTTTTAAAAAAATGGTGTTTAAATAATTAGATACGAGTAATTTTGTTAGCTTATCTTCTTCCTCCAAAAAAAGCCTTTCGTGTTTTCAGGTTGTGTGACGAGGCGGATATGGAGAGGTAGATTAACAGACGAGGGTTAATTCTTAAATGGCATGTGGGAGGTATACTTAATTTTAGTTTTAAATTTTTGATATTCAAATATTGAATTCGGTTGAGTTATATTTGGCATGCGGGAGGTATACTTAATTTACTAACATAAGGAGTTATTAGTATGGTGGTTGTTTTTTGGTAACATCAGCCATCAAGTGGTGAAAACTGGTGAGCTGGTGGAAGATAACAAGCTACCACTAATATTATTGTTGTCCTTTTTCCGTATTGAATTTTATGTAATTTAGTGTTTGGGTGTTGTTCGGTTCGAGTTCAAGTGTTGTGCGTACGTATAGGTACTGCTATTATAATTTCGGATACCTTTGAGCTTTTCGTGTGTGTGTTGTAATGATTTTGATTTGGGTTTGTAAGATTGTTGATGTTCTTTTATTTTGCTACTTCTCTGGAACAGGTTCTTGATTGAGTATCGTCACGTGAAAGTTGAAGATGACTCAATGGTAAGAAATGCAAAACCACTTCTTTCAGCGTCGTTATGCAATTTCGGGAGTGTTTGGGTAACCTTACATTAATTGCTTAAAAGTTGATTAAAGCTATTTGGTTAAGTTAAATGACGAGTGTTGAATCATTTTTGGAAACAGAATAACCTGAAAAGTAGAATCTGTTACGGCTATGGATATTTTATAACATGTAAACTTAGCCCGAACAACTCGATACATGTACAGATATACCTCTGTTAAAGAGAAGGAATAAAAACGGTACAAAGCAACTGGGGCAAAAGTACACAGCGGTGTAGCGCCTGTTGACAAGGTATCACGATTAAAAGTTATTTCTTTTTATTCTTCTTGCACAATGCTTAATGACGGGTTAAACATAAAATTGTACCTAAAATGGTTTAAATTTTCTTTTACTCAAAGGCATCCAAAATGTTTTTACCCACAATCGTTGGATCTCAGGTTCCCCTTCTATTAAATGTAGAGGTCTTGACTGTATTTCGAAGTAGTCTAAACTTTTGCCTCAACGTAACTTCTTGCAGTTCAAGGAAATCGTCAAGTCAAAAGCTTACACTTTCGTATTGTTTAGGCATACAAGTTGCGCAGAAAAAGGCGCTGAAGGAACCGAAAAAGAAGATGCACGCCTTGCATGACCCCTGTGCTGCCTTGACTGTAGGGATACATCCATGAGGACAGAAATATGTTTCTTATGTTGCCGATAAAAAGAATAGCCGTCATTGTAAGTTATTTAATTGTATATCAAATTCTATGTGTAAAAATACACCTTGCGCCGATTTACAATCTCTTTTGAACACTTGCCAATATGGCCATGTCATGTTACCATTAGCAATGACAATATAGACATCCAAAACCAATAATCATAATTCATGTATGTTCGATTTCTACCTTTTTTCTGGGCTTTGCAAATCTTTGTTGCACAATTTTTTTTCTTGGTTACCATCAATGTCCATAAACTGTCATTATTAGGTGTCTTGCCCAGTTTTACTATTCGGATAATCAGTGGGGCATGTTGATATCTTCAAATATGGAATGAATAAGAAATATTGGTTTCGAAAATGTATACCTTCGTTGGTTTCAACATCAAACTTCTGTCGATCCTGATAACACAAATTTAAGTTTTACAACTGAAAAAAAATTTTACTAGATAAAGATTGTTTAATAATGTTCAAAATACGGTATCATCGTTTGGTACTGATGGCGCTACTATTGTTGGAAGATACGATGCCTGCATTGAAGGTTAGCTTACTGTTTATTTCAAACGTCACATTCTTTGTCACACTTTGGGCATGATGTTCTCACATAATATTTTATTTTATCTTCATAGGTGCAGCCAGTTGTGATGTAACTAACCAAAAACAGATGGCCTCCTGTTCACGTTGTCACAAAAACCAATATCGTGCTAGACGTTCCCCCGCTCGGACAAGATTTTTTACTTCTGATATGAACGAAGGTGATCAGTTTATTATCTCTCCAAACGCTTCAGTATTTTAGAATATTGATTTTTTAGTAGACATATCGTTGTTAACACTTTCACTTCATTTCATATACAGGTACTTCTGCACGCACTCCACAGAAGAATGCTGTGCCAACTGTTGTTCGGATCAAATTGACTTAAACTTTTGGTGTGACCCAAGGTATTCACTTCACTCTTTTTTTGAATTCTGTAGGGTTTCACATGCATAAGTTCCTTATGATAGACCTTTGTAGGGCCTTCTTATGTCGAAAACCAACGGCAATCAGGATCCCTGCCACGCAACTGGTCCACTGTATGGGACGTTACCAGTCATGCTCCTAGAAACAGCAGATACAAGAATGTTATCACACCCGGTGCTTGCGTGACAGGGGGCTACAGTTGTGGCATACAACAGTGTAAGCAATCGCCTATTTTCTCACACAATTGGACCATTTCAAATAGACATTTTTCTTTCTTTTCACAATATGTTTATGTCTCGATTCATTTCTTAAAATGATTGTTTCTGTATACCTTTGTGTCTGTATGAACACTTTCTCATCAACACTTTCTCATTTGCTTCAAAAATTGCTAGATGCAGCAGCTAATACAGGCGGCAAAAGAGTGCCAGACCACCGTGGAACAGGCGGCTATTAGCATGCACGATTCGCCATCAAGCTTAGCAAACAGACAACAAAAACCTAAATCGGCTGGTAACATACGAAGATATATCAAGACACCCACCCCCGCCGCGTTGCGGCGGGTTCAAATTACTTGTTTTAAATCATGTGTATCGAGTATATATCAAACTTAATTTAAAATTCTAATTTATTATACGAGCTGAGACTTATACAATTCTTTGAGTTATTTTATATTTTCACCCAACACTAATCATTAAACACGGATTGTAAAAATTAATAATTTCTGAATTAGGGATCGTTGCATTATAACTCCCTAAGAGCACTAGGTGTCACGACAAGCCTTAGGCTCGTCGTCGTGCCACCTCAGCGCCACATCAGCATCCCATTTTTCCACAACTAACCACAACAAACCCCCTACTCACTGATAACAAACCTCAACCTCTTCATTTGGGGCCCACCACTACCACTTTATTTTTTTTATTCAATTTTCCAAATAAATTAAATTCATTTCATTAAAAACATAAATAACATCTTTTATAAAAAAAATATAACTAACATTTTTTATAAATTTTTTTTAAAAAAAAATAACAATTAAACTTAACTAGTAAAATTTTTTAGCAACCCAAAGCCCAATTCCAACCGGTTCAAACACAAAGAAGGAAAAAAAAAAAAGGAAAAAAAAGAAAAAAGTCTTCTTCTCCAATTCCTTCCTGCAGATTTACACACACACACACATTTTACACACACACAACATATATTGAAAAAAGAAAATAAAAGAAAAAACTTTGTGTCAGGCCATATCTCTCGTCGTCACCACGATGGCTTCAACAACGGCGAAGAACGACGAGGCACCCCGGTGTCAAAACGAGACACGGCGGAGTGCCAGGGTGGACGACGAAGGGCGAAGACGAGCCCACACCGGGTGCTCTAATAAATGTTGTACGTTTATATACCTACTACTACTGTAAGAGCATCCACTATATTAAACTTTTATAAAGGTTTATAGTTTTATTATGACATTAATTAACAAACCTTGAACCTATCTTCATTATGTATAAATCTCTTAAAGCTTTATAAAAATTATACAAAATTCCGCATTAAATTATGAAGAGGTTTAATATTCTAGACCTATTCATCTTAAACCTATTTACAAACCTATATTCACTATGGTTTACAAATTCTTAAACATATTCATCATTTTATAAACCTTTTCATAAAACGCTATAATGGATGTTTTAAGCATATGTGAGAAGTTTAAGTAGTAGAATACTAAGCAATAATTTATATGAGTTGATATTTGTACAATTTCGTGTTCGAATTGCATATCAAAATAACTCATATTTTCATTTTCTTATTTATAGTAACGTGCATATATAGAGTTTAGTTTGGACAATAATAAATATTGTTTTTTTTTTCTTTTTTCTTTTTTTATTTTTTTTATATAAAGTGTAAGGTATATTTGATAAGTTTATAAACTTATTAAAAATTATGAGAACCGAAATTTTTACACTTAAGTCTATAAAACCAATTATAAGATAAGATATTTTTATTAGTTATTAGGCTTAAATGTAAGTTATATTAACAATCAGAATATAACGTTACCTTATATTAACCCTTAAAGTTTTATAAATTATGCTTTTTTTTGCGCCATTTATACACATGTTTTTCATGGGTTATAATACAGGAAAATTTAAGTTTATTCAAAAAATTTACTTTCTCGAATTGGAAAGATTTAGTTGTTTTCCAACTATTAGTTGTCTCTAAATGAAATTTTTGTTTATTATAGAAGATATTTATAAATTATTCTCGTTGCTTAAAATTTTTTTTTTAGAAAGTCAACAATACTATAGAACCCAAAAACGGAAAAAAAAACGTACAAATAAAAGGCGTCCCACCCCAATTAATCAAGCAAATTAAAAGGCGAAGGGACCCAAGAGTTCAAAAAGAAATTTCAAAGGACCAAAAGTATCCTTAAACTGTCTCGTTGCTTAAAATACTTGGAGACACTAAGCATACGAGAACTCAAGGTGAAGAGACTCCATGTTATTAGATTACGGTTTAATTTATGTGATAACAAGAGGTTGTATCTCGTGTTGTGTGACGAATTTTCATCATGTGTTTTATCTCCCAGCAGCAGGGTAAAGATAATCAATCTTCAGCTGAAACAAGTAACAAGTCAGCAGAAACACAATACCACTTGGTAGTTATCGGATATCACTTGGAATCGTGTGAACACTTTCCAAAGTAAACTATTCGACCCTAATTCTTGGGTATCACGAATATCTACTTGGGATAAGACCAAATGCAGTTAGAGAATTAGGCACAATTCTATAACCCCTTCGCTAATTAGTGTTTATGTTTTCTGTGTTGTATCATGCATAAAACAGATCTCCTATTTATAGGAAAATACTCTTGGCTATTCAATGGAATTATGAGTATTAATCGGCCCATTAATAGCCTCATAATTATCCCCATTATAGCCGTTAGTGGTTACATGACCAATTAAACATGGTCATAATGCAGTTTAAACTGCCACTTGAATAGGTCAAAGCCGTTACAAGCAGTACCATCATCAGTACTTTCATAGTGCTATCAGTGGTTACACTGCTTCAGTGGAAACACCACTGCTCCGGTGCAAACACTACTTCAGGAAACACAACTTCGTGAAACACCACTTCAGTGGAAACACCACGCAGTGGAAACACCGATCCAGGGAAGTACCGCTTCGTTGGAAACACTGATATTCAGTGGTAACCACAACAGTACTTTCACCAAGCACTACAAATACACACCACTATTAGAGTCAGGGTGTTCATGGACCTTATGGGTGTACACTCCGTACCTCCTAACCCATTACAAGGTGTGAACTAATCCCACAAGTGCACTAAATTTTCCAACAATCCTTCCCAAATTTAGTTCACTTCCTTTGCATGAAAACAAACATCAAGCAAAACATGTGCATAAATGAAAATGTCCTGAGGATTGAATTTACATCTTAGTAATTACCGCTCAAATATTCGAGAATCGGGGTATTCTAAGAATTGAACCCTTCAACCCATTTGAATACCTGAAGATAACTACACACAAGCTTTCAAACATTTATCACTTCCCGACACTATACAAGCCATGTGTCCATATCCAAATTCATAAATGTTGTAAAAGCTATAAGTCCAAAGCTTCCGAAGCGCAAAACTTCAACATTTACATAGGTGGTTCCTCTTAGTCATGCTCGCCAAGCACTTTTTCAAATAAAATTAACCATTAAGAAGTAAAGACTTCATCCTCCTTCAGCAGGTTCTGAGCACAACCTTGGGATGTAAAATAAAACATGTGCCTAAATTCATGAATGTTCAAATTTTCCACATTGAACTCAGCTCCCAAGTTTCCTTAGGAGGGAGTTGGGTGTCCTAGCATTCAGTGACTAAGTTGGACTTAAACCTATCCCTTTAGCAGACTTTATAACCAAGTCTCTAGCTAATCCCTTCATCAAGTGATCAGCTAAGTTCTGTTGAGATCTAACAAACTCTATAGATACCACCCCATTCATGATAAGCTCACGAATCATGCTATGCCTGACACCTAAGTGTCTAGACCTACCATTGTACATTTGGCTATAAGCCTTAGCCAATGTAGCTGCACTATCACAACGATAGAAATAGGTGCTATAGGTTTAGGCCACAATGGAATCTCAAGAAGCAAGTTTTTCAACCATGCAGCTTCTTTAACAGCAGAGCTAAGGCCACCAATTCGATTCCATTGTTGAACTGGTGATGCAAGTTGCTTCTTGGATGCCCAAGAAATTGCACCTCCGCAAGTAGGAATACCAGACCACCGGTAGACGAATTGTCTTCATGTTACCGATCCAACTTGCATCGTGTATCCTTCCAACACCGATGGGTAACCAGATATGAGAGACTATAATCCATAGTTCTCTTCAAATACTTCAGTACCCTTTGAATTGCCAGTGATGAGCACTAGGATTACTAGTATACCGCTCAATTTTCCCACCGCGAAACCAATATCAGGTCTTGTACAAGTCATGGCATACATCAAAGTACCAATTACCCTAGAATACTCAAGTTGAGATACAACTTTGCCATGGTTAGGCATCAGCTTCTCACAAGTATCCATAGGTGTACTTACTGGAGTACAATCAAAGTAATTGAATTTCCTCAGCACATTCTCAATATAATGAGACTGAGAGATAGAAATTCTTTTACTTTCATGTTTAATCCTTATACCAAGGATAACATCACCCCATGTCCTTCATGGAGAACCTTGATGACAAAAATTCCTTTGTCAGTCAACCTGATTTTGATCAGGCCAAATCAACATGTCATCAACATATAGACAAATGATGACTCCTTTACCAGATTCATCAAATTTGCTATATACACATTTGTCAACTTGGTTAAGAACATAACCACTAGACAAAACCACTTCATCAAACTTTTGATGCCATTGCTTAGGTGCTTGCTTAAGTCCATAAAGAGACTTAATCAGGTTTACACCTTGTTTTCATTGCCGGCATGATGAAGCCACGAGGTTGGTTCATATAAACTTCCTCATCTAATTCACCATTTAAGAAAGCTGTCTTCACATCCATCGATGAATAACCGATTGTGAATAGATGCCAAAGCAATCAACAATCTTATGGTACGATCGAGCCACAGGGGCATAAGTATCAAAATAGTCTATCCTTGACTTTTGTTTAAAGCCCCGAATAACTAGTCTAGCCTTGAACTTTTCAATAGTTCCATCTACCTTCATTTTCCTTTTGAAAATCCATTTGAAACCTAAAGGTTTGCAACGGTGGTAGATCAACCAACACCCAAGTGTTGTTCCCCATGATGGAATCCATCTCATCATTGATTGCTTCTTTCTAGAAAGCAATATCCTGGGATTTCATTGCTTCTTCAAATGTCTTGGGATCATCCTCAACAATGAAGCAATAGGAGTATTGGTATGAGACCTCATCCCTTGTTCCTTCAACTAAATACAGTTGAAACTCAGGTCCAAATGACTTTGGAGTCCTTACCCTTTTGCTTTTTCTAAGCATAGGTTCAGGTTGTTGTACCACAACCTCATCGAGGACCACGATGGTTCATCATCGAGGACCTCGATACACCAATGTCATGAGTTCCATTAGGAATCCTCATACTTGGTCTAGGGAGTGATGAGAATCTATTCTCATCAAAGTTTGCATCCCTTGATTCAATTATGGAATTAAGCGAAACATATTCATTAGGTTCTATAACATAGAATCTAAAAGCCTTGGAATGCTCGGCATATCCAACAAAGATGCAATCAATGCCTCTTTCACCCAAAGTTTTCAACTTTGGATCGAGGAATCTTACAACGACCCTACAACCCCAAACCTTGAGATAGTTCAGGTTGGGTTTCCTTTTAGTCCAGAGTTCATAAGGGTAACCTTGTTTCTTTTGTTGGGAACCCTTTAATTAATAAGTACTTAACATAGCTTCACCCAGAACCCTTGACTCGATCTGAATAGGACAACATGGAATTAACCATCTCCTTCAGCACCCTATTTTTCCTTTCGGAAATACCATTTTGCTGAGGAGTATAAGGGCATTCGTTCATGGATTATACCAACAGATCGAAAGTCGAGTATCCATGTACTCACCTCCCTATCAGTCCTTAATCTTTTGATCAAAGACCCAAGTTGTAATTCAACTTCAGTTTTAAACACTTTGAATTTATCTAATGCTTCATCCTTTGTATGTAATAAATAAACATAACAAAACCTAGAAGCATCATCAATAAAAGTCACAAAGTACTTCTTATTCCCCAAAGAAGGAGTAGCATGCAAATCACACAGTCACTGTGTATCGCTCTAGGCTCGGTCTCACGACTAACACCACGAAAGGGTTTCTTGGTTATCTTGGTCAACATGCAAGTTTTACAATTTTCGGTGTCCATGTCAAGCGAGGGGTTTAAACCATCCCTAGACATATCTTGCATCCTTTTATAGTGAACATGACCAAGTCTAGCATGCCATAGGGTAGAGTCAGTCTGGTCATATGTGGTCAACATAAGCTGAAATAACACTATCAGTGGTAACATTAAGCCTGAACATTTGATTACATAAATAACCAAAACCAATAAAAACACCATGCTTAGAAAGAACAAATTTATTAGATTCAATAACTTGTTTATATCCATGATTATTCAAAACACTACTTGAAACCAAGTTCTTCCTTATATCAGGAACATGAATAACATTAAAACAAAGTTACAATCTTTCCAGAACTAAACTTAAGATCTACACAACCACGACCATGCACCAAGGTTGTTGACTCATTTCCCATGTGAAGAATAGAACCATCATTCAGTGACTCATAAGTCTTGAACCAGCTTCTATCTTTACACACATGTATTGTTGCTCGAGAACCCAACCACGCAACATCATCATCCTGCACATAATAAGATTCAGGTACATATGTAACATAATAAATCTGAAAATACTTATTAAACATATTACGACCTTTCGGTGAGTTGGAAGAACCACCACTCACACTGAACCATTAGTGCCACGATCCATTGGCTTTACCACCAACTTTAACACTGCGGTCCCTTTTATTGTGACCGGTCTTGCCACATTTCCAACAAGTAGGTGTTGCCTTCTTGTTAGGATCTGCCCTTGTGTTGTCATGAAATTTGCGTTTTCCTTTGTTGTCATTGTACACGGTAGAGTTGTTATGCTCCACCATATTGACAACAGAGATGGTCCAGGACATTGCTACTCTTTGGCTTGTCATTATCACGCACCTTGAGAGATTCCTCAATGTGCGGATGGCTACCAACTCAACAAGAGTTAACTCCTCCTTCATATGTTTCAAGGTATGCTTGAAATCTTTCCAAGAAGGAGGGAGTTTGTCAATGACACAAGAGACTTTTATAGCCTCATCCATGTTCATATTGTGTTGTGTAAACCTTCCAAGTATTCCAAGAAGTTCATTGTATTGTTCCATAACTGGTCTTGAATCAGTCATTTTGTAATTTGTGAAATTACTAACAAGGAACTTCTTACTTGATGCATCCTCATCCATATATTTGGCATCCAAGGAGTCCCACAGTTCTTTGGAAGATTCAATGTTCTGATAAATATCAAACAGAGCATCATACATACCATTGAGAATAAGACCTCTGCATATGTAGTCATCATTCTCCCATTTTCTCCTCCTCACGATATGCTCCACGGTAGCATCATCCCCATCATCGGGAATAGGTGTAGTCGGCACATACACCACACTCATGCTTGATGACAGAAGTGCATCTTCTTACGCCACCTCCTAAAGTCCACCCCTTCAAACTTATCAAGCTTGGCAAAGTTTGAAGCCATGTTTTTCATTGCAGCAGCGATATTGATTATCACAAAATAGTTTACTTTGATTGTTGGCGGTTATCTCCCAACAGCGAGGTAAAGATAATCAATCTTAATTTGAAACAAGTAACAAGTCGTGAGAAACACAATACCACTTGGTGGTTACTGGGATATCACTTGGAATCGTGTGAACACTTTCCAAAGTAAACTATTGACCCTAATGCGGGTATCACGAATATCTACTTGGGATAAGACCAAATGCGGTTAGAGAATTAGGCACAATTCTATAACCCTTTCGCTAATTAGTGTTTATGTTTTACGTGTTTGTATCATGCATAAAACAGATCTCCTATTTATAGGAAAATACTCTTGGCTAGTCAATGGAATTATGAGTATTAATCGGCCCATTAATAGCCTCATAATTATCCCCATTATAGCCGTTAGTGGTTACATGACCAATTAAACATGGTCATAATGCGGTTTCGCTGCCACTTGAATAGGTCAAAGCCGTTACAAGCGATACCATCATCGATACTTTCATAGTGCTATCTCGATTGGTTACCGCCGATTGAGAAACACTATGTAAACACCGCCTTCAGATTGGAAACACCACTTCGGTGGAAACACCACGCGATTGGAAACACCACCGGTGGAAAACCAGCGATCGATTGGAAATGCTTGCCGGTGGAAACAGCGATATTACGATGGTAACCACAACAGTACTTTCACCAAGCACTACAAATACAAACCACTATTAGAGTCAGGGTGTTCATGGACCTTATGGGTGTACACTCCGTACCTCCTAACCCATTATAAGGTGTGAACTAATCCCACAAGTGCACTAAATTTTCCAACATCATGAACAATCCTGACTGAGAAAAAAGTTACTCGTAACTTAAAACTTAAGATAATTATAACTTAGACTCAGAAACTATCTTGACTAAAAATGAGAAAAGGTAAAATGAGTGATAATTATAACTTAAACTGTATAATTTCTTTGGTACTTGTAGTTACTAATTTACTATTACGTAAACAAATAAAGGAATTTTCATTTTGTAATCAAAGATAAGTTAATTAAAAGCTGTTTGATTAGATTCTTGTGTACCCAATAAGATTTAATATTATCACATAGATTTTAATTTTGTGTTTCTAATGTTTGTTGCACCAATAAAATATCTTTTTTATGAAACGATGAATGTAAGAGTACAAAGTAAGGTAGAAATCGATAACACGTTATTGGTATGTCATCCAGCTGACATATCATCGCTTTTTTCAATAACACACTAATAACTAAAACACACATCTTTCATAACACCAATAACACATATTAGGTCACACAAAACACCCTACTAAAAATTTCAACTAACTCATAAAACAAAAAATAAAAAATAAAAAAAATGCAACATCTTACTTTTGGCGTGAGCCAATACACTGGCTAAGATTTTTTTGGCTTGTGTTTAACATATTTGATGGTATGAAATGGCGTGTCATCGGTTTTTAAATTGAAGGACGGGCTTGAAAAGATAGAGCATACCGTGTGCTCTAAGTTAAAAAAAAATGTTGAAGCCTAGAAAAGTTTTATTTCAGAAATACATGTCTTAATTAAATATGAGGGGTATAAACGAAAAGAATATAAAATAAATTGTTACTTCACGTGGTTCTTTCTTCGTACGTCGTTATCCCGGCAGGCGGTTGACTTCTTGGAAAGGACATTTTCAAAGATCGGTATGTATTAAAAAAAATATAAGCAAAGAATTTGATGATGTCAAAGTATAGATAGCGTAGGGATAAGATAAGCAAAGAAGAAGTCGTTTTCGCGTTTTTCTCGCTCAGTCTGCGAGTAAGTGTTAGCTCATATTATGTAACAAGTTCAAGTTCGAGTTTCAAATATTATGTGTATCAATATTTATCTGTATAAAGTAATGTTGGAAATCAATCAATTAAATAAACATCATTCGGTTCATATCTTTTCCCTTTTACAGATAGGTTTGAAACCAGTAAAAATCAAAATAAAAACCGGCAAATCCGGAAATCGAGAAAAGTGTGAACTGTGAACCGAGAACCGACCTGAAAGTTGGTTTTTTTAGTGTTTTTAGATAGATAATTTTAAATAAACAAAGATCGTTAGGGCAGACATTTTCTCATGATCTAATGCAACAAAGTTTCAAAGTTTTTTTTTTTTTTTTTTTTTTTGAAATAAAATTCTCTACTTTTATATTTAACGGTGTGTTGGATCCGAACCGCCGTGATCTGAGATCCAAAATTTTACCAAAATCTAGAACGGCTGAAACAATTAGGTTTGGATTTGTTCGATTCTTCCTTTGTTCTAGTCGAGTCCTTGGTTCTGGCGTAGATCATCTTCACTTGTAAAAATAAAAGTTTTAAACAATTGAAATCAAGGTTGCAAAAATCGCGAATCGGTGGTAGGGCGGGTCAACCCCCTTATATCTTGTAATCGGTTTAGACGAGATTAATCAGATTGCTATTTTCGAAAAGCTTTGGGTATTTCCGACGAGTTTTTGGTATTCCCATCAATATTTTCCATAATAAAAATATCATGTAATATACATAAACAACGACTATAAGTGATTAAAACTAGTTTCTGAGTTTTGAGTAATTCAAAAGGTTTTAAAGTTTTCGGAAAGTTTAATCACCGTTGATGATCGTTGACCACGGTACACCGATTTGTTTGACCGATATACACAAATCAAAAAGAAAAACTATCATGCTCGTCTTTTTCCTTTAAGTCCGCATTAACATCCAAGCTCATAGCAAAAAGAATAATTCAAAATCCAAACTACTCAAAACCAATATTAAATTTGTTACGTGAAGTCTAATCCATGAGTCAATACTGATATCCAAAAAATTTGACCAAAGCATCACCTTAAAATATTGAGTTGAAATCATATGAAAAATATACAAACTATGAAGAGGGTACTAGTAGGGATGAGCACGGTACTGGTTCTGTATCGATTCCATACCGAATTAGTGATACTGATTTTTTTCCGAACGTAAATTAGTGGTACCGGTACCGTATCGAACGGGGATTCGGATACCGGTAACGGTAACGAGAAATCGGGTTTTCCCAGCTTTTTTCGGGAATTTTCGATTTGATGCTTGGTCGTGTCGAATTAGTGGCCCTATTTTTTCACCTAATTTAGTAGTCGTTACGTACGTACAGGAACAAGTATGGTTGCTGATGCAGTTCGGTTTGGTTTTGGGATTCGGGTCAAAAGGCTCATCCCTAAGTACTAGTATAAGTATTCCTCCTAACCCACGAAAAGTACAAATATTTTATACCTTCTACCTCCCTTTGATCTCTTGTTTACAGTACAACACAGTTTTTTTTTATCAGTTTCTGCTTTATATTTTTTGTCAGTTTAATACTTTTAACTTGTTAAACTTTATATTTTTTGTTCCGCACTTTCTAGTTCACACTTGTATGATATAAACAAAATAATAAAAAATAAAAAAATAAAACATGAGAAGGAGTATTATTTGTAAAAATGGGAGGTCTTTATAATCTATCTTTATAAAAAGTCTAAAACTAACGATAATATGACAAGTGTCTTTTTTTTCTTTCTCTTCAAACTTTTTTTTTATTCTCTCATGTTATTTTACCTTTTCTTGTTTTTTATATATCATTATTATTGTATTATACATTTACGGCGCCGTTTAATAAAGGTCTAAAACGACACCGTTTAATAAAGGTCTAAAACAACGTCGTCCTGAGTTTTGTTTCCCTTTAATTTCTTTCAAATGACGTCGTTTTAGATCGTGGATCTAACCTTGGATGAAAACGACGTCGTTTTTTTTTTTTAGATAATGCTCGACTAATCTACCACATCTCACAGACAGACAAAATAGTTCAGATCTATATTCTCGCTCACCTCACCGTCTACCACGAAACATAAACAAGTTTTTAATGTATGATATGTGGCCATAAGTACTGTGTTGACTCTATGGTGTTTGTTTAACCTTTTGCTGATTTTACATGATGTGCTACAAGTTGTGCTTATTTTTGTTTTATCTTTGTTAGTGGATTTATAAATATGTATTCTTGTTTGTTTAAACTTTGACATGCTCATATGTGCTCATAGGTATTCATTCTATACGCTTTGTATACTCTTGCTTTTTTGTATAAAAGGGCAATGTAAGAAGCTGTGATGATAGAATTTAAATGTTTTTTTAGACTTTTGGCTAAAGTGAGATTATCTGAATCTTGGGAAGGCAACTTATTGACTTTGCAGCCATGGCCGATTGATCCTTTTTTTATGATACTTTACGAATTTGAGCCTTATCAAATGAGGCATTTTTTAAATGCTTATGACTTTTGTTACTACCATTTTATGCACATGACCTCTCTAATTTATGGTTCGAAAAGACACCGTTTAATGTTACATCAAAACGACGACTTTTTGTTATTCTTCCTTTACATAATTGCTTGTATACTTTCTTCTAGGTTGGAAGTTCTTGATAAAATTTTCCTTGAGATCTTCTCATCCTGTTATGCTGTTTTTTTAATGCCTTTGAACCAAACGACTACTCGACCTGTAAAGGTGCACTGAAACAGATGGCAAGCCATTGGCCCGTTCTGGGCATTTGTTTTCTCCGCACTCGAATTACCAAATGTGTGAATCGGGATATGTGACTTCATCATACATGTGTAAGTCAGCGGTAAGCCGGGCCCAGGGAGTTGGTATTCGCTATCCACTTAACGGTGTCTCTCGATCTCCAAAGGCGGAGATGTTCAAGCACGTCATCACCTACTTGCCTTGTAGTTGCGATGTTCCTTTTCGTCTAGCACCTGGTCATTAATGTATTCAACATGTCTATGGAAGAGGCTTGTTGTTGTGAGCTTTGTGCTTAGGAGGACATAAGCGAGATGGCTGCCTTAGTGTACTGATATCCAAGCATATGGTGTATGGGCCCGCATGGGTATATGTGTTGTTGAAGGAATTGAGTTTTCATGTTTTGAGTTTCCTAGAAAGTTAGTTGTGGGATGTGTTGTGATGGTACAACATTTTAATTGATCGGTTGTGATGTTTAAGGTATTGCATGATTGTTAGGCTGTTGTTAGTTTGTGTTTATGGTGTGTGTTCTTGGCCTTTCTTGGCCCGATTGGTGGTTTTCACGCATTAACCTATCTAGGAAGGCTATGTGCGATGGGTTTATCTAGGTGTTGTCGTTCTTGACTTCTGCTAAAGACCTAGAAGTCGACCTTAAGGTGAGTGGTGTTATAAAATTGTCATTTTGCCTTGTGGCATTAATAATGTTGGTGGTGGACTACCTAGAAATGAGTCTATGCTCATTGGAGTTTGTTGGCGTATATGTCCTGGAGGACATGCGATCCGGCAACATCACCGTCGGACGGCATTGTCTAAACCGTCCGGACGTCAAACGACACGATATCCAGTTTTAAGGGATTCTCACCACGTGGCCTATCAACTAGGGTGGCTATAGGCTTGCAAGTAGGTAACATGGAGTGCGCACGACGGTGTATCTACAGTGATGAAGGTACATAGTTGGGGTAGTATAAATACCCCAACACATTTAATGTTTCAAGATACACACACTTACATTAACCACTGCATTTATTACCATCCTTTCCATCCAGCTTACTTTCACGCCGGAGCTTGGTCACGGACACCGTCGGGCGAGAGACGTGTGTTGCTATCTTGTGCGGGAAGGAACACTTATTTCCTCCGGCATCGTTGATTGTAGTCGAACTCCCCGCCAAACGATTGCGGGAATTTGCCTCAACAAATTGGCCATCCGTGGGACCGTTATTCATTCTACCGAGAATTGGATGGCGGGTTCGACCACCACCTCGCTGAACCCAACTCCCTCCGGAAACGTGGGAGTGGAGTCTTCAATAGGCAAACTTCGAATACCTGGAACAACTACAAGCCCAGATGGCATCTTTAGAGACTCTCCTCAGAAAGTACAATGCAACCGGGCCCGGAGTCATCAAGCCTATCCGACTCTCTTTTCGAGAAGAAGACGCGGCGAGAGGAGGTCTTGAACCAAACCCGAAGGATGATCTCAGCAAACCCCATAAAGAAATTGCTCGATCACCCTTTACACGCAGAATAGTAGAGTTTTTGGCCGAAGTACATCATGCCCACCAATCTAAAACTATCGATGGCTCGGTGACCGGACGACCATATCAACCGCCGCTTAGGGGAGCGAATCAAGGAGAATGGCCAATGCGGTGTGGTGCGAATGTTCCAACAAACTATGGACGGAGCGGCACAAGGCTGGTTCAGCAATTTAGAGCCGGGTAGCATTGACAATTAGGGACGAACTCGGGGAGCAATTTACGTCGAGGTTTTCCCTACGGCAAAAACACGAAAGACCCTACGAAATCACCGGATTGTCGGACAGCCAACGAAACACTACCGGCCTTCAAAGAACGGTGGGTGCGAGGCGGTCCGGATACGGGGTTCCCGAACTCATGAAGATATCGGCGTTTATGAATGCTCATCGGTGCCCTGATTTTGCTAAGAAGTTCTCTCGATGGTCCCAAAATCATGATAGAAATGATGAACGAGGGTAGACGATTATATCCGGCGGAAGAGGCTTATAAAACACCGAGCTGCGAAGGGAGAAACCCATGACCTATCCCGGAAGCCAAGCGGTCAAGTCTCAAGAGAGGGAATCGGGGAGGATTCAATGTCGGAAGAGGCGGCGACGCCCTGGAAAGGAATGATTCTCGACGAGAGAAGTCTTCTCCCTTATGTCTCTCAAGCGAAGCGACCCCAAAATGAATTCAGACGTAGCGAATTCAATAAACATGATGGTTCTCGGATCCTGCTCTTCGGCCTCACTAAACAGCCCAAAGAAATACTTTCCACTGAACACCACCTAAACTTGCCCCCACCGCCCGTTACGGGGAAGCCGAGCAAAGAAAATGAGGATGGTTCGTGAATATCATGGAGAAAGAGGCCATCTCACCAATGACTGTTATCATTTAAAAAGACAATTGGAAGTGGCCCTTGAATCGGGGAAGTTAGATCACTTGGTTAAGAATGTCGGCAAAAGGAATGGAAAGACCGAGAGGTCACAATGGAAAAGGAAAAGTGATCAACATGGTCCATCAACACTTCGGAGGATCGTAAAGAAAGGGCGGGTTCTATGATGAAGATGGATGAATATCCCTATATCCTTCCCGGATAAATACGGACGACATGCGGCGAGCCGTTAATCGTAGAGGCTGAAATAGAAGGATATTTTGTAAGGAGGGTGTTTGTAGATGAAGGCGCCTCCGTCCAAGTCATGTATGAACATTGTTTCAGGAAATTTTGTCCTTCCATCCAATCCCGGCTGCAAGAAACTAGTTCTCCGCTGGTAGGATTTTCTGGCGAAGTCATCCGGCCGGTGGGGAAGATAGAACTAGAGGTGCGCATGGGGATCATGGTCTGTTCGAGCGGTGATGATGACGTTCACGGTAGTAAAATCGCCTTCTCCCTACAACATATCTTGGGCCAAAGCGGGTCTCAAAGAATTAAGAGCCATACCCTCTACCATCCATGCAATGATGAAATTCCCCACTCCGGAAGGGATAGCCACTCTGATCGCCAAACGAGCGGTAGTCATGGAATGTAGGAGATTAGGAAGGGCGGGACCCGGAGAAGCTGCCCTTCCGAGAGGGAAATAGAAACTTGGGATCAAGAAACTCAAGAAGGTCAGGAACAAACGGAAGACATTCTAGTTAACGCAGCCTACCCGAGCAACGGTAACCATAGGAACCAAGTTCTCACGAGAATGACGGAGGCAACTCATCGAGATCTTGAGGAAGAACAAAGATATTTTTGCCCGGGAGCCGGCAGACATGACCGGGTGCCAAGGCGCCTCATACAACACTCTCTCTGCGTGAACATTTCCGACACCGGTGGCCCAAAAGGAGAATATTCTCGCGAGAAAAGAACCAAGTGATCAACAGAGAAGTGGAGGAATGGGTCAAGGCCGGCATATATGCGGTAAGGTACCCGACATGGATATCTAATCCTGTGTTGGTTAAGAAATGTGACGGAAGCTGGAGAATGTGTATTGACTTCAAAATTACGAACTCCTCGTGCCCCAAGGATTACTATCCTTTGTCGGAGATAGATTGGAAGATTGAATCCGTCATGGGGTATAAGTATAAGTGCTTCCTTGATGCCTACAAGGGTTATCACCAAATCCAGATGAATAGAGACGATGAGGAAGCGGCATTCTACAGAACCGAGGAACATCGCTATACGAAAATACCTTTGGTTGAGGAATCTTTGGGGCAACCTATCAGCGATTGGTAGACTTAAGCTTTTCAATCACAGATAGGGAGAAATCGGAGGCATATGTGGACGACATGGTCATAGAAAGCGACGAACGAGAAATGATCACTGATATAGCAGAGACCTTTGATAACCTTAGGAAGATAAACATGAAGTTGAACCCGCGAAAGTGTTCTTTCGGGGTAGAGGAAGGTAAATTCCTCCGCTATATGGTGACATCGGAAGGAATAAGGGCCAACCCAAGGAAAACAAAAGCTATAATGGAGATGAAATCTCGGAAACCTTAAAGAAATGCAAATCCGAGTGGGAAGCTTGCGGCTTTAACTAGATTCTGTCAAAGTCGGAGGAAGAGCTCTCCCCTTCTTCGACACGCTAAAGAATATCACTAAAGAAAACAAGGACGAATACCGATGGACGAAGGAAGCCGAGTTGGCTTTTCAGGAGATGAAGAGGTTGATACTCGAATTACCTTCTTTGTCCACACCAAATCCGTAGGAACAACTGTTCATATATCTCTCGGCTTCAATAGGAGCCGTAAGTCTGTACTCTGGTAGAAAAGCGGGAGGCAGTTTTGATTGCACTATGTTAGCCGAACACTACATGAAGCGGAGAAATACTACACCCTATAGAAGTTGGCTTTGTGTGCGCTACACGCATCCGAAGGGAGGAGGTATTTCGAGGCTCACCCCATCCAGTCATAACCGATCAACCCATCAAGCAAATCTTGAATAAACCGGAAGTCTTAGGAAAATTAGCCAAATACGCTGTGGAGCTAGGAGCATACAATATCACTTACACTCCTGCAAGCGATCAAGGGACAAGTCTTTGGCGGATTTTCTAACAGAAGTGCCGGTGGAGTCTAGATGTAGGAAAAGTCCGAACGTGATGGAAATAGAGGAAGGAGAATGGTTATTATATACAGACGGAGCCTCAAATAGTAAGGGATCCGGAGCGGGTTTAGTTCTCATCAGCCCAGAAAAAAAACTCAAAATGGTGGCCAGTCAGATCAATGGGGAATTCACAGCCACCAAGGAAAGCATGCAGAAGTACTTAGCCCAAGCAAGGAAATACATATCCGGCTTCCAAAACTTTAAGATTCGCAACATTCCAGGGCCCAAAATCGAAGGCGGATATATTAAGTAAACTAACGTCGGTGGCCTTCGATCACGACCAAAAAGTGCTCGTAGAAGTCCTGGAAAGGCCGTTAAGGGATGAAGAAGTAGTTAATACCGTAGTGGAAGAAAAGCGGACAAGCTGGATGACGCCGATCATCTAGTTATGCGGAAGAGGCGTATGGCGGAGGATCCCAATGAGGCTAGAAGCTTAAGAATAAAGATTCCACAGTATATTATGGAAGAATTTGTCCTCTTTAAGAAAGGTTACTTGATACCGATGATGAGATGTGTAGGGCGTTCTGGGCAAATTACATAATCCGGGAAGTGCATGAGGGCTGCTGTGGGATGCACGCCGGACCGAGGACCGTAGTGGCCAAGCTTATGAGGCAAGGATATTATTGGCCTACCATGCACCGGGATACCCGAGAAGAAATCAGGAAGTGTGACTCTTGTCAGATACACTCTCCGGTACCCAAACTACCCAAGATGCCAGCGTCCATCATGTCCCGTGGCCCTTCTACCAATGGGGAATGGGCGTGTTAGGCCCCTTTCGGAAGCACCGGCCGCATCAAATATGTGATTGTGGCAATTGACTATTTTACTAAGTGGATAGAAGCGAAGCCGTTGGTCAAGACGACGGGCAAAGATGTCATAAAATTTGTGTACGAAAATATTGTATGCAGGTATGGTTTGCCAAGGATCATAGTCACCGACAACGGAACCAATTTCGTGAATGACCCATTCAAGAAATGGTGCGAAGGGTTAAAGATCAAACAAATAAACACAGCCGTTGCGCATCCGCAAGCTAATGGACTGGTAGAACGGGCAAACCGAAGCTTGATGGATGGGATAAAAACAAGGTTAGGAAGGGAGAGAGCGGGATGGCTAGATGAGCTGCCCAACATTTTGTGGGCGCATCGGACGACGCTCAAAACATGCAACGGAGAAACCCCTTTCGGCTGGCGTATGGCGGCGAGGCGTAATCCCAGCGGAAATAGGGATGCCCACACACCGGACGATGATGTTCCGGGAGGACCAAAATGAAGAACGACAACGCCGAATTTAGACCTCTTTCAAGAAAGAAGGAAAACGCGCCATCCAGGAAGCTAAATACAAAACGCAAGTAGAACAATACTACAATCGGAGAGTTAAGCCAATGAATTTCAAAATAGGGGATTTTGTCTACCGAAAGAATGAAGCAAGCCGGGTGGAAAATCAAGGAAAGTTAGGACCTAATTGGGAAGGGCCCTATCGTATAATAGGATCAAGTGAGAATGGCTCTTATAAGTTGCAAACGATGGAGGAGAAGGAGGTCCCCCGGACCTGGCACGCTATGAATCTCAGAAACTGCTTCTTATAGTCGCTATTGTGACAGGAATCCTATTGTCATTGTGTAATCCGAAAGGACTATGTACGATCAATTAAATGATGAAAGTTTCCCTGCAATGGGGAAACAATTTTCCAAAAGCGATGTGATAGTATACGATTCCGACGGTGGCCCCGTCGAGTACGAAAATAACAACCGATGTGATAATACAACGATTAGATGGTGGCCCCGTCGAGTATGAAAAGTAAAAACTAATGTGATAATATAACGATTCGATGGTGGCCCCGTCGAGTATGAAAACACAAAAATACCCAAGTGATGGATGCCCTCTAACTTCATGAGGATGCCCGGAAACCGGATGCACGGACTACGCGGCCGGATGCCCTTAGAATAACCTAAGGAAGACATCTACCCAAGTGATGGATGCCCTCTAACTTCATGAGGATGCCCGGAAACCGGATGCACGGCCGGATGCCCTTAGAATAACCTAAGGAAGACATCTACCCAAGTGATGGATGCCCTCTAACTTCATGAGGATAACTTCATGAGGATGCCCGGAAACCGGATACACGGCCTACGCGGCCGGATGCCCTTATAATAACCTAAGGAAGACATCTACCCAAGTGATGGATGCCCTCTAACTTCATGAGGATGCCCGGAAACCGGATGGACGGCCTACGCGGCCGGATGCCCTTAGAATAACCTAAGGAAGACATCTACCCAAGTGATGGATGCCCTCTAACTTCATGAGGATGCCCGGAAACCGGATGCACGGCTTGCGCGGCCGGATGCCCTTAGAATAACCTAAGGAAGACATTATGAAACCAAAAGAGAGAAAGAAAAGGAAAAAGGAATACATGTCAAGCGAAAAAGAGATTCATTCATAAAACTAGTAAACGGTAAACAAACATTGTTAATTATTACAGCGACATTATACGAATAAGTGTTCACAAAATACAAGTCCTAAGAATGTCCGGACTTAAGCATTCTCCTCCGCAGTATCTACCGGAGTCTCGGTGGTATGAGGAGCCTCGGATGGTCGGCGTGTCCTTTCGGCGAGAATCTCGGCTCCAGTTCATTAGGTCCCCAAGGGCAAACGACAAGAGTCGGCAAGCTTCTGAATAAAAGGATACTCGGCTTCAAAAAGTTTGTCATACTCACCCTCCACAAGTTGAGCATCCTGTTGACCTTCGGATCTTTTGCAAGGCAGCCTCCGTCTCTTCCTCGGTCTGTTCACCTTGGCCCGGTCATAAACCACCTTGGTAGGTCAAGCTGTACACTTTAGCCATACTCTTTTTGTACTCGACGCTCCCAAACAACCGAGCGTAGAAGGCAATAGCATCCGGACAGCATTCTGCTTAACCACCTCACTTTGAGCAACCTCGGCTACCAATTTGCCGTTTTCCACCTGCAGAGCGGCTAGAGATTGGTCTTTGGCAGCCAACTCACTTTCCAATCTCCTTATTTTTTCGGCCTCGGACTGAAGTCCCCATCCACTCATTTTGGTCCCGGGTTACCCTGTCAACCTCTTCCTCCAAATCTTTCTCTCTACCGCACCGGCTTTCAAATCGAGTCTAGTTTCCTCAACCCCTCCGTCAACCTTTCATTCTCACCTTCGTGACAAGGAGTTTCTCCGCAAGCCCCGGCAACCTTTGTGAGTTTCGTTCAAGTAAAGTAACCGTTAGAAAGATCCCGAACCTCCTTAGCAGCTTCATAGGCTATCACACTTTTCCCAAAATCTTCGTGCGCCCGTGAATGAGATCAATATTGTTTACCGCTCCAAAGCCTCTCGGCGAGTGGCAAGCGTTGTCAATCATCTCTCGGCAAGACCGATATGTATTTATCCGGACGTCGTCCACGGAGACCCACGGGGAGGAAAACATTGGTAGCCTCATCTACGGAAAAGCAAAAAGAGATAGTGAGGGAAAAACTTTAATAAGTAGGACATGGACGAAAGTAAGATCAAAGCATACCTTAATCCAACAAAACCCTATCAATGTGGTTGGGATTTGGGTCTCGAGGCGATTGACCTGAAAAAAAGTTAGCAATTAGAAGCGATAAAATGAAAGAGGTCCGCGTGTATTTCAAATGCTTACCTTCGGAGTTGCGAAGAGGAGAGTTCACTGGAGGAATCGGGCCCCCTCCTCCTTGAGATAATGGCGTCTGTTGCAATTGTTCACCGCCCCCGCCTTCATTTTCACCCATCCCTTCCCGAGCCACAGGTACACCCCCACCCTTGGCTGCAACAATGGGCGTCTCTCGCTTTCGGTGACGTTTAGATTCACCTCCTGTTCATTCGGATTAGCTTGGTTTATGGGATCCGCATTTACCACCGGAGAGCCTGAAGAAAACTGCTCAACAAAACCCATTCTGCTTTTCTTCTTCTTAGGTTGGGCTTTGGATGTGCCCTCGCCACCTTTCCTCTTGGCCGCCTCCCTTTATTTTTTCTCCCTGGCTTCCCTCTCCTTTTTCTCCCTAGCCGCCACCACGACCGGATCAGCTTCCTCTGCTCTAATGGCTAGGACGTCCTTAGCGGGAATGAGTGCACCTACCGGAAGGGGATCCGTGGTTCTTTTTGGTACCTCCCTATTTGGGTCAACGGCGGGCCCTTTACTCACCACGGTATCGTCCCATTCGGGGAGCTCAAGATACTCGGACATACTGACAAGTGCAAGAAAAAAGATTGTTAAAGACAAAACACAAGATAATAAACACGGCAAAACCTATGGCACAAGACAAATAATTACCATGACCCTCGGCACCCTTTAGAAGAGGCTCGAACCCCGGATTCTTGAAGACCGAAGATAGATGGCACATCCATAACAGACTTATGGTGGGTTTCCTTAGGAAAATGAGGGTACTGCTCAGCTTCTCGGCATCCGGCTCGGAAAAACCGATCGGGTAAGGATCCGTTATCTTGGAGTCTTTGTGCCTCCAGGCCATGGCATGAGGGATCGCCCTACGGTCAATCAAGAAAAATTTTTCCTTCCAGTGATTAAGGCCGGAGAGCACTTCCTTAAAACATTTATAAGCCTTTTTACCCGTTCTACTCTCGAAAGAAAACTAGTGCCCCTGCTTGCACAAAGCGGTAAAATGCCCGGAACAAGGGGACCCGGGGCGAATGCCCAAACTATAACACCTAATTTCAAAAGGGTCACTCGGTTCAAACCCAACGAACCAAGCGGGAAAAATGAACCTTAAAATGTCTAATCACGTTTAGCAGAAAGGTCGAAAAGGAATCCTAACACCTCCGGTATCCAACTGTTGAGGATATATGGCAATTGCATCCGCTGGGAGTTGGTCCATTGTCATACTATCGAGGAAGGCGGGGGACGAAGGTCACGGGAATACCATATTCTATGATTATCTTGTCTAGCTCGGATTGTGTCAGCTTAGATGTGTAAATATGCATATCGAACTTCGGAACTACCAAAGGTTGGATAGCCTCGGTCGAGATAGGGTTACTCGTTCTTGGTCACTTGTTGCCATTACTAAAAGGATGCCGGAAAGGATATACAAATAATTACAAGGAAGAACGAGACGAACCTTATAAATTCGAAGAAGATATTCCGGAGAGCGAGAGCAATATAACAAGTCGAGAAAGATGTGTGAGAAAATAAGCGTGGTAAAAGCATTTATATAGGCAGGGAAAGAAACCCTAGCAGGCTGCCAACTGTCCCATCAGTCAGTAAAAGGAGACGTGGCTCAATCTTGCCCGTCCACGTCAATCTCGGAAGACGGGAATACACGGATGAAAGCCCATTAGACAGTCAGGCCCATCAAAATGGCCAAAAACCACAAATGTTATTAAAGCCCACAGCGAGGCATTTCAAAAGGCATCTTTAAGAACATTATATACTCTCAAGTATTGCACCACCGGTTTTCACCCGGTAATCCAACACTTGGGGGGACATGTTGGCGTATATGTCCGGAGGACATGCATTCCGGCAACATCACCGTCCGGACGGCATTGTCTAAACCGTCCGGACGTCAAACGACAGTATCCAGTTTTTAAGGGATTCTCACCATGTGGCCTATCAATTAGGGTGGCTATAGGCTTGCAAGCAGGTAACATAGGTCTGCACGAACAGTGTATCTACAGTGATGAAGGTACATAGTTGGGGTAGTATATGTTGTTCCCCGTTCACTATCGTTAAATACAGTTTAAGTTTATAAAATAAGTTAATAGTGAACTATGACTGAAATTAACATAAGGAAAACACACTAAGTAATTTTCAACATCATATTCTTATTAGAAATAAATCAACAAAGAATACGTTACCCAAGTACTTGCGGAATAGTACTTGGGATTGAAATGACAAAGTTGGGTGACTCATCTCTAATCTCAGGCTAAGTCTGAGCACAACTCTTAGAGCTCACTGAGCTATCTCAGGAACTAAGTTGTATTTGGAGGAGTGAAAAGATGGCTTGCGTGTATGTGTGTTTTTACAATTCACAAGCTTAATCTTTTCACTCCATCTCTTATGCTATTTATACATGTATGAGTTTTAAATCTTTCTTAAGTGACAAATCGACATCATACGAAGACAAAATCGATGTATTTTGTCTCTGTTTACAAAGACTATTCTAACTAAAGGACAAGGCTGCTTTCCATATTTTAGTGATGACACGAGCTTGTAAGTTAGCCATTCAGGGAAAGTTGACTTATGTTGATAAGGACTTCTTTATCTGATTCAAACTTCTCCCGCCTTGTCCCGCTCTTTCTTCTGTCTGTTTATCCTTCAGTCTTCTTCTTGATTTGTCTTGAGTGTAAGTAGTTGGAGAGGAGTCTTAGGGATTCAGTGAGTTATTGTCATCACTCACTGAATCCATCATCTTCTTCTTGACTCATTCTTCACCCTTTAAGTTCCGCCTTACTGAGTGGAGAGACTTCTTCATTGCCTCGTCTGAGTATCCTAAAGATGACTCACCGGCGGCTATGCACTCACTGACGATTGTGTTTAACGGATGAGTACTTGGGCTATTTTCTATTCAAATCCTAGATTAAGGGGTTTGGGTATTTTCTGAACCCAACAGTCTCCCCTATTTGGATATACAAATAGCCTAAGTGGTTGATCAGTGTAAGTGAGCAATTGGCTTCTTCCTACAATCGAATGTACTAATGAATACAATAAGGAACACTGAGTAAATTAACAAAACATACATCTTTTATTGATCGATTACATAGTTCCTATCACTAGTACAAAAGATAAAACAAAATGATGTCAGTCGGATGGATTCCCAATGCTTCTAGCTTGACCCTTTTGGTGATGAGTGTTTCTCTGTCAGGATGGTCTCTTATCTTGGCATTTAGGTCTTGGCAGAACCCGATATTTGGGGATTGGATCGAGAGGCCCTGGAATATAGCTGATCATTGCAGCTACACCGGCTGATCAATATCACTCCATCTTTGAAATCTTTGGGTTTCCATAGACATCAATGTGAAATAGCCCTCTTTCAGGCTCTTCAATCACTAGACAATTCACAAATTTAACCCCTTCAGGTAGTTCCCTATTACACTCCGTCCGTGCACTTTAATCTCAGGTTGGAACTCAACTCTCTTCCTTTTGCCAGTGGAAGTTTGTGGTTAGATCCTTGAGGTGCATCAAGGCGGTGAATTCCTAGTTGGTGGTGCATCCCTCGACCTTTCATATCTTTTGCTAAGCATCTTCATCGGCTCCTTGACCACCTTATTTTGCTTCTTACCAATGATCGGACCAAGTTCATCAAGTTCGGTGATCCCAAAGTCACTGAATTTTAAGGGATCATGAACCTCAAAGTGTCTTTTGTCATCCCTCTGTAAACATTCATAGCCAATGGTATGGTGTTGGGAATAATCTTGACATCGGTGATTTTTGAAGCCTTCGGTGCTCATTGTCCGTTGTATTCCTCAATTCGCTTTTCCGAGAGCTTCAATTTTCTTTCTCTTTTCTTCATCTGCTTTCTCATTGCGAGCCATTTGAGCAGCCGAGCATCCTTGAACTTTTGTCTGCGACCCTTTGGGAGCTTGCTTGCATCTAATCCCATATTCTCGGCTTCTTCGACTACTTTTGCCGTGCTTCTCGTTCTTTTTCTCTTCCTCGGCTAGTTTCAATCTTCTTTCTTCTTTAGCAAGATGTTTACTCACTGTTGAGGTGTGGCGTATTCGTTGCCGATTTTATAGGGATCTTCTCGGGCTCATCACGTCATTATGCCTTTGCCTTTGTCCGGCCGAAGAAGATGATGCAACCAAGGGTCGTGTTGTTGTGATAACTGCCAGTGTTGTTGATGATGATGTTGGTGGGATGGATGATATGGGAGTTGCTGTGGTGGTGGTGATGTTGATGTGGGAGCTATAGAGACTGATGATGTTTGCTCCCCGTCAGTGTGAAGAGGAGTTTCTTGACAATATTCTCCCCTCAACTATTGCCGTAGCGTCGGTGAGGAAAGAGTTGGTGTTGATGCTGAGGGGGACGGAGCTGCTTGACCCTTGAAGGCTTGATAAATTTCAATGATCATTGCCTTCATGTCGAGGTGTCGGTTTGAATACCGATGACTTTTGCTTCCAAATTAGCTTATGAAACTTCAAGAGCAGTCATTCTGGGCCCAAGATTTCGGCCGAGATGAGGATGCGAGCCAATGTAGCCACCTGCGTATTCAAAGAGTCCATTGTAGCTTGTAGAGACTGGATTGAGGATGGAAGACCCTGAACATTTGTAGACTTGAGCATATTGGCGGTTCGGTGAGGTTTGAGGATTGTTTCAGTGCACGCCTCGGTAGCTTCCAAGACTTTAGAGTTGGTTGTTGGGTCTTCTTTGACAAACTCCCTGATTTCATCTATTGTGGTACCTACACCCGAAGATGCACGAGGAATTTAGCCATGTTTTCATCCGTCGGTGAATGTTGTCATACATCGGATCTCTGTGCTCATGAACATTTTCATCGAAGCCTGTACTTACGCCTTAAGATCGGTAGCTGCAGCAGCCTCGGTATGTTGTTCCCACAATGTTTTAGTCACCCCTGAGTATAGCTTCCTTGAAGCCCTGGTGATCCACTTAGCCAACTGCCTTTCAGTGAGGGGAAGAACATTGTCAAACTCTTTGAATTCATCGAGCTTGAGGATTGAAGTATGATCATGTTGAAATGGGGATTCAGTAAGCTCCTTTGGATCGGTGAGGTTCTTGTTCACTTGAACCTCGGCGTCCATTTCTTCTCCGGTGATAAGATTTCATCATCAGTCTCAGTGAGCTCATCTTGAGAATAATATCCCATGACATCGGCGATTATGAGTAAGGGGTTGGTTATGGGTTCCATATCGGTGGTGGTTTATATCCCTCGAGTCTTTGTCCCCGTTGACCCCTCGGACACGGTGAAGCTTCCAGTGCCTTCACTGGAGTCGGGATTGGTTGTGGGTTCCATATCGGCGGGTTGTTCCTTTCCCTCCGAGTCTTTGTCCCCGGTGACCCCGAGACACCGGTGGGCGTTTCCGATGCCTTTAGCGAGTCGGTGATAGTTGTATCCCTATCGGGTTGTTTGAGTCCCTCGAGTCTTTGGGAGAGATCGGTGTGCCCTCGGACAAAGGCTTGGATTTGCTAATGTCATCAGGCGTTGTGGAAGGCGCTCCCCTACCGGCCGGGTTGTATGTTTCCCTCGGATCTTGGGAGTAGTAGGTGTGACCAAGGGCACTGGCTGTGATGTATCGGTGTCCTTCGTTGTCACTAGGGTGATTGTTGCCAGTGGTGGGTGTCTTTTTGGTCACGGGCTTTTTGTGCCTCTTAGGTCTGTGCTCTGAAGCCTCAAGGCCCTGAGACTTTGGTATGGTCTTATTCCCAGTCGAGACTTCCCCTTTTCTTTTTGGGAGCAGGGTTTGGAGACACGATCCACTTAGATTGTTACTGCAATCATGTGGGCCGTCAATTCAATGGGAGTGACGAGGGATGGGTTCTTGTGAAAATTTGAAGGGCTCGAGGATGCCGGTAAATTTCCAAATTTTTCATCCCGAGTATAATTTTAACCCGATAACGATTGCAGAGCACAAGAGACAAACCTAGGATACGAAACGTATTTCGTCCTAGTTTTTCTTTGTAGCGTTACGAGATCACGTAAATGATCTCCCCTATATCGACGATGACCCCATTCATCAAGCAGTATGCCATCATCAACTGAATAGAGTTAACTTGTTCCGTGGATGAGTGGTTCCCGCCGAGGACCTGAATCACAAAAGTGAAGAGGATCCTCCAAGCCACGGGGAACGAGCTTTTAGTGACTGGGGTCTTGTCCAAAAAAGTTGGATCTAAAACGATTTGTTTTAACCCATCCTTCACTGTGGAGGGTTCAGGATGGGCTACATAAACACTGATGAGTGTCTAAATACTCATCATTTTTGTACAAAATAAACTGCGAAATCATCTGAAAACACTTTCGAAACACATCATAATGATCAAAATATCACAAATCAGTGTTTTATGTGTTTTAAATGCAAAAATATCAAAATCGGATGAAAAACATATCAAATTTGCAAAATTGCAGTTTGATCCCCAAGTTTCAAAAGTTGTCAAAAGCAGTCCCGAGCTCATAATTTCAAAGTAAAATCACCAAAGGTCCTTTTTAAATCATAACTTGTCAAATTTAGTCCTTTGGTGAAAAATATAAAAGTTTTGAGAAAATTACAAATTGGTCCTTCAAGTTTAAGAATTGGCAGAAATGGCCCCTGGAAAATTGCAAAGTGGCAATTTTGGTCCTTATACTTTTTGAGAGTGTCACTTTTAGTCCTTGGAAGGAACTTTGAAGTATTGGCAGTTATGGTCCTTGAATTTTCAGAATTGACAACAATGGTCCCTATTATTATTAAGCCCTTTCAAACCAATTTGGACCCTTGATACCTTTGACCCCCTGCCATATAAGCTTTTTGAACCCCCCCTTTTAATAATACTCATCTGGTCAAAATCCAGTCAACACCCATTGGCGCCAAAAGTCCTCCTCTTCAACTTGCCCCCTGCAACACACCTGCTCTCACACAAACCCCCATCCCTTATCTCTTCCATTGTTCCCCCCTCCTCTACTACATCCAAGAAATCATTAAATCTTTCCTCACCAAACACTCAAGCTCATCTAGCTGTCAAATTCTCTTTTCCCGCCAAAAAGCAATGGAGGGCCTAGATGACTCCAACACATCCAAGGGCCAAGGATTTTTGATGGGATTCACTGAGGAGAGAGAGAAAAGTCAAATGGTGTATAAAGAGAGGAAGAAAGAAGCAGAATGGGAGAGTTAGCTAGTTTTCATTTTTTTTTCTTTAAATGTCGAATTTTCTTTAAAGTGTATTAGTTTTAATCAAATGTTGTAGTTCAAGTTTATTTGTATCCTATTTAAGTTAAAATATTGTTATATTGAGCTTTTGAGTATCAATTTTAAGCTTTAATCAAATTTCAGTTTATTGGTTACTGTGGAAGTTTTCAAGTTTCAAATTCTATATTCAAGCTTCTAATAAGCTCCTGATTTAATCAATTAAGCTTATTTAAGCTTACTTTGGTTTTTGATAAGCTTTCATTCAGTTTCAATTAACTTAGCTCTATGGTCAATAAAAGTCAACATGAAGCTCAAATTGGATTTGGTGATGATTATGGTTGTTGCAGAGGTGAATTTGGGTTGCATTAGATTAGGTTAGTTTGGTTTTGTGTTTGGTTTTGGGCACGCAGAATTTGGACAAAGTTGTGAGTTATCTATCTCACTTTTCATTTTAGTCAAGTTGCACATTTTGCTTATAAGAGTATCTGTGGTCACAACTTGTTTCTATGTGCTTATCTAGTTGTAATCGTGTCAAGTAAACTTAGTTGATCGGTTGTAATAGCTAGTTAATCGGTTGGTTTAGTTTATTTGCAAAGCTGTAGAGATAAGTAGTGTTTGGAATAAAGCTTGGATGCAGATTTGCTTAGTGGTCAAAATAAGTTTCCTTAGCCTCATTTAACTCCACTTAGTCTATACATTATTCACCTGCTCTATGAAGCTGTGAAAGTCAAATTTTCTTGAATCTACCCTTAGCAGCTTCTTTGTTGGAGTTTTAACAAGTCAATAACTCATTTTGTGTTTAAATGTCTTAGATATAGCTAGCATTAGTCTCATTTCATCATAATATTTCATTTCCAGTCTTTAAATCATGATCAAAATCCACAAAAGTCAACCTTTCATGTTTTTATCAAAAGTCAAATATTGCAAATTCAGTTTTGAGCCAAAATGGAAAGATTTTTAATGGACTCATTTCTTGGTCAAATCAAGTGAATTTTGTGGCTTTTAAAATTTCTCTTGCCCTAGTTTCTTTTGTTATTTTTGTGCAATTTTGTGAATTTTCTATAAGCTTCTAAGAAGCTTGTCAAAATCTTGCTAAGTCCTGTGGCAATGTTGCTGCAGGTTTATGCAGATTTTGATGAGCTTGTGCAGAGCTTATCTTAGCTCCACTTGGTCTGATAATTGGTTTACAAGCTCTCCACCAGGTCTTCTCCAAGTTCCAATTGGTGTTTTCCTGTTTTTAGCTTATTGGTGTGCTTATTTCTTGGCTTAAAGTAACCCCTAAATTCATTTCTAGCTTATATCTTATATAGTCAAATCTGTACTAGCTTGTTATCAGAGGTTGTAGCTTGTTGAATCTTGTTGCATTTTGGTTGTTTTAGCTTATTGAAACTTCCATTTCAGTTTGGTACCTTTTGGTGTGGTTTTAGCTTATCAAAGTGCTTATTTTTAAGCACTTTCCACTTCAGTTTCAAATTCCTCCACACATGCACCTTTTTTTCTATTTTTCCTTTATTCCTAATATTATTTTAGAGTTTCCCTGAAATTTTCAGATTTTTCTAAGGTGTTTAGCTATTTTTCTTAATTTAAAATAGTTTTTAAGCATTTTTAAATAGTATTTAATACAAAAAATTAAGAAAAGGTTCAAAAAAATAAGTTTTCATTTTTCTTAAGTTTAGATAAATGTAAAAGTCATAAAAAGTATTTTTCCATAATTTTCTTAGCTTAAATAGTATTTTCTAGCATTTTAATTAGTTTTAAATAGTTTTAAATTAATAATAAATACATAAAAAGTCTAAAAAATATATTTTCTGTTTTAAAATTAGTTTTATCATATTTTAGATTTTTCTAAGTCTGAATTTTATTTTTCTAGCTTTATTTCATATTTTCTTGTATTAAACACCTTTGTTATAATCTAACCCTGTTGTAGGGCAAAACGTTTTGAAATCCAAGGTGTATTGTTTCCCCCCATTAAGACTGAACCTGGTGAGATACTCCCTGAGAGGTCTAAGGTTATTCTCATCATTAGAAGGTGTCGGGTCAAAGGCTCTAGCTGTAGCCCAAAACTCCCTGAGGTAGTTTGGGTACAACATTGAGGGACATTTTACAAAGGCCGTTTTGAGTGGGCAGTTGAATAAATTTTTTATAATGTCTTTATAGGTTGGGACATTTTCAGGATATTCAAAATTTCCTATGACATTATTTGTTTTAAATTCAACATTAGTAAGATCCCCTACCCACTGAGAAGCAAGCTGGAGAGATGGTGTTCTAGCCATTTCCATTAACAAAGATTTTAGGATTTAAAAAATGTTTTGACTAGAACAATCAAAGTATTTAGATCTCTTCAAGTTTGTGATGAAAAACTTTTGTAAATGTTTACAAGAAGGGTTTTTCCAAAAGAGGTTTTGAAGATTTGAGAACACAAATGTTTTTTTTAAATGATTTTGACAGAGTTTTATTGCAAAAAAGATTTGTGTGTGTTTGTTTGTGTTTGAAGAGGGTATTTATAGAGTGATAAGAGGGGTGTTTTGTGCACAAATGGGAATATTTAGAGTTGGTTTTTGAAAGGCGTTTGCATTTCCACATTTAATGCTACCACTCCATTACCCGCAGCAAAATCCCGTTATTCAAGGGAACAGTTGTAATACAGTGCACTTTTGCAGAGATAAAATATCAATTTGATATTTTGTGAGAGGCATTAAATGCCAAGTGGGATGACTGATAAGACAAAGAGACATATATTCCTTTATTAAATTGGCATAGTTACCAACCTAGGACATTAAAGTAACTGATACTTGGATCATTTAGTTACTTATTCAATGTTCTTTGTCAAGTGTTAGGGACCCTGAATGAGTCTTACTCATTCAGTGAGAGGTTTATTTTGGGTGTTCAGGGAGGATGAACCATTTAGGAGAACTTACTGAGATTGGTTTTCAGATACTTGACTTTCAATGTCAAACATTCCCAATTCAGCTTCGGTCTCCTAAAGGTGGGTTCATCCAAGGGTTTGGTGAAGATATCGGCCATTGATATTCAGTAGGGATGAAATGAAGCTCTATGTCTCCTTTCATTATGTGATCCCTGATGAAGTGATATCTTATATCAATGTGTTTGGTTCTTTGGTGGAGGACAGGGTTGTTGGAGATTGCAATTGCACTTGTGTTATCACAGAAGATGGGTACCATTTTGTAATGGATGTTGTAGTCACTGAGTTGACTTTTCATCCATAGTACATTGGCACAACATCCTGCAGCAGCTATGAGGACATAGCCACTGATTGTTGCTTCTTTGCACTCCAACAGACCAGTTTTCCTCCAAGGAATTGGCAGGACCCTGAGGTACTTTTTCTGTCCATGTTGCAGCCAGCATAATCAGAATCAGAGTAACCCTTGAGATCAAACCCTGAGCATTTTGGATAGTAGAGTCCAAGGCTTGGGGTTCCCTTCAGGTACCTTAGTATTCTCTTGGCTGCAGTGAGGTGAGATTCTTTGGGATTGGACTGATATCTTGCTATTAAACAGACTGAAAATTGTATGTCCGGTCTAGTAGCGGTTAGATACATCAGTGATCCAACAATCCCTCTGAAATGAGTTTGATTGACTGATTTGCCAGTGAGATCAGGTCCAAGGTTGTTAGGAGGGACCATTGGTGTCTTCACCGAGGCACAGTCAGATATCTCATATTTCTTCAAGAGATTTCTGGTGTATTTCTCTTGACTGATGGATATTCCTTTATCGGTTTGCCTGATTTGTAGTCCAAGAAAGTATGTAAGTTCCCCATCATGCTCATTTCAAACTTCTTTGTCATTAGTTTTTCAATTTGTTTGCAAAGTTTGTAGTTTGTTGAGCCAAAGATGATATCATCAACATACACTTGGACTAGTATCACATCTTGTTGGGTTCTATAGACAAACAGTGTGTTGTCTATCTTTCCTCGACAAACTTGTTTTGTATCAGGAAGGCTGAGAGAGTTTCATACCATGCCCTGGGAGCTTGTTTAAGTCCATAGAGGGCTTTGTCAAGCTTGCAGACATAATCAGGTAATTCACTACTCTCAAAGCACTGGAGGTTCTTTGAACATACACATCTTCCTTGAGATCACCATTTAAGAATGCACTTTTAACATCCATTTGGTAGACCCTGAAGTTCATGTATGTTGCATATGCAAGGAAGATCCTGATGGCTTCCATTCTTGCAACAGAGCAAATGTCTCATCATAGTCAATGCCTTCTTGTTGACTGTAACCTTTGGCTACCGGTCTGGCTTTGTTTTTAATGACATTGCCATTTTCATCAGTTTTGTTTCTGAAAACCCACTTCATTCCTATGACTACTACATCCCGAGGACATTTGATCAAGGTCATGACCTTGTTTTTGTCAAAGCTGCTGCTTTCTTCTTGCATTGAACTCGGCTTGGGTGTTTTAGAGCTTCAGTGACACTTTTGGGTTCTATTTCTGATAGATAATCTGCATATAGACATTCATTGGTGAAGCTGCGGTTAGACTAGCAGACCATGCTTCTAGTGAGCATGCCCTCAATGGGTTCACCAATGATGTTTACAAGCTCAATATCCTGAGATCTTGTCCACTTACATTGTGGTCTAGGATCTGAGTTTGATGAAGTCACTGGAGGTTCAGGAGTGAGAATGGTTACAGCAGCAACAGATTCATTTTGAGCATCTGTTATGATGTCCTGATTCGGTTGGGTTTCATGAATCACAGGATCTGAACAGTTGGTTCATGTTACCTATCCTTCTGGGACTGATAGATTATCAATGAATTCACTGATTATCGGTTGGGGTAGGTTGTGAGGTAAGACATAATATGAGATATTAGCATCAGCTTGATATGAGGAATTGAATTGATGGTGAACTCATCGGAGGATATCTTGATGAGTCATCAATTCCTATTTCCTCCACGAGATGTTGGTGAACTGATGCTTTCAGTATTTTCATCAAAGGTGACATGAAAGGTTTCCTCAACTTGTTGTCTCCTTGTGTTAAAACCCTGAAGGCTTTGGAGATCAGTGAGTAGCCTAAGAAGTATCCATCATCTGCTTTTGCATCAAACTTGCCTAGATGATCCTTGTGGTTATGGATGAACACAAGACATCCAAATACATGAAAATAGCTGATGTCAGGAAGTCTACCTTTGAAGATCTCATATGGGGTTTTGTTATGTCTTTTGACAATGATTGACCTGTTTTGAGTGTAACATGCTGTTTTGACTGCTTCGAGAAATGTTTTGAGAGGCGAGCCATTTAACATGGTTCTTGCAGCCTCAATGAGAGTTCTGTTTTTCCTTTCAGCTACCCCATTTTGTTCGGGGGTATAAGGAGATGAGAAATTTTGAGAAATTCCTTTTTCATCACAGAATCTCTCAAGCTCTTGATTTGAACTTCAGTACCATTGTCGATTCGATTTGTTTGACAAGTAATGTCATTCGATTTTCAATCTTTCGATGAATGACATTATTGTATCAGCTGCGACTCTTTTTGGGAGAAAGTATACCCAAGTGTATCTTGAGAATTCATCAACAATAACAAGTGTATACTTCTCATCTTTGGATTGATCTGGGGACTGATTGGTCCAAAGAGATCCATATGCGAGGAGGTGAAGGCACTTTTGATGGAAAAATTTTGTTTGGTTTTGAATGATGCTCTGTGGTGTTTACCTTTTTCACAGGCAGAGCATGGTTTGTCTTTTGAAAAAACCGGTGATGGTAAGCCAAGGACCTTGTTTTGTTTTGCCAAGTTATTGAGGTTTTTGAAGTTTAAGTGTGAGAGGCTCTTATGCCACAGCCAATTGATAGTTTCAGTGGCTTTAGCAAAGAGACACGTTCCATCTTGGGAGAGTGTTGACATGTCAAGTACATAGACATCATCTCTCCTAGGAGCTATCAACACAACTTCCTTGTTGGCATTGAAAATGGTACCTTGTTTATCATTGAATTGTACAATGTATTTAGCATCACATAGTTGACTGACACTGATGAGATTGTATTTGAGACCATTGACATTGGCTATTCTAGAGAAAACTATTCCATTACAGTTTCTTGAACCATAACCTTCATGGGACATGATGAATTATCACCAAATACTACCTTGGGTCCTGGTTCCTTTACATACTTGTGCGGATATTCCTTCACACCAGTCATGCTTCTTGAGCATCCACTGTCTAGATGCCAAATAGGCTCCTTGGCATGTCTCTGCACAAGTAGTAAACTGAATTAGTTTCTCTTAGTGACCCACTTACTAGTGGGCTTGGGTCTCAAGGTCTCTCTGAAATTTGCAATCGACTCATGGTCAGTGGTTGTGTGCACAGTGCTACCACAGGTTTTGCAGTTAGAGGCTGAGGATGACTCAGTGACTCTAGGTTGTTTGGAATTTCTCCTTGCTTGAATGACACTGACATGTTGGGATGTCTCATGAGCTGGATTACTGCATATATCACAGCATGTATTCATGAGACAATCATCTTGATGATGATCATTAAACCCCAGTGAGGGCACAGAGGAAAAGGTTTTGCTCTATTCTTTGGAGCAGCTTTGGAGGATGAAGCATACTTATGACCAACTTTGGTATAGTTTGCTTGACTGATATACTGAAGATGATCTGCGTCTGTGATCATCCTTTTGCGGATCATGCGAAAAGGATTCTGTAGCGTTGTCGTGGTATGGCTAGTGTAATGACACAGCTCACATTTTTGTTTGTTTTTGGAGGTTGGCTTAGACTTTGAGGAACTGGAGGAAGCTGACTTTGTCTCCTTGATTGGTTCAGGGACCTTTTCAATGGATTCCATTTTTTCAGTAAGCTTCCTCACAAGTTCATCCAGTTGTTGAATTTGGTCAGGTGGGGACAGAGGATGTTGAAGTCTCAGTAGGAGTAGACTCTTGTTGAGTTTGTTTTGCTTGTCTTTGTAGGATGGTTCTACCAAGTCCAGACCTTTCTTTTGGTGAATGAGGATTGAATTGTAGTGGAGTAAGCACAGAGCTTGGAGCAGCACCGAAGAGGTTTCTGGTGGAGGCGGTGCTTGAGATTCTGGACTCACGATGTGTTGATACTACTGGGCACATCAGAGAATCAAGCATGCTCTTTAGAGCTTGACTTTCAGGCTCTAGAATCCTTCCAGAATCGAAATTTGGAAGCTTACTCTCAGGATTAACCCGTTCAATCCAATCATTGGAATTGGGATCAGCTAACATATTTGTGATCATGCCACCAGACACAAAAGGCTTAGGAGACTGGTCTTTGTTGAGAGGGTCTGGGAGATGATCTTCACCTATGACTCTCTTCTTGCTACTGGGGGCACCCACAGTATCAAAGACCCTAGGATTCTTAGCAGTCCAACTATTAAGAATATCATTTGCCTTTTTAAGTTCATCTTGAAGATCCTGATTTCTTTTAACTAGTTCAATGTTTTGAATTTGCAAAGTGACAGCCTCAAGCTTTGCTTGTTTTAACATAAGCAGTTCATCTCTACACTTATTCAATTCAAAACTTAACTTGTTGTACTTAAAAAAAGATTCAGTCTTTGCTCTTCTACAAACTTAAGGTCTACATTTAGGTAATTCATGTAAGGCCAATCAGAGTCATCATCCATAGAAAGTAAAATGTTTACCTTCTTCATTGTGATGTTGACCCATTCTCCATTCTGGCATGATTTTTCCCAACAGCTAGCTTGTCCTCTTCGAGAGGGCCATCGGTCTGCACTGACATGCACCATTTCATCATCGATGACACGGCTCTTCGTCCCGGTCGAAGGTCTCAGCAACAAGGCCTTTGTTTTACCCCGCATATTGAGCACTTTTTGTTGTTTCTGAGGGACTGGCCTCGAGCAATGCAAGCTTAGCTTTAGCTTTCTTATACTTGGCTTCATAATCAATGGTTTTGTTATTATTAGATTTATTTTGAAAAATTTGATGAGACTGATACATTTTTGGTTGAAATTTCTTTGAAGCCTGAGGGACTGATTTGAACCTGATGGTTTATAAGAGGGTTCTGAAATTGTTTTAGAAAACAGTCTTTTGCAAAATGACCCTTTTGTGACACTTATAGCATTCAGTGTCTTCAGTTGCTTTAGCAGTTGAAAAACCATTGTTTCTTTTTATAAACCTTCGAGAGTTAGCAAGGAGTGCCCTTTCCGAAATTCAGCATTGGTCATTTAGGTACTCCTCACTTGATCTCTCATCAGGCTCATCATCCGAGTTTTCTTGGAAATCTTGAACCACATTGTTAGAAAAGAAAGCAGTTGAAATTGGTGATGAGGTGTTGGTCAGGGACTTCTTGACTTCCTGAGACTTCTTTAAGTCAGGGTATCGTATGTTGATGAGGTTTTACTCATAGACAAGTTTCCCATAAATTTCAGGAAGCTCAAGATTTTGGATATGATTAGCATTCCTCAGTCCCTGAGAGAAATTTAACCACTTCTCAGGGAGACTGTTGACAAAACCAACATTGATTTCATGTTTGGACAACTTAACACCATCATTTGATAGTTCATTTAAAAGAGTTTTGTACCGAGTGTAAGTTTGAGAGAGAGTTTCGAGTCCTTAGCCCGAAGGTGTTATACTCAAGTTTCAAGTCCATTATCCTGTTTTCCTTGGTATCAGATGGTCCTTCATGACTATGAACTAGGTCATCGCAGGTTTGCTTAGCTGTACTACAACTTATAACAGACTCCATAATATCGTCAAGAAGACAAGATATTATGATACTTTTGAGTCTTTGGTCCTGGTTGACCACTCTCCTTTCATCCTGGGTCCACTGAGCTTCGAGTTTGGGCAACCCTTCAGCAGTCTTTGGGACAAATGGACCTTCATTTATACACTTGATATAATACGGTTCCATCCCAATCAAATAGCAAAGCATTCGCTTTTTCCATTTGTTGAATTTGCCAACTTCAAGTCTAGGGCAACAGCAATTTGAATAAGCTCCACCCTTTTTATCGACTAGTTGGGGTACATCAATTTCAGCCATTTAGGATCCTAATTTAAAAACTTTTAGAGCGGCCTAAAAAGCGAGTTTTATAATTAGCCTTGCTCTGATACCACTAGTTATTCCCCGTTCACTATCGTTAAAAACAGTTTAAGTTTATAAAACAAGTTAATAGTGAACTATGACTGAAATTAACATAAGGAAAACACACTAAGTAATTTTCAACATCATATTCTTATTAGAAATAAATCAACAAAGAATACGTTACCCAAGTACTTGCGGAATAGTACTTGAGATTGAAATGACAAAGTTGGGTGACTCCTCTCTAAGCTCAGGCTAAGTCTGAGCACAACTCTTAGAGCTCACTGAGCTATCTCAGGAACTACGCTGTATTTGGAGGAGTGAAAAGATGGCTTGCGTGTATGTTTGTTTTTTTACAATTCACAAGCTTAATCTTTTCACTCCATCTCTTATGCTATTTATACATGTATGAGTTTTAACTCTTTCCTAAGTGACAAATCTGACATCATACAGAAGACAAAATACTGAGGTATTTTGTCTCTGTTTACAAAGACTATTCTAACTAAAGGACAAGGCTGCTTTCCATATTTCAGTGATGACACTGAGCTTGTAAGTTAGCCATTCAGGGAAAGTTGACTTATGTTGATAAGGACTTCTTTATCTGATTCAAACTTCTCCCGCCTTGTCCGCTCTTTCTTCAGTCTGTTTATCCTTCAGTCTTCTTCTTCAGTTTGTCTTCAATGTAAGTAGTTGGAGAGGAGTCTTAGGGATTCAGTGAGTTATTGTCATCACTCACTGAATCCATCATCTTCTTCTTGACTCAATCTTCACCCTTTAAGTTCCGCCTTACTGAGTGGAGAGACTTCTTCATTGCCTCGTACTGAGTATCCTAAAGATGACTCACTGAGCGGCTATGCACTCAGCGACCTGATTGTGTTTAACGGATGAGTACTTGGGCTATTTTCTATTCAAATCCTAGATTAAGGGGTTTGGGTATTTTCTGAACCCAACAGTATAAATACCCCAACACATTTAATGTTTCAAGATACACACACTTACATTAACCACTGCATTTATTACCATCCTTTCCATCCAGCTTACTTTCACGCCGGAGCTTGGTCCTGGACACCGTCCAGGGCGAGGCTAACGTGTGTTGCTTACTGTGCAGGAAGGAACACTTATTTCCTCCGGCATCGTTGATTGTAGTCGAACTCCCCAGCCAAACCTGATAGCGGGAATTTGCCTCAACAGAGTTGGATGAGATATGACGTTGTGGTTGTTTTGTGTTAGAGTTTCCTGCCCTTCTTCCGCATAAGTGATATCCTCAGGACCGGTTACGTCAGACGAAGGCGGAGGTGGTGGAATTTGTTGATTTTGTTTTTCTGTCATTTTATGGAATGAAGTTTTCGTTAAAACTGAAATGACAGACTCCATAAGTATAAGTTTAAGATCTAGTGTTTCCTGGTAACGGGGTGTGAGTTTTTGTTTTGAGTAGGTTTTGTGAGTGTTTTGATAAAAAAAAAAACTGTGTAAGTTTTTGATAAAATAAGGTATTCTAGTGATTAGAAAAAGTTTTTCAGTCAATGGAAAAGTGGTTTTTATGGCTATATTGTTGCGTATAGTATGGATGGTACTATGTTTACGTAAGGTACGTATTGAGAAAAAGGGAAGGGGGGGGGGGTTAGCTGCTAACAGGTTTGCTTAGTAATTAAATATTGAATGAAGTGTTTAGATTCTGAATTCGAGATTCAAGAATCAAAAGGAAGAAATAGGCATGTTGTGGTTGCTTAGGAAAAAAAGAGGATAAGAAAGAACACGTGTTTGTGTTGAAGAACTTTTATTAAGACTTTATTTAAAAAGATAGAGATCATCTAATGTTGAGTTGAACATGACTAGTCATGTTGTCTCATATAAGAGATAGTGGTCCTCATAGATGATCCACTTTCAATTCAAATTACGGGACCTACTAAATTTTTATGTGAAATAACATGACTAGTCGGTTGAACTCAATATTAGAGGATCTCAATCCTATTTAAAAATAGTTGCTTTTTATTTGACCTCCTACTTGTATATTAGCAAAAATACTCGATGATTCGATAGGATAATCTTTTATACAATAAAATTAAATATTATTGCGTATCAATTGTGCAAAAGATATACGGAGTAGGGGTGGGATCTATAGAGACCAACCATTTATCAAAGATCAAATGGTTAGATCTCAACAATTCAATCCACTTTCATTCTAAGGCCCTAATTAATTCTCAGATTTAAATTAAAAGGGCAATTTGGTCCAGCATAAAAAGCATTTCCCCCTTTTCTCCCATTTCCTTAATCAAACCATCTCTAAGAAACCACGGTTAAAAAAATCTGCTCTCTCCTCACACACATGAACAATCAATTAATCATCAAATTCATCTTTTAAATGCATCATTCATCATCAAACTAGTTTGAATATCATTCAATTACATTAGATTTGTCATCAATTCCGTTCGAAAATCATCAAATCCGATCAAACATCATCAAAATCGTTCCAAGTTGTTCAAATTCGTTCCAACCTGTTCAATTGCGCACAATCACTGTTTGAAAATCATCTTAATCATCAAAGCTATGGATAATAATGAGGAAATTAAACAATTTAGGAGTGTTGAAGAAGGTACCTGAAGTATGAATGTTTATGATGCTTCACGAATTTGGAGTATTGTCGAAGGCATCTGAGGTATGAATGTTAATGATGTTGAAACGAGTTCGAAGGGTAAGATCTTAAAAGATTTGGAACAAATGATCAAAACGAAGAATCAGAACCGTTATAGGTAAATCATATGTGATTTGCTTAATATTGTTTAGTCTTTATTATGAATGTGTTATTCTGAAGTATATAGTGAAATCATATATGATTATGTTTATACTTAAAATGAGTAAATCATTAGTGATTTGGACATGTTTAGAGTTTAGAATTTAACTTACAAGTATGAGTTTTTAACCTGCAAGTAACACAATCGCATGTGATTTACACCTGCAAGTATCACAATCACATGTGATTTGTACTGAAGAGATCACAATCACATGTGATTCTACATGAATGAATGTAGATTTTTAAAAATATGTTAGTTACGTGTTTTAATAAATATGTCTATCTTATATACATTTACAGATGTTATGACAACACCGAAACCAAGTTTAGTCAGTGAGACACTCGGAGAATCACTATATTGGTTGAATTTTTGGAGCATATCAGATCAATAAAGAACCAGGTAGACATTGTTGTGCACAAACCTCCAATCAAAAAGGATGATACAAAGAATTATCGTTGTACCAAAGCCAAAGATCATATATGCTAAAAACATGTCAAGAACTAGAAACAAAGATGGTACAAGGTAGAACGTAGGAAGAGTGCAAAAGAGAAAGCATTTACTGCTAGTTTGAAGCCAAAGAGGAAATGCGGGGAATGTGGAGAGAATACTCATACACATAACAAAAAGAATTGTATGCAAAATCAAATGGCAAAATCAAAAGCGGTTGTACAAGTGGCACAAGCAATGAATAACGCTGATGCAAACTGATGTTTTTTTTTTACTTTATAATTACTTTTAAGTTTTCATCCATTTTATATTGTCGTGGATTGTTACTTCAGTTTAACTGAGACATAAATTGTTACTTCAGTTGTAAACTTTGATATGTGGATTATTAATTGAATAAGAACTTTAATTAGATTTTAACTTTCGATGTTTATTAGTTTGTTTAAGGTACACATGAAAATCACTTGTGATTCTCATGCCAAATCACAAGTGATTCTCAGGCTAGATCACTTGTGATTCTCATGCCAAATCACATGTGATTTTGGCTAAATCACTTGTGATTCTCATTCCAAATCACAAGTGATTTAAGCTAAATCACTTGTGATTCTTTGAATCACATGTGATTGTTTCAAATTACACATGATTTCAGAAACAATCACATGTGATTCACATATTATATATTAAAAGTAAGTAATATCCTGAAACAGTGAAGTAACAAGTTTGTTTAGAAAATGTAATAAAGTTTGGTACACATGTAAATCACTTGTGATTTGATGCCAAATCACTTGTGATTCTCATGCCAAATCACTTGTGATTATCTGGCTAAATCACTTGTGGTTTATTAAATCACATGTGATTCATTGAATCACATGTGATCGTTTTTCAAATCACACATGATTTCAGAAACAATCACATGTGATTCACATATTATATATTAAAACTTAGTGAAGTAACTGTACTTAAAAATCCATTTCTCAAAAGTTAGTAATGTAAACAAGTCTATTCCAACACACATTTAAAGACACGAAATAGACATCATAATTATATTTAATACATACTAAATATTTACTTGTCCATAACTACACTAGAATTCTTCTATATAAGCAAAATCTGAAAGTCACTTGTCCGAAATCCCAACTACTTGCAGTAAAACAAAAAACATAAAACATTTTAACATAAGTAGATAAGTTGTTAGTTACAAATGCATACTATTGCCAAGCAATATCCTAAACACGTTCCATCCTCGTAAAATCATAAGCGGGTTCATTCTTGTCACTGATAGCATTCTTATTGGTCTCTGTTCCTTCTAGACAAGGTACTTAGACTACAGGTTCGTCGAGTCTGTGCCTCTACTTTCCGCTTAGCCACCAACTTTTCTTTTTTTGTAAAGAAAACCCTGGGGATGCACATTACTTTCAATTCCATGTTTATATTCCTTAAAATTTTCATGGGGATTCGCCTCAGGAGGTTTCACATTTAGTAGAGGCGGCTTCACCATAGGCTGAGGCTGCACCTTTGGTTGTGTCTTCGCCTTAGGCTGAGGCTGCTTAGACATCTTTGTTCAAGATTCTACCTTCGCCTGTTGTTGTCACAGAAACATGTAATTCACATATAATATATCAAAAGAAAAGTACCTGTAGGAATATCAAGAGCTCTAGACATCATTAACTCTTGAAGCTATGTCATTAAAAACGCTAATGTTTTGACTAGTACATGGAGCTTAATATCATCATCTACACAATTATCAAAATCATCTAGAGGATTATATTTCTGTTGCCCTAAATTATAATAAAAAAAAAGTATTCATAAATAACAAATCACATGCGATATGATGTTTCAAAATTAGGCTAAACCAACTCAAAAAAACGTTGATTTACACCTTTTTTAAAATCACATCAAGCATAATCTGATTGTAATTATGATTAACGGATTGAAATGATGAAATCGGGGGGTGAAATGTTGATCATCTTCTTCTTCAATTGATTAACAAGGATAAAATTATAATCATTGAACAAAAACATCAAAATTAGGTTAAAATTTTACCGGAAAACAATCATCTTCTTCGTCAATTGATTAACAAGTTGACGAGATGTGGAATCAGGCCTAGATGATAACGTTATTTCACTTTTGATGTCCTATAATCTGATTGTAATTATGAGTAATAGATTGAAATGATGAAATTGGGGGTTAAATTGAGTGAGATATCTGATAGAGAATAAGAGAGAGAAACAAATGTGTGTTTTGTGTTTGTATGAAAGAAGTGTGCTAAGCACGTGAGTTTGCTAAGTGGTGTGAGATGACATTTTAGTCCTTCTGTCAATTTAATATTAATTACGTTTTTTTTTTTTTTTTTATAATTTAATATACCCTTTTTAATATCAACCATTAGATGAAGTGGAATGGAAGGTGGGGATCTTACCATTAGGTCTTTGAAAAAATGTTGATCTTCAGTGAACCAAACTCATACGGAGTACCTCAATTTTGCCACTTTTCGTGGCCAAAATTAAGCATCAAGATTGGAAAATAAAGTTTTAAATTAGGGGAAATTGCATATATATCCTTCCAAAAAACAATAATTTCATATATATCCAAGCAAAACTAATAATTGCATATATATCTTTATAAACACTTAAATATTTCATATATATTCAAATCATTATTTTTTACATATTTAAAACCTTAAAATATATGATAATTTCTTTTTCAGCTTGAAATGTCAATTTTACCCTTACATTGTCTTCTATAACTCTAAACCCTAACATTGATTGAGGTAAATCATAAATTATAACGGGTCATCTTCATTTATATTTTGTTCGATTGTACCAGTTTACATAGATGTTGTTTTGGCTATTATTTGATTTATTGATCGCCATTGTTTAAGCTTTTAGCCCATATCTTATGCAACATTATCCTACCAGCATCTTCAATTTGTGGATTTCTTTTGTTAAAAACAATTAAAAAGAAATCTTCTCAGTGGGCTATTAATGTTTATATAGAAAATATGTTTGTTATCACGTATTTGTTGCTTGGTTAATTTTGTTCAATGTGCCTTTTTGCTTTGGCAGCTTCACACATGGTGTAAGATTGTTTTTGTTATCAGTTGATGAAAATCTTTTATTAGTAATAAAGAATACAAAATCAGTTTTTTTGTCACAAGCTGTTAAGAATCATATACATGTTAACGATCATATATGTAAAGGTTGGGAGAATGATAATAACATGGGTAAAATTGGCATTTCTAATTCAAAATATAATTTTCATGTATTTTAAGGTTTTAAATAGTCACAAATATGAATTTGGATATATATGACATATTTAAGTCTTTGCAAGGATATATACGTAATTACGAGTTTTGCTTGGATATATATGCAATTATTAGTATTTGAAGGGATATATATGCAATTCCCCATTAAAAGGAAATCTCTCTTTTGACAAATCTGAACTTGATTAAATTTCATAAGTAAAAAAGATTTAAGATCGGACAAAAACTTCTTTACATATTAAGGGATCAATCTCCACCATTCATTTTTATTAGATCTAATGGATGAGATTAATCCCAACAATTAAAAAAAACATTTTCATCATTTTTTTCAAATATAAATATCTTTCAAACCGTTAATCGTTAAGCGAAAAAAAATATAACATTACGACGATCATTTAAATATCTTTCTATAGATAGGCACTTTGATATACTTTCGACAATTTTTTTTTTCGTGTTTTTCACGTTTTTTTTTTTTTTTTTTTTTACGTTACTGAAATTTGCATGAAAAAATCATATATGATTTAACACTAATTTGAATACCACATGTGATATTAGTGTTAAATCATACATGATATGTATATCATATGTGATTTATCATATATGATTTAACACTAGTATCACATTTGATATTACATATCATATGTGATTTAACACTAATATCACATGTGATCTTCAAATTAGTGGTAAATCATATATGATATTTCATACAAATTCCAGTTTCGAAGAAAAACGTAAAAGAAAAAACGAAAAAACGTGAAAAAAACGATTTTTTTTTCTTTTTTCGAAAGTATATCAAAGTGTCCGTCTATAGAAAGATAATTAAATGCTTGTCGCGATGGTTTAATTATTTTTGCTTAACGATTAACGGTTTAAGAGATATTTAAATTATAAAAAATATGTGAAATAATAAAATACTTTTAATCTCAGCCATTGATTTCTTTTTAAATGAATGGTGGAGATGAATCCCTTAATATGTAGGAAAAGTTTGTTATGTAAAATAACTCTTCTCGTAAAAAAAATGGAAAATACAAATGACTTTAGTAGCTCCTTTTGTTTTTACTTTTAGATTCGTATAAAATAATTATATTAATTAATAGTATTTAGAGTCGAGTCAAAAAATTTTAAAAATGGATAATCTCAAATTCAGCGTTTTAGACTTAAGTGTAAAATACTCAATTTTATACTTTTTGATAAATTTATAAATTTTAACAAATACCTCTTGTTTTTAAACTTTTGATTATACAACATTTTTTTATTCTTCTTTATTTTTAAATTAAATTAAATGTATAACTAAAATCTCCATATACACACATGGTATAAATATGAAACTGAAGCATGAATTATTAAGACTAGACGAGTATTCGTGCATAGCAACGAGATTTTATAACGACAGATCGTTTAGTGATAAAAAAAAAGTTTATGGGTTATAAACGAAAAATAATAAAAGTTTGAAGATTTGAGGATTAAACATAAAGTTTGAAGATTTGAGGATTAAAATAAAAGTTTGAAAAACGGGTCGATTTAAACCGAGTCAACCCGATGGGTTGGGTCGAAAATGGGTCAAATTAAACCGGGTCAACCCGCCGGGTTTGAAGCGTCCCGGGTCAACCTGGTTTTCGATGTGTATTAATAGTTTTATTTTGAAATATATGTTTTCAACATTTCTTTTTTTAGTTTCAACTTTTCACTTTTTACCTTTTGGTTTTTCCTTTATACATAGTATAGTAGGGTACCAGCATGTTTCGGCAACGGGTACCCTGTGACGATTAACCGGATAAATAGATCTCGATGAGACCTAATTCCACCAGTTTGTATCGGTTTCAACGGGTCCTCTCTGGTTCATTTTCGGATGGGTTTTGTTAATACAAATAAACCGTAAAAACGTTTATTAATATTTTGCGATCTCTTTGTGTTTTGTTGATAACAAATATAATGTTATCTTAAGTACAATTATAAGGATACATGTTATTTTTGTAAAGCATTTACATATAGCCATTTAATACAAAAATGTTGTAATTAATCATTTGTTATAATAGTTTACTAGGATGGGTAAAAACCATAACCCATGGACCATAACCCATGGATCATAACCCATACCCAAGTTGGCTAGATACAATGTATACTTTAGATACATTGAATCTAAGGAAAACCCATTGACCAACCCATAACCCATGACCCATAACCAAAAAACCCATGGGCAAAGAGGAGCGTCCCACGGATCCCTATGATTACACTAGACGGATCCCAAGTGGGAGGGATCCGTGGGATCCGGGGAACAGTGGCAGAAATTGCTTATAAATAGAGAGCATTTCTTCATTCTAACTCACCCCTCTTCTTACTAAATCTCTCAAACACTCTCATTCTCTTCCAATGTTGCTAAAATCGCGAATCGATAGTCGGGCGGTCGACCTCCCTGTAGCTTGTAATCGGTCTAGGCGGGATTAATCGGTGATTAATCGAATTGGCATTTCCGACAAGTTTTTAGTATTTTCGGCAAATTTTAGGTATTTTCGACAAGTTTTAGGTATTTTCGACAAGTTTAGGTATTTTCGGCAATATTTTTCTTGAAATACATCTTGTAATAGATATAAAGAATGACCATAAGTTATTCAAACAAATTTATGGGTAGTTTTAAGTATTTTCGGCAAGAGATGAAGGTTTTCGGCAAGTTTGACCACAATTAACCGTCATTGACCACCATTGACCATGGTTGACCGATTTGTTTGACCGATTAACATAAATCAGAAAGGTTGTTGGCCTTGCAGCACCTAATCGCCAATTAATCGGCCTTGTAGGCCTTGTTTTGCAACACTGTTCTCTTCTAACATATAGATCACTTGATCTAGAGAGTTGTTCTTCTTTCTTTCTATTGTGATTCTCATATAGGTCATTCTCTAAGGCGAGATCACGAGCATTCTACAAGTCATCCAAGCAAGGGGTCCTTGATTGATTTGTTCCTCCGTAAGATTTCTGTAGCAAAGATCTTGTACTTGATATTTCACATATTTGTTGTGTAATAGTCGTGTTGGTTTGGTCCACCGTATTACGGACTCGGTATTTAGCTTCGTACCGGAAAAAGGTGTAAGCAACGTTTTGAAGACTTCTCCGCCAAGTGAAGAAGTTTGTTGACATAGTGCTTGAACTCTCGAGTAGGTGACTCAGGGAGTGGAGTAGGGCAAGGAAGGTGTCCTTGTAGCCGAACCACTATAAATCGGTTGTGTCATTTCTATCCTTTTGCTTTACTTTATTTACTTGTTTTATCATTAGATCTATACTTTCTCTACATCCATAAGATCTCACATATTAACGAATCTAAAGTTTTTGAAACTAACTTAAAATCGGCAAAACTATTCAACCCCCCCTTCTAGTTTTCCACGGGTTTTATTGGTTAGCCGAACCGGTGGTGACACCGGTTCCTGGTTGAACCATTTGGTCCAGTCCGGTCCGGTTTTCAAAACTATATATACCATCAACTTATTAGCTTGTATGAAGCTTTGTGTGTTTTATTAATTTGTATAATGTGTAAAATAACATGTACTTTTCATTTTAGGGTGTTTTAAAATTAACATTAATTAGTGTGTTTAATTATTTTATATTTTGAATTATATTATAACTTGTTTAAATTGTACATTGTGAAAATTTTATTGTACCTTTTAATAAGAGATGTTTTAATTGGTTGTTTTTAATTTGATATATATATATATATATATGCTTTAAATTGGTTGTACAATATGAATAAATTATTGTATATTTAAGTAATAGGGTGTTTTAATAAGAGTATTAATTACACTATGCATTTTTCTAACATTTGATTTTCAAAATTTCACTTTTCAATGTTTGACCATACACTATTTATATGTAATATAGATATGTTAACAAATACATGAGCCATTAACTTTAATTTTTTATAATTGAGACAAATGGCACAAAAAGGCATCAAAGTTAGGGTCCATTTCCAATCAAGGTATTCTCCTTTTTTTCTTGCATAAAAAGGTTGCCAACAAAATTTTTTAGCGGATTTGGGTATTCTCATTAACTTCCGTTAACAACAAGGTATACATTGAAACATTTTAAAATTTTGAAGGGCCAAATTTGAACGTTTTGTTTTTTATAACTGTTATCCCCAAACATTTCTTCCCCAAAATCCAAATTAGGTCAAACACATTTGTCCCAAAAACTAAATTAGGGCAAAGTAATTTGTTTCCAAATATCAAAACATGACAAACTCATCTAATTCATCAAACTCATCAAATTGGGTATACTGGAATCGAAGAAATGCAGGTTGGGAAAAAGTCAATTTGATGAATCGTGTTTGTGTGTTGTGCGAATGTGGTGATGTTAGTGGTAAGTGGACTTCTTGGACTGAACAGAATCCAGGCAAGAGGTTTCTGGGATGTCCTAACTATAAGGCAAGAAAGAAGTGTAATTTCTTTCACTGGTGGGATCAAGATTTTCCAACTGAGCATTACAAAGGTAGATTGGCAGATGTGGAAAAACAAATGAAGAAGGAAGCTGTGGAATTTGAGCTGAAAAAAAAGAGATTGGAAGAAGAAGTTGCAGTGTTGAAGTCTACAGTTAGCATGCAATCTAGAGTTATCTTTGTACTGTTAGGAATGCTTTTCTTGATGATTATGAAAGCTTTTTAGTTTGATCAATGTATGTATTGAAAAGCTTTACTTTTGAATGTAATGAAAAGCTTCTTACTTTGATTATTGAATGTATTGAAAAGTCAGTGACACAAATGCCCTTGTTGAAAAGCTTGATCAATGTATTGAAAAGTCAGTGATCATTGATTAATGAATGTATTGAAAAGTCAGTGGTCAATGTATGTATTGAAAAGCTTTTTAGTTTGATTAATGCCAAGCTAAGAACTTTGCAGTCATTGTTGATAAAAGACACCGATAAAAGACAGTTCTGGCAAAGCTAATGACATTGCTGATAAAAGGGCATGCATGGTTTTGTTGGTATTGCTTTGCCAAAGTACTTTTGCAGTCATGATAAAAAAACACGTTGCATCAATAGAGTGCTTTACACTATTTTTTTCTTAGCTAGCACTGTTATGGTTTAACTGCCACATGAATCTACGCCTTGTATAAAGGCATAAGCAACACCTCATTTTCATCTCACACCTTTAAGAAAACCTACAACTAAAAAAATGAGCAAAAACAAGAAACCAGGTTTTGTATTTAACTACATAATTTGCTTTCTCATATCTTTTTAACTCATAATTATTATCATTTATTAATATTTTTTTATTTTTTTGTGCAGAAATCATTTGCATTTCCAGTGATTCTTCTGATTGGGAATCTTCTGATGCATCATACCCAGTACCATGGTCTAAGTATTTCCCCCAAGATACTGATTCTTCTGATACACGCTCAAAGAAGGTTGTTGCAAGCATGAATCCAACCCCCAAAGTGGATGCAAAACAAGCTTTTGCTGATAGGGTTAAGGTGCTAGGCTTGCCAAACAAGAAAACTTGTGCTTTACTTGAAATCAAGCCATTTGGTCTCAAAAAACCCACAGATGCAAATGCCAGTCAAAAATGGAAGGGCAAAAAAAATGGTTTAGTATGTATGGTGTAGTATCATGGTTTAGTATGTATGGATTAAATGCCATTAAATAAATCTGTTGTATCATGGTTTAATATTGTAACCAGTTACAATATTATGAATGCAATGGTATCATGCTTATGTTTTAAGTAAAAAAAAGCAACTGATATGGACCATAAGAGACTGATATTAATTTCTTACAAGTTGTTACAAAAGAGACTGATATTACAAGTTGGACATTAAGAGACTGATAAGTTCTTACAAGTTCTTAAGTACTTACAAAACAGACTGCAATTACAAGTTCTTATACACCATAAGAGACTGATATTAAGTTCTTACAAATAATATAATACTTAGTCTACTTCAAATGCTTCATCTGGTGTGAGACCTTGACCTTCATAGTCCTGGTTTATTTTCCTATTATAATTCTTCATTGCTAATCTTTGAGAAGTCCTTCTAGGGGGCTGATATCCTGAATTATATTGACCTTTCCAAAATTCATCATACCTCCTCTTAAGCTTTGCTGTTTCATCCTCATTGGCATCCATATCTGCAGCAGCATCAACAACATCAACATTTGCAGCTGCATCAACAACATTTGCAGCTGCATCAACAAGATTGGCATCCATATTGGCATCCACTTTTGCAGCAGTATCAACAACATCAACATTTGCTTGATCAATATTGGCATCCACTTTTGCAGCAGTATCAACAACATCAACATTTGCTTGATCAATATTGGCATCCATATCTTCTGTATTTGCTTGATCAAGTTGTACATCAACCAAAGTATCATCATCAAAAGCACGTACATCATTAGACTGGTTATTTGACCTTGTATCAATTGCTTCCTCAAGTTGTACATCAACCAAATCATCATCATCAAAGAGTCTGTATTGGGCATTCTGTATAATGGTTGTCTTAGGTAGAATATAAATCAATTAAATCATAGTAACAAAAAAAAATAAACATCTAAATGAAACTTACCCTGTTTGATACACTATCACTTCCTCTTCCCTTTCCTCTTCCCCTTCCCCTGCTTGATCCACTACCACTTCCTCTGCCCCTCCCACTATTTAATCCACTAGAACTACCCCTTCCACTGCTACCACCTGCACTTGTTCCTCCCATCCATATACCACCTCTAGCAGTCACAAATTTATTCTTTCTACTACAACTTGGGGTTCTAGCATTGACTGGGTCTTGAACCATAGGTCTGCCCTTCTTTTTTGGTGGATTACCTTTTTGATTAGGTGTTTGTGTTGATGGTTCACCTGTTTTCTTAGGTTTAGTACACCCTTTTTTGTTATGACCAAGTTCACCACAATTTTGACATGTCATTGTTCTTGGAGGCCTTGCTACATGTTTATTTTTTTTTCAATTCTGACCTATCCTTTGTCCTATTCAATGTGGGCCTACCTGGCATCCTTCTTTCTAATGGAGGTTTCATTGGCACATGTTTCCTTTTTTCCCACATATGTATACCACCAACTGGCAAAATATTGAACTCATAGATACTTTTGTATGTGCTTACCTTGAATGAATTGCTCACATAATCTTCTGGCTGCTTGCTAATGAATTGCCTACAACTGCATTCCCTCTTTTGTAAGTCCACACCAAAGGCTTCAAAATTCCCTTGCCTTAATTCAAACTGATGCCATCCACTTGGATTCAAATTCCAGTTCCTGTTAATATACTACAAGTTAGCAGAGTTTCTACTGCTAGTATTATTTGATCAACATAAGTATATACCTTTGAATCTTCTTATGCAAATCCAAAACCTTGATGATGTTAGGGCAAATATCACTTTTCCAATCTTGACATTCCTTCATTAGAGTGTAATTCCTTGTCATCACATAAGATCTGATGTCTTCAAGCATTCCAATTATTGGTTTTCTCCTTGCATTCTTTATGTGAGAATTGAAAGATTCACTAAGACCATTTTCAACAGCATCACAATCCATTCCTGTCAACATAATACAAGTGTAGAATAATTAGTATTGCTAGCTTTATGTCAGAATTATTTATGTGACAATTGAAAGATTCACTAAGACCTGTACCTTCTTTGAAGTATGATCTTGACCATGTCCATGGATCTTTATCCTTCAAATACTGATAAGCTTCTTTACTTGCATTTTTTTATTTCTTCCATTGTATTTAACTATTTCTGATGATAAGAAGCCTTTGATGCTTGCCAAAACAGGTTTCTAAATAGAACACCAGGGTAGAGCTTGGAAAAATTGGCATAAATATGCCTAGCACATAACCTATGTTCTACCAATGGGACCACTCTCCTAACAGCTTGGTAAAGTCCTTTGTGGCCATCAGATATAAATGTGACCCCTTTCCCCTCTCCTAACTCAAGGTCTTTGGCTAACAATTTAATAAACCATTCCCAAGTGTCTGAATTCTCAACTTGTACAACAACCCATGCAATTGGGTATATTTGATTGTTTCCATCCCTCCCAATAGCTGCCAACAATTCACCTTGGCACACCCCTTTCAAAAAACATCCATCCAAACCTATAACCTTTCTACAACCTGCTTTCCAATCTTGTTCAAATTATGAAAACAAATATAAAAACTATTGAACATGTGTGTATGATGCAGGTTTTACCGACCAGGTCTTAATTTTTATAGTGTCTCGCTATACCTATGGTCTACCCTAATGCACTAACGGGCAGTGTAACCGGTCGTGTGTAGTGTAGTAAATGGTAAAGCCGAGGTCGTCCCAAGAGCTATGTGTGTCGGATAATTACTAAGTCTAATTGTCACAGAATATAAATCGTTTGATAGGGTTTTAATTAATTAAACTACTAATGCAGAATATGAAAGCAAATAAATGGTAAAAGGGAAATCAATAGAGGAATAGTGGTGCTAACCTAGTTAATCCTCCTAACTAGTAATGTTTACGTCTACCTACTTCCAATTACATCAGGTGGGGTCAAATTCGAGAGGACAGCATTTGGTCAATTCGCCCTAACCTATCAGCAAAGATGCCACCACAGGAGAAATCAGGCGCACCGTCATAAGTCCTGTTGTTCCTGGTCCCCTAAGCCGAGTCATTAAGTACCGCTACATGCTAGATTCTAAATAGTGAGTGCCCGGCCGTTAGGAACTTAGACACTACACCCCCCAATTCTTAAGTTCATCCAAACAATAGGTGATCAGTTGGTTAAATCGCACAAGTAGAAAGGGTCGTCAGTTGGTCATATCTTACCCTTCCCATCTCAGTCCGCTCACCTAGGGTCAGTTGGTCATATCTCCTAGGCAATTGGCCTCTACCGCCATTCAAAACTACCGAACCAGGGGTGACTACCAAAGAACTATGCATGCATACACTTAGAAATAATTGTACGGAAGTAAAGGTAAACGCAAACAAAACAATTAAGGAATCATAACTAGGCTAACACCAAAGGGTGCTTAGCCGCTCATATTAATCATGCACATCAATTCAATATTGAAAGGTACGAAATACATGAATTGAAAGTAAAAGAAATAATAAACGCTAAAGCTTATCGTAATGGCGTGACTTCTCCCTTGGAAACAGCTTCGTATGCTTCCCTAGACCTTCCTTGAGCTTTTTCCCACGTTCTCAGAGTATTGTGTGTGGAATGGGATGATTAGAAATGCTGGAATTCGTGGGTATTTATAGGCCAGGTCTGGGTTACGACGTAACCAAAAGATGAGTTACGCCGTAACCTTCTATTTCTCCGTAAATGCACTAGATCTGCTAGTTACGGCGTAACCTTATAAGTGGTTACGCCGTAGTCTTCAATAAACATGGTTACGTCGTAAGTGATGCAGTAGTTACGGCGTAAGTATCAGCGGCGTGGAACCTCTTTTGACCTAATGGAGTTACGTCGTAATCTTTTGAAGGAGTTACGCCGTAACCTCTTGATGAGTTGGACTTCAGGGTCACGCAATAGTTACGGCTTAATGTGAGAGACGAGTTACGCCGTAACCTCTTCAAAATAAGCATACTATGATAAATCCTTAGTAACGTTTCCATTTTCGCGTCTCTTTAGCTCCAATGCTCGCAATTTACCTGAAAGTGTAAAACAATGGAAAACAAGCATAAATCCATATAAATGATATAAATAACGAGCATTAACGGGGGAAATTGACACTTAATATTCAGGACTATTTGATGTTATCAGTGTACCATCTGCAAGAGGATCAATGCGTAACTGCACTGTGGTACCAGGGTTGGACTTTCTAAGTTCAGCAGAGTAATCAACCAACCTGTCATATTGATCTCCAACATTCTGCTTAAGATTATATAGTGCAATCCTTCTAGCTCTACTACACTGATTGTGTGATGTCTTAACCCTATATTTTTTCATTACCATGTCTTGCAGATCAACCACTTTCATATCAGGATACATTCTGATTTTGTCTACAAATTATCTTGCAATTCATTTTGAAGTCACTAAATAACAAAGATTACACTGTCTACTGCAAGTATGCTCATTAACTAAGGTTCTTATATGCCAATAATTGCCATCATGCATCTTCACAGCTCTTAACCTAAAAGGACAACAAGGCTTATTGGGATCTCTAGGAACTTTTTTCTTTCTTCTCTCGTTTTCATCAAAGCCAAACCTAACCACCAACTTTTCACTATCACTTTTTTCATACCAAAGTTGGTATCCATTGGCAACAGAATAAAAGGTAAGACAATCTTTTACTTGATCTAAGTCTGCATACAATTCACCTAATAAAGGTTTTTTTAACTTCCAATGTGTGTTTGGGTCATGGATAGGGTAATCTCTTTTATTAGGGTCAAACACAATCTCATCCTCATCACTGATGGGCATATCTTCATCTAAGGTTATTTCTGGTTCAACATGAGGTTTCTCTTTTTGAGATTCATCACCTAAGTTTGAAAATAAAGGATCTACTTCTTTTTGAGATTCATCACCTAAATCACTGTCATTTTCCAACACTAGCCTACTTTCATCAAATAAAACAATTTCATTTGTTTTGTTCTTTTCATCTAAACTTTTCCTTTCTTTTATCCTAACTTGCCTCAACTCTTCTTCACCCTCAGATAAATGGTCAACTGATGCAACATCTGACTCTAAGTCTTTGTAATAACTAGTAGGGTTTAAGATGACAATAACATAATCACCAGTGTATTCAACTAAACATTCATTCTTATGAGTAACATATAAGGCTATGATACCTTCATCACTACTTTGCCACTTTTCAACAAACAACCTAACATCATCATCAGACTTAATACTTTTTAACCCATTACTAAAGTAATACAACACAGACACTACTGAAGCTATGTTGTTTTGAACAAATTTTTTTTAACTCATTATAGGTTAAAGGGGACACATCAAGAGTAGTTGTGAGCATATCAGCATTATGATAGGTTAAAGGTTTCAGACTGAAATACCCGTTATAATAAATATCCAATGTTAATGTACCTCCTTTGGATGAAGACGCCATCCGGCAAAAAAAAAAATTAATGAACACAAATGTCAATGAATAAAGATTATTAAGATAATTAAACACAACAGTAAGTATTAATTACCTTAACGAACACAACAGTAAGTATTAATTTTGTGAACAGCTAATTTGGGTTTATGTGAAGAGTTTGGGGAAGAGTTGGGGAAAATTGGGGAAGAAGAAACGTTTTTGTTTATGTTTTATAAAAGTTTTATTTTCGGCCCTTGTAATTTTAGAAAAGTTTCGAATTGTATTATTGGTTAGTTGTTAATGAGAATAACCAAATCCGCTAAATTTTTTTGTTGGCAACCTTTTTATGTAAGAAAAAAAGGAGAATACCTTGATTGGAAATGGACCCTAACTTTGATGCCGTTTTGTGCCATTTGCCCTTTTATATAATATTGTTATGAAAGTAAATTAAAAAAAATTGAAGTCCATTTCTCGTGTATTAAAAAAATTATTAGCTTAATTAACTCATAGAGTTGAGATCAATATAGAACTCATATTTGTCATAGAACAAATGAACCAATCATAACCCTTCATTTTTTATCTAAATTAATACAAAATCATTTTCCACCTTTTTTTTAAAACAACATATCTTACAAACGGTAAATCTTCAAAATATAAAAAATATACCATCGTGACGGCGAATTAAATTATCTTTCTATAGATATGCACTTTTACATATTTTCGACAAACATTTTTTTTCAAAAATTCCGTCCGAAAAATCATATATGATTTTTACGAATCATATATGATTTTAAAAAATCATGTATGATTCGATTTTTACGAATCATATATGATTTTTACAATCATATATGATTCTCAAAAATCATATGTGATTCGTAAAAATCGAATCATATATGATTTTCACAAATCATATATGATTTTTGTTGACCGAAATTTTGAAAAAAAAAAGTTGTTAAAAATATATAGTAGTGCATATCTATAGAAAGATAATTTAATTCTCGTCACGATGGTATAATTTTTATCGCGTAACGATTAACGGTTTGTGAGATATTTAATTTTTAAAAAAAGGGTGAAAGTTTATCATAATACAAAAATGAATGGCTATTATTGGTTGATTGTATCTATGGTAAATTTTGGTTCTATATTGAACTTTTGCCTTAACTCATATATAACCACAAATATTTTGGTATTTTACATTTATTCAAATTTTATTATTTTCACAACAAAAATATTTCCAAATATAGAAAATTTGAAAATATATTGATTTTATTTTGGTTATTTTACATGCATGCAAGTTTATATATTTTTGGAAAGCAAATAATTGATTTTATTTTAATATTTGACATGCATTCAAATTTTATTTTTTCATTCGATAGTTAAGGTTGAAAAGTGAATTTTAATGTTAGTTACAAAACATCTTTTTAAGGATGTTTTCTGAAACTTATTTTCCATTGAGGGGATATTACTTACCCTTTGAGTTTTGTTTTTGTTTTTTAGTTGACGGTTGAGGGTGAAAAATTAAACTTTAGTCTAGTTTAGGTTATTTTATACATATCATTAAGTATATGAGAGCGTTTTTATGAAATTTCTTACTTTTTTTATGTTTTTCTATATAAAATTGGGGCACTTACATACATCCTTACATATACATCAATATTTACATATTTCCCTAAATCTTGCTTTAATAGCATTGTACATTATGCGTTAAAAACTTGTGTTTAGAAAATATGTAAATATTGATGTATATGTGAGGATGTATGTAAACCCTCCTAGAAAATATATCTAAACGAAATGAGACTATTTCTTATGAGTAGTAACGTGTCCCGTTACTTTTTTGCCGAATGTATAATCTAGTACATTTGACTTACTTTTTAACTAAGTGATATATAGGGTATAATAATAAGCTAAATAAGAAAATCAACTTCGGAAAAAGGAGAAGTTACATACAAAAATTTCAAACGCCTTAAAAACTTATATAAAATAATATATCAATAGTTCACTGAATTTGGTGTAATAAACCGCAAGCCCTTCAGAAAGAAAGACATAATAAGAAAGGTTTGGTTACGGAAACTAACGGTGAAGAAGGTTACCTACTCTCGGTGGACGTGGAGCCAACGAGTTCAGTCGAATAGCGTAACGAGTCTAAGGTTACAGAAGCGTTCGCCAACTTTGATAGGCATAGCATTGCAAGCAAATAGAGCAGAGACCTTACCCTTTCTTTCTATTAGAGTCGTGAGCTTGTTGTAGTCGGTCCTAAAAGGAGAACCAGAAAAGTATAATTTCAAAAGCTCACCCGCCGTCACAATACGAGAATACCATACCAATAGTATAATAAGCTACAATTAAGGATAGATATCGATTTATTAAGATAAAATGACTAACAAATATATATATAGTTCTTGTAAGTTGGAAAATCATATTAATAAATACTAGTTTTGGAGTTCTATTTATGTACAAGAGTTTGATATAAGTCAAGTTTAGTGAACTTTTGTGCTTATGTATGAGTATCTGTGTACACTAAGTTTTAGTATAAAAAGTATTGTTCACGAAATCCATGTCATGTATTTATTTGTACTAGATGAACCCGCGCTTAAGATATTTACTACGGAATAATTAAAAGATGCGATAGTGTGGTAAGGTTTCGAACAAAAAATTCTTAAATGTATCATAGAAAAGTATAACAATAACCTTGTAATTTCTTTCAAAAGCTCATTGAAAAACGGGTGTATATGTTTTTGACCTAATATTCAGAAAAACACTTTGTATATCTTGAAATAATGCGCCGGATCACAATAAAGATTAAAGAACCAAATATAATGCAATATTTAGAAACAGATTTGTATTTTAACGTATTGAATGCGCAAGAACAAGAACACCCGCCGTCACAATACGCATTTCACACTATATATAAAGAATACCACGTTTTGTGTGTAAAACATTCAAGTATTCCACAAAACAATACCATCTCTGACAGTTTCAATATTAATAAATAGTATAATAAGCTACAATTAAGGATAGATATCTATATATTTTTGGAAAATACATTAGTAAAAGAAAATTTAAAATTTGTTATTCTTTGAGATTTAGGTGTATTGTTCTGGTAGCTATTTCATAAGGACAAAATCGTTTGAATTTTTATGTACAATTTTAGTTTTAAAGGAATGTTAGAAATTTAACACTTTAAGTTTCAAAAACATGGAATGCTTTGGATATATATATAGTTCTGCAAATGTTTTCATTTAGATATTAGTTGAATTTTTAAGTTGGAAAATCTTCTATATATATCTTTAATCGTTAAGCCGGATATTTGTGCTAGCCCCGGGTTTTGGCCAAGTTCTAAAAATTTCACCATGTTATAACCTAACCATCATACAGTTTGAAATTTGGGTATTCAAACATAGTTTTGCAAAACTTGACAATCCCCACCCATGAATATAGGTGGTCAATGGGTTGAATGTTTTAGTCATTGATTTACAAAGAGTTTAGTGAACGGTTTTTGTGCTTATGTTTTCTTTTAAAATATGACTTTTTGTGTTTCTTCTATATAGTTCCTTGGGTGCCCGGTGAGACGTTAATGGAGGAATAGATTTCCCTTGATGAGCTGATTTACTACTGTGTAACGGGTCCTCTCTAGAGTCATTTTCGGTATGTTCAGAACTGTTTTATTTAGTAGTTTTTCAAAAATCTGTACAATCAACTGTTAGTTAATTACTGTGTATAATAACACGTAGTTTTTAATTCTACAAAAATACTATAAATATTGTTCACATTTAGAAAATTTGAAATCCATGTCTCATGTATTTATTTGTATATCTCATTAACTCGTGCTTTAGCTTGATATTTACACCTCATAATTAAAAGATTAAAGTGCATGGTCTATTTTTTGATTTACAAATTTACTATAGTTATAGAAATTAAAATTTTACGCTTAAATCCATAAAATTGAATTTAACATTAGTCATTTTACACTTAAATCAATTGATTGTAAATTATATAACTAATCAGAGTACAATGTTCTTTTATATTTAAGTCAAAAAGTTAAAAAGAACTCCTAATGAGCAGTTTTATAAAAGTTAGAAAAAATTACACGTTTGGTCTTTGTAATTTGCTCAGATTTCAAGTTTAGTCCCTAAGTCGTCTTAAATACACAAGAGATACCTATTTTGGAAACATTGCACTCATTTAGTCCCTATTTTGGATGGACCGTTAGTTTCTTCGTTAAGTGTTTGCACCGTTAGTCCCTCCGTTAATAATTTTTGCACCGTTAGTCCTATTTTTTCAAGTAATACTTTTCGCCAGTTAGTCCCTCTATTAATAATAGTTTTCGCCCGTTCTTTTTACGTTTTTGTCCGTTTTTATCCAATTTCGTTCGTTTTTTATCCGTTTCCCCCAATTTTTTTACGTTTTTCGTCTGTTTTTTGCGTTTTTATCCGTTTTCGTCTGTCATCTTCTGAGTAGGATTTGAGCTCTCTAATGAACTTATAGTAGCTCTTTCTTCATCTTCTGAGTTAGGGTTGTAAGTGTATGATGGTGGTGTGATTGGTGAGGGTGGATCTGGTATAGGTTCTTGTTCTTGATACGTGTTGTCAGTGTTTTCTATGTTGACTGGTGTAGGATTATCATAGTCAACTCCATCAATTACAAAGCTAGTCCAAAACGTATCTTCAGTACTCGTATCCTCTTCATTATTATTCCAATCCCACGGTTTCGTTTCCATAAACTTTACATCCCTACTAACGTGCTTCTTCTTTCCTACTGGATCATATAGCCTACATGCTTTTGATCATTCTTCAACTCCTAAGTAAATCATTGGAATGCTTCTATCATCTAGCTTCTTCAAGTGAGGTATTGTTACCTTAGCATAAGCTGTGCATCCGAATATTCTTAGGTATTCTAGGTTTGGTTTTCTATTGTAGAGGGCTTCATATGGTGTTTTATCTTTCAGGGCTTTCGTCGGTACCCTGTTGAGTATGTAAATGGCGTGCTTTACTGCTTCCGCCCAAAAAGTTAAGGGTAACTTCATTGCTTTCATCATACTCCTAGTCGTTGATAACACTGTTCTATTTCTCCTCTCTACTACACCATTCTGCTGCGGTGAGTATGGTGCTGTCAATTGTCTCTCAATTCCATTTTCCTTACAGTAATTGGTGAATTCATGTGATGTAAATTCACCTCCTTTATCAGTTCTTAGCATCTTGATTTTCAACTTCAACTTTGATTCGATCTGGTGTCTAAATTCCTTGAATGTGCTAAACGCTTGATCTTTCGAGTTTAGAAAGTAAGCCCACATGAAACGTGTGCAGTCATCGACTAATAAGAAGATGAGCTTCTTTCCGGATTGTGTTGTTGGACTTATGGGACCACAAAGATCTCCATATACTAAGTCCAATGGGTTCTTTGATCTGAATTTAGCTTGGTTTGGAAATGGTGTTCTGATGTGTTTTCCTAATAAACATGCATCACAGATTTGTCCTGCATGCTTTATTCTTGGTATTCCATCCACTAAACCTTTCCTTGTCATTTTGTCTATCGCGTCAAAGTTCAGGTGACCTAATCTAGCATGCCATAACCATGCTTGGTCGTCTATGTTTGCTAAGAGACATATAGGTTCTACTATATGTAGTCTAATACTGTAAAGTCGATTCTTAGATCGCTCTACCTTCATCAACAACTTCTTGTTCTTATCATACAAAGTCAGTAAATTTCCATCCATGATGATCTTGCAACCTATTTCAGTAAGTTGTCCTAGACTAAGTATGTTGCTCTTGAGGTTTGGAATGTAGTAAACATCTGAAATCATCTTCTGTTGTAGGTTTCTACATCCTAATAATATTGAACCTCTACCCTTTATCTCTACAAACGATCCATCTCCAAAACGAACGCGTCCAGTGATGTTTTCGTTAATATCCTTAAAATGGCCTCTGGTGCCCGTCATATGGTTACTTGCACCACTATCTAAATACCATATGCTAGCATCTGTTGTAGCATATTTTCGGGGGTATACTTGTTCTTCATTTAACAAGATTTCTTCAGTTTCGTGTGTAGCCATTAGTAATGATGGTTCATCGTCTTCTAAGATAAGGTTTGATTGTTCCTGAGTTGTTGGTGGACTTCTACAATTCTTCTTGTAATGTCCGAGTTTTCCACAATTATAGCATGTGATTTTGCTCTTATCCCATCCTTGTTTTCCATTATTCGACTTATCTGAGTGGGATGAGTTTCCTCCATTCGAGTTGTTTCTATTTCCCTTATTCTGCCAGTTTCCACGTGAATAGTTTGATCTACCTCTATATTTGGTAAATCGTTTCTTATTTCTAGAGTGTTCGCCTTGTGCGAATAATAAATTGTCCTGGCTATCTACTTGTCCTCCCTTTCGGAGTTTTATTCTCTCCTCGAATGCCTTAAGTTTTCCCGCGATCTCATCTAACGTAATGTCATCAAGATCATTCGTTTGTTCTATAGATGCTACTATTTGAATGAACCTATCTGGTGTGGAATCTAATAGTTTTCGTACTAAAAGTGATTCATCCAACGTATTTCCTAATTCCGTTGCCTTCGTGGCATAGCCGTTTAATTTGGTTGTAAATGCATCCACCGTTTCATCCTCCTTCATCTGAAGAGTCTGAAATCCAATCATCAGTGATTGTAATCGTGCTTGTTGCACCTTTTCTTCTCCAACGTGTCTCTTTTTCAACGAATCCCATAATTCTTTTGCTATTTTGCAACTTGCTACTTGTAAGATCACATCCTCGGTTAACGCTTGATATAAGAAGGCGGTTGTAGCCTTATCCTTCTTAACATCTACTTGTGTGTCAACCTTAGGTTCTATTGCTTCCCATAATCCTTGTGCTTCTAGTATCACCTTAATTTGTATAATCCAAACTGTGTAGTTTGTGGTTTTGAGTTTTGGGCATTGATACTGTGTCATAGGGGTTACGGGTTTTGGTGTAGTGTTACTGCCACTTGCATCGTCTCCGGGCATTTTGATAGTGCTTATGATCTTCACTTTCTAATTCGTGTGGGATTTCTAACTAGTGGTATCAACTTAATACTACGGGAACATAAATAGTTATCCGGGAATCCTAATATGGAACTATGGATTTCTAATAGTATAAACTAAGTATCTATACTATAAATATGAAAGGAAATCCAAAAGTTTAAGATTTTTCGTGTGACCTGTGTTTGTCACTCGCGTATTCCCTTCTTGTCGGTACTAGAATATACCACTCCTTGTATCACGTTGTCCTTTCTCTTGTATCGAACTTGCTTCTTTTATCTACAAGTCTCGAACTTTTGTGTCGACTTGCTTTATTTATCTCCAAGTTTCGAATAAAACACAAAACGATTCAGAAATTAGTCTCGGTAATTTCTTCCAAAAGACCAAGCGAATTTCTTGTCTTTGTTCTACTACTCGACGGTAGTATGTCAACAAGTGATGTCCTTGTTGCCCTCGTTCCACAATACCACTTCTTCTTTATTCCCCACCGTATCTACAACAACCTACAGAAATACCAACGGTATCCTTGAGAGCAAATGATCAGGATGCTCCTGTTGTTGTCCCTCTTTGTATTGCGAGCGTTTCTCCAAAACAATTGATTGTTTTCTGGTTCGGTACCCTTCTTCTCTTCAAGCAACGTCTTCTTTCTTTTTTTCTCACGTACGTCTTTCTTCTTCTCTGCTTTTGCCTCGACAAAAGGAGTTTGTCTTCGTTGTATGATTTGAAAAACAAACAAACGAGTGTAACAAGGTCTTACTTGCTGCGTTCCAAATCAAATCAACGTGTGTATCAAGTCACCACAGTTTGGTGGCTTGTCGAATGCAATTTCTACACAAGTACGGTCGTGCACTACTTTCCTTGCGTTATCAAGTTATCCAGGCAGCGTATGTATGATGATACGTTGCGTCTTCTTCTTCTTCTTCCTGAAACAAAAGTTTCAGCGCGTCTTTTTTGGTTCCTTCTTCTTCGTTCAAAAGATTTCTGGTTTTTTCTGGTACTTCGTTAACACAGATTCTGGGTTCTATGGTATTCGGTAAAGATTTTGTGTTTGATTGATGGTTGTATTCTGTGTAACGAGAATGTATAGGCAGGCTCTTGATGCCAAATGTTGGTCCCAAATGATTGAGTAAAACAATATATGAAATTGCAATAAGATGAATAACTTGTCAAATGTTCTAACTAGATTTCTGTAATCATGTACATGTCTATATATATGTTTCGAATGGGTGTCTCCAACAGACACAATGGTTCGGTAAAATAACTACCATAACTAACTTGTAACCGCTATTCGGTTAATATGTTTGTAACGAGCAACTTTGGTCCTTCAACTTTCAGTCTTCATAAATGGAGCAATGAACGAGATTATCTGCTCACAAATATTCATCTTTTAAACAAGATTCCTACTAAATGACAGGTGTTTTGGATTTCTATATGGCTTCTTGAATTGGCATACGGTATGGCTATATTGATCGGGCTATTATCAACCGGGCAATTTTGGATAAGATCGATAATGGTATCTTTATTTCTAACAATTTTACTTGTAAAGTTTTGAGTACGTAGTCCTTGTAAGAAACTATAACATATAACAAGTATACAAGTTTAATTTCAAAAAAAATAAAAGAAAATGTTTTCCAATCAAATGGTTGTAGAATCAAGTCCTGTTTAGAACATTGTGAAGTTGATTTGTTTTGTATATATTGTGAGATAGTTAGTTGTCGTAAAAATAAAACTAAAAATGAAAAACAATGGAGTACACTCAAGAACATGGGGTTTATCAAGGTTTACACAAATCATCATCACCTTACGTCGTCACAGTTAGGTCAAATCTAGTATATGTTAACTAGATAAAATGTAATCACTATCTAGCTCCGTAAAATATTCAAGACTAATTGCTTAGAAATGTATTTTACTTGTCACATTTTCTAATTTTGTGAAATGCATTAAAAAAAATTCTTCTCCATCCTAATCTTTTGAATTGTCTTTTTGTCGTATCTTATTCTAATTGTGTGTATTATTTTAAAGGGTAAAATGATCAAATAATACATACTAACTGAAATACAATACACCGAAAAGACAAAATTCAAAAGTATTAATATTAATAAGAAAAAAATTTAATACGCTACACATAATTAAAAATATAAAGTAAAATACATTTACAAACAACTAGTCCAAAATTCAATAACACCATTTACTATTGTGAGCAGGTTGCTAGTCATAGCATTTTTGGTTATATGGTATGGTCACATGCAAAGTTGGTTGATATCAAAAGCTCCAAGGACACTGGATCATTCTACTTATTTATGTGGAAGGTAATTACTAATTAGTGTTTCCTTTTAAATTTAGTATCAATTTATGGCTTGTTAGCTAATTAGATATTGTTCTCACTTGACAAGATATTGTTCCTTTTTGCAGCTATACTACGTGGAATACTTGTTGGTGCCTATTCTAAGATTTTAAACATGTTAAAGCTATATGTGAAGCTTGCTCTTGACTGTCCATGTTCTGTTCAAATTTCGATTTATAATTTCTTGTTATAACAATGTATGTGTTGCTAAATAAGTGAGCCTATATATAGTGACAGAGTTATGAATTGCATTCATGTACGGATGTTAAGTATATCATTGTGTACATATCAAGTTAGCAAGAATGTTAAGAATGATATTTGTTAATATTGAGTTGTTGTTAATTGGGCTAATCATTTGAAAATGTATCATATTTAGACATTTTTTTAATCAATGAACTAAAATATTGGGAAGCTTATAATCATATTTATACTTAGTTCGATCGGGAAGCACAAATAGTTTCCACACGCCGATAGTTACAATCAATTTAGACAAACAAGATATGCATACTCTCATTGTTTTCAGCGGTACCCATAATATCTTTGACCAGCTGGGGGCTAGGTACAGCAAAAGAACTTGGATGCAAAATCTGTTAGTCCCTTGTTAATTGCATTTGAGTCAAGTATAATTAGCAGTATTATTATGTTTAGTATTTATGTTTATGGACATATTTGTGTTATGTATTTGGACTAAATAGGCCTGCATAAAATGGGTCACTGCAGCCCATATTGTGGCAGTTAGAATTGGCAGTTACCAATGACAGTTATCCCCAAGAGACACAACGTTTGGAGGGAAATCATAACTGCCATTTGGTGCCTTTTAGAAACATATAAATATGTAGATTTCTGTAGGCAGAAATCATTCAATATTATCAACTTTGTTTATGCATTACCTATTCTTGTTATTTACCTTATACCCATTATTCTTTCACTGCACTTATCTGTTTTACAACTCGATTATCAATACAATGAAAAACCTTTTGAAACCAAGAACCTTTGGCAACAAACCTGTACACAAATGGCATCAGAGCTTAGGTTCTCATCCTTGGGATAAGCCAAACTCTGGTTTCATGCAAGGAAGGTATCTCCTTCGAGAAACTCCAAATAGGGTAAACCTATGGGGTGCCAGAAGGAAGAAAAAAACAATATCACCAAAAGGAAAAAAACATCCTAGCACAAACAGTTATGGAGAATGAAGCTTTTAACTCTGAAAGAGATAGTGCAGATCTGTTGAAACTGAAAAGAAAGATCATGAAGATGAAGAAAGACAAGAAAGCCAAGTGCCATATTTGCAGGGAGAAAGGGCATGCATTCTGGGCATGCAAAGACAGAAAGAGGCTTGCAGCACTTGAACTTGAACAAGAAAAAGAAATGACTGAGAAGGTTATAACAGAAGAAGCAAGGTACACAGAAAAAGTCTATTTGACTGGAAACTATGTGGTAAAAGGTACTGATTTACATAATTGGAATGATATATGGTATGCTAGTGATTCCTATCAGTTTCATATGTGCCCCTCAAGAGCCTTGTTTAATGATATAGAATATAAGTTCAAAATGATAGGCAAAGAAGAGCATGAGAGAAAATTTATTTTCTCATATGGGTGGAGATGTAACAATTAGAACTGATGTAGGGGAAGTAGTGGTTAAGTCTGTACAATATACTCCCGAGGTATCATCAAACATGATTAGTTTAGATCTACTTAAGACTCAAGGGTATAGGACAGAGATTGAAGATGGTGTATGTAGCATATTTTACATGTACCATGATGAAAACCATGTTCAGACACCACTGTTAGGAAAAGGCAAAGAAAAGATTGATATGAATGAAGTTATCAATAAACACAACCAGTTTTTGGAGGATGAATTCAATCAAATGGATCCCACTGATGAATGCTCTCTCATTAAGGGCATAGAAGATCTAGATTGGAACAAGAATGATACACAGGATTATATCGATGAAGATTACATCAGTTATAATGGTACCCTCTATGCACTCAAAGTCAATTCATTTTCAAGGTACATATCATTCATGAAACTGTTGGAAAAGGATGATCTTCTATATAGAAACTGGGAAATCTTCAATAAGAGATTCATTGATTTGGTTAAGTGGTTTTATTTGGTGCATCTTAATTATGATACACTAGATGCAATACCACCAAGGGTTAAAGATGTTGAGATAAACTTGCTATGTTTACACAAAGCTGTTGATAGTATTGGGGTTTATTTCACTGTCACCATGGGTGACGTGGGTACAATTGCACAATTGCAAGGCTTGGATATAGAATATGGTAACACAGTTAGAGTTTGCTATAGAAATTTCATTGATCTCCTTGTTATTTATCATGAAACTGCAAGTAGTACTTGGGGTGAAATGCAACATGAAATAGGTGAAACCAGTCAAAAGAAGATGGCCAAGGACCTATCTTGCTAGAGGGAAGATGCAGTGATGGATGGTGCAAGTGGAGATGGAGCAAACAGATTTGGAGTCAAGCTAGGCAATGAAGAAGAAGATGGATATGAAAGCAGCAAGGATAGCAATGATTTTCAGATCATTGTCTTGAAGAAAGAAGAGTGAAGATCACTTTTGAAGGCTTGACCCTAATGAATTAAGGGAGATTGTTAGTCCTTGTTAAGTGCATTTTGAGTCAAGTATACTTAGCAGTATTTTATGTTTAGTATTTTTTATGTTTTTGGACATATTTGTGTTAGTATTTGGACAAATAGGCCTGCACAAATGGGTCACGGTAGCCCATATTGTGCAGTTAGAATTGCCATGTTACCAATGGCAGTTCTTCCCCCCAAAAGATACAACGTTGGCGGGCCCCAATCCTTGGACCTTTGTGCCTTTCGCAACTCTACATCTGTCGATTTGTCCGGCAGAAATCTTCCCTCTTCTCAACTTTGTGCACTGGGCACAGACCCCACCCAACACACACCCCGCCCATAACGCCCACACCCTATTCTTGGTCTTCCTCCCTATACCCCTATTCTTTCAATGCCACTTCTGTTAACCACACCCACAGATTATCCCCAATACAATGCAAACCCTTCCCACAGAACCCCCCAACCCACCAGAACTTTGGCACCCAACCTGTCCCACAGATCAAGAACACTTACCCACTCCAAATAACAAGCTGATTAGGATCACGTCAGTAGTTCTAATGATTGCAAAGAGCTTTTACATTTCTACACAAGATTATTTTGTTTTGATGTCATGCTATTACCTTTACGAGGGTAGGAGTACAATTGTGATCTAGTGACAATGTTGAATGTGATAAGCAGCGAGAATTCACCAAGGAAGTTTCAAAAGAATTTGAAGATATGTTTGTAAATTGTAACATTAGAGCTACCCTACCTAAATACAAACCTAACAATATCTATTCACAAAGACAGAATTCAAAAATCAAAGATCAAAAGTGGATATTTTGCTGAAATTTACCTGAAGCAAGAGCATCTGCATAAATACTTGTTCTTGTCTGGCAGGTATGAAGCGGAATTGAGTTTCTTCAGTTGCGTTATAGTGTTTCTCACTCCCAAATATCAGTGAGTTTAAGCGATGCCTGTTTTGGTTTTACAAGACGCATTTGAGATGTCCATAAGGTTAACAGTTTTCTTATCTTTAGGAAAATTAACATGAGAAAATAGTCTCCCATCTTGAGCTTGTTACTGTTGGTTATTATTCAGTTCTGATTTTTGAATTTAAGAAACGTTCATTCAAACATCGAACTTGATATAAATAAGACTGCGCTATAATTCTTAACTTTAAAAGATGTATCATTCTTACCAATGACAAAATTTATCAGTGTCAACAAAAGAGCCAACAAAACATAACTATATTAATACATATGAACAAATAAAACTAGAAAAAAATATGGTGGTAACAGGCGTTCTAAAATCACACCAACCCGTTTGGCAACCTTGAACATATCAGTGCAGTTAGAAACATTCGTTAGTATAAAGTACTAACGTTGCAAACAATCATTGGCTAAGTGGACTAACATTGGCACATGATGCCATTAGAGACGAACGGTGCAAATGGACTTAACGTCCAATTGGATGATTAAAAGGTCAAGACACCACACCACCCAACCCAAGAATAGACACACACCACAAGGATCATTGGTGTAACTTTATGCTGTTTAAAAGAACACATGCAGTTTGTATCACAACCACAAAGAAGATGATATGTAAATTCCTGGAAAGTTTCATATCAAAATTTACTTCCTTTTCTCGTCAGTATAATTTTCTTTTCGCTACAAAATTTAATGTGTTTCTTTACCTTTTCTTTCCTTTGTTCTCTAACACATGTATTTTTATGCTAACAAATTACCACCTCCATAAACCTACTATAAGCATATATATAAGAAGTTTAAATAGTAGTAAACTACTAAACAATAATTTATATGAGTTGATATATGTACAATTTCATGTTCGAATTGCATATCAAAGTAACTAAATTTTCATTTTTTTTAAAATTATAATAACGTCCATATAGTGAGTTTGGGTATTAATTTAATTTAAAATGATGATAATAATGTTAATAGATAATAACAGCAATAGTAAATGTTGTTTTTTTTTAATATACAAGCATTGAATATATGATAAAATTAACTTTTACCTAAAAAATTTTAAAAAATAAAAAAGTTTACACTTAAGTCCACTTAAGTTCAAAAAACTAATTTTAAGATAAGATTTTTTAGTAACTGTTGGGCTTTAAGTAAATTATGTTAGTTAATCAAAATATGCGTTATTTATATAACCTCTATTGAATCCTTACGGCTCCTTTTTAAATTTTGTTTTTTTCTTTTGTCTTTTTCTTTTAAATTTTGGGTTGCATTTTATAGACATTTTTTTCATGGGTTATAATATAAAAAAATTAAAGTTTTTTCACAACTTTTACTTTTTCGAATAGAAAAGATTTTATTTTTCCAAATATTAGTTGTCTCAAAATGATTTTTTTCTTTAATTTATAAATTATAAATCTTGTTACTTAAAATACTTGCAATAGACTCCCAAACCCACACAAGAACTAACGCCAACATGAAACCGACCCACGTTTTAGATTACGGTGGTAGACCATTAAGTGACAGCAACAACAAGATATCTCGTGTTGTGTGGTGGACTTTTCACCACACAAAACCAATTGACTAAGTCATGATTAGTTGAGAAAAGATGTTATATAACTATGAAACTTAATTTTTAATTCTTTTGATTTGTTAGAATCCAACAAGAAACTCAAGCAAACACTCCTGGCTCAAAGCATAGCACTAAAAGACGAAACGCATATACTTTTCCCTTAAATTGTATCATTTCTTTGGTCCATTTGTAGTTACCTATTCCTTGGTCTTTAACAGGCGTTTTGTCATGCAAACATGTCCTACAGACTTCACGGTTCTTAAATGCGGCCTTAGTTTTCAGACCATAAACACCTTGCGCTATCACAACCACTCCCACGACAACTAAACTCAAAGAAACCCCAACAAAGCAAAAGGAACCACAGTGGAAGACAACCTACTCTTTTGTATTACCAGATAAATTTACAAGAGAGCTTCCACGAGAACTTATATGGATACCATCATCAAAACGAGGCCACACCTATTTAAACTATGTATAAAGTTCTACACACCGCTTAAATGATAACAGGTTAAGCTTAGGACTTCCATGAGCTTCTAAGGCTTACATGAGGTTCTAGGTTTCTAACATCTTCCAACATCCACCTTTAGGGAAAAAGATCTTCCAAGCTCATCCAATAAAAGTGTGGAACAATCCGGAATCCCGACCAACCTTGAAGATAATCGTATCTAGTAGGCGGGTCGTGACACATTTTGCCCCACCTAGCTCGCGGCCGTACATTGTCCGTGCCTTCCTCATGATATTTCTTGATCTTGTCCGTAAATTTCCACAATAAGTCTTCGGCCTCCCAACTTGCTTTATTATTGGGCTAATCACGCCACTTGATCAAGTACTCCTTATAGCTCAGCACTGCTCGTCTTCGTATCGTACGGTCCGACAAAATCTCGTCAACCTCTCGATCATATGAAGTAACAACCGCTGTTGGTGCCTGCTTGGACACCCCTTGTTCTGGGTCCTCCTCATCTCCATGATAAGGCTTGAGAAAACTGACGTGGAAGACCGGGTGAATCTTCAACTTGTGCGGTAGTTGAAGTCGTCATGATACCCAAGGTTGTAAAAATCGCTAAGCGCTAGTGAGACGGTTGGGTAGGGCCTAGCGATTAATTGGTTAGGCGGGGATTAATCGGATTTGAATTTTTATGCACAAAATTGTAATTTTAGATATTATATTATTTTATATGTAGGGGATATAAGGCCCATTGCATCAAAGTTCAAATATTTCAAGTGTTCAAATATAAACACAATACATAATTCTTCAAAATTCAAAGTCAAACATAAATATTACTCGCCTTTGTTGACCATGTTTTTAAGCGACATTTGACCCATTTTTTCCGATTAATAGGTTTGTTGTGAATTTTAAGTGATTTTGACCCATTTTTTAAGCGATTTTTGTTGACCAATTTTTAAGCGCTTTTGTCCGATTAATCCGATTAGACCAATTTTGTCCGATTAATCGGTTTTTGACCGATTTTTAAGCGATCTTTGACCAAACCGATTAAATAGGCCGATTATGATAAATTAAGTCGCTTAGTGAGCGATCAGCGATTATGCGGGGATTAATCAGCCGCCTGGGCCGATTTTTCAACAGAGATGATACCTTTCCAATACGTCCAATCAATGGGAAATGGCCTTCATACCTCCGTATGAAGCCTTTGTGCACCTTCCCTAATGATTTGAATTGTTGAGGCAAGAGTTTTACCATCACTTGATCTCCGACCTCGAACTCGACGTGTCTCCTCTTTCCATCAGCCCATTTCTTCATTTTCTTAGCCGGTTTATCCAACAAAGCCTGGGCCAAGTCCGCTTGCTCATGCCATTCCTTCATCGTCTTGTAAGCGGCCGGGATACTCCCCTCATATGATGCATATAAGGCATTAGGAGTCAATGGTTGGCGCCCCGTGACCAACTCAAAAGGACTCTTCCCCGTGGCTTCACTCCGTTGCATGTTGTACGAGAATTGAACAACGTCAAGGAGTTTAGCCCAATCATGTTGGTTGGAACTTACGTAGTGCCGAAGATAGAGCTCCAATAGTACATTTACCCTCTCCGTTTGCCCGTTTGTTTGGGGATGGAAACTCGTAGAGAAGTTCAACTCCGTTTATATGATTTTGAACAACTCCATCCAAAAGCGCCCTGTGAATCTTGGATCTCGATCATTAACGATCACATGTGGTACTCCCAGTACTTCACCACATTCTTAAAGAAAAGCTTAGCATATCGTCGGCGGTAACATTAGGTGGTGCGACAAAGGTTCCAACAATCCTCCAGACTTCTTTTGCTCTATCTTGTCTTGTTAGCAAATAAGGCATGTCCGCACGAATGTCTCTACATCGTCCTCCATTCTTGGTCAATAATAAGTGCCCTCGACCAATGCCAACGTCCTCTTAATCCCCGGATGACCGACCCACTTCGAATCATGACACTCCTTCAAGATTACCCGCCTTAGATCACCCCACTTAGGCACATAAAGCCGATCTCCTTTGGTGAACAACATGTCTCCCTTAAGCCAAAATCTTCGAGTCTTTCCATCTCTTGCTAAGGCCATAAGTTTCTTGGATAAAGGATCATGTTCTGATCCTTCCTTGATTCAGTCTTGGAGGAAGAATTGTGCTTGGGTGATTGCCGCAAATTCCGCCTTGCGACTCAATGCATCGACTACCACATTATCCTTCCCCGGCTTGTACTCCAAGTGATAATCGAACATGGCTAGGAAGTCTTGCCACCGAGATTGCTTGGGACTTAACTTCTTTTGGGTTTGAAAATAATTCGTAGCAATGTTATCCTTCATGATCAAGAATCTTGAACCTAACAAATAATGCCTCCAAATCCGCAAGCAATGGACAATCGTCGTCATCTCTTTCTCTTGCACGCTGTACTTCCTTTCCGTCTCATTTAGCTTTTGACTCTCGAATGCGATCGGGTGTCCTTCTTGAATTATAATTCCTCCAACATCAAAGTTCGATGCATATGTGTGTAACTTGAAAGGCATAGTTACATCCTGTAGTCTCAACATCGGTTCTTCCATAACCGTCTTCTTCAAACTCTCGAACGCCGCTTGGCACTCTTCGTCCCATATCCAAGCTTTGTTCTTCTTCAATAGGCCCGTCAAGGGAGATTCTATTTCCGAATATCCCACGATAAACCTTCGATAATAGTTCACCAAGCCAAGGAAAGATCTCAACTCTGTCACCTTGGTTGGTGGTTCCCACTTTTGGATAGCCTTTACCTTTGCACCGTCCATCATGAATCCCCCGTCTTTGATCCTATGTACCAAGAACTCGGCTTCGTCTTGGGCGAAAGAGCATTTCTCCAACTTTACATAAAGCTCGTTGTCCCTCAACACTTAGAACACCTATTTCAAATGCAAGACATGCTCCTCCAAGGTATGACTATACACAACAATATTGTCCAAGTATACCACCACAAATTTATCAAGAAACGGGTGAAATAACTTATTCATGAGGGTGCAAAATGTAGCAGGAGTATTAGTTAAGCCAAAGGGCATGACTAAGAACTCATAAGAACAATACCTCGTAACACATGTCGTCTTAGCTTCGTCTCCTTCCGCTAGCCATACTTGGTAGTACCCCGATCTCAAGTATAACTTGGAGAAGTATCTCACCTTTCTAAGTTGATCAAACAAATCTGCAATGAGAGGAGTAGGGTATTTTTTCTTGATCGTTACCTTGTTAAGTGCCCGGTAGTCTATGCACATCCGCAAGGATCTGTCCTTCTTCCTTTGAAATAGCACCGGTGCACCATATGGGGGTTTCGAGGGTCGAATATAGCCCGCTTCCAAAAGATCCTTAAGTTGCTTACGCAACTTCTCCAACTCTGGTGGTGGCATTCGGTAAGGGGCTTTGGCGGGTGGCTTGGAACATGGTTCCAATTCGATGGTATGATCGACCTCCCTCCTAGGTGGTAGTTTCTTGGGCAACGACTTGGGCATCACATCCTTGAACTCATCAAATAACCTCTCGATCTACTTCGGTATCTCTACTTTGCCCGACTCGTCATCCGTCTCTAGCCTTGTTACCGTCAAATAGCAAGGTTCGCTCTTGTTGTACCCTTTCTTGAATTGCATGGCCGAAAGGGTCTTCGCTCCACACTTAGAATCCCGCTCCGTGCTAACCATGCAATTCTTTCCACCATCTAGGATACATAAAGAATTGGAAAATGACATAGGTAAAGCTCGTACCTTATCGAGAACCACATCGAAATCATCCATCGGGACCACCGACAAGTTAATCGTCCCTTCCCATTCTTCAATCTTTGCCCGAACATCCTTGGCCACTCCTTCCATCGGCCTGGCCTTTGAGTTTACCAGCTTGAACAATCCACTTCCTTTCTTGTGCTTATCCTTAGCCGCTTGGCTTCATCAACCGACACGAAATTATGAGTGGCACTGGAATCAACTAGAGCACATACCTTGATCCCATTGATGGTTGCTTCCACATATTGAAATCCTTTCCCTACAACTTTTGGCAGCTCCGTCTTAGCCTTGATTGCATTCAAGATCCTCATCGAGCTCATGCATCCACCATCACATGTACCTTTGCCTTCATGAGCCGTCATTCCGTAAAGGCTTGCTTTCTTAGGGCAATCTCGAGCTCTATGAGGTCAATCACATATGAAGCATCCATCGGTCTTATAGTTCGTCTTCAAGTCCTTGCCCTTTCCGGTTGGTGGCTTACGTGTATTATCTTGCTTTGCTTGAGCGACTTTCTCTCCCCCACCTTTCTCATGACTCACCTTTCAATCCTTTGGCTTATATGTTTCCCTTCTCGTACTAAAGACGATCAAGGCCTCGGCAGCAAGGTCTTGAACTCCACGTCTTTCTAACTCCGTCTTAGCCCATCCTTGCAAACCATCGAGAAAATAAAAGAGAGAGTCTTGTTCGAAAAGATATGGAATCTCCAAGGTAAATGTTGTGAATTCCTTGACATAATCTCAGATCGTTCCGAAATGCTTAGTTTACGAAGCTGACTCTTTGCTTCGTTCTTAGCATTCTCCAGATAGAATTGCTTCTTAAGCTTAGCAACAAAATCAGCCCAAGTATTGATAGTACATGTACCTCTCTCGATATCTTCATGTCGACGTCTCCGCCATAACGCCACGGTATCCTTTAAGTACCGGGTTGCCATCTAGATCTTGGAGTCATCATCTGTGATGTTGACACCTTCCAAGTATTTCTCTATCTCCAACAAGAAATCCTCAACCGCCCTAGCTTCTCGCTTTCCCACGAATGGTGATGGTTTTGGAACATCTATTTTCGGAGAATTATTACCAACGTTTCCACCTCTGTTAGCCATGGATCGCTTGCATAACACCACATCGGCTTGCAAGTCTTCGATGGTCTTATGAATGTTAGAGATCTCGCCCATGAGCATCTCTTTTAGATCATGGATCTCACGCTTAAATTCGCCACTAAGAGTATTGAAGACGACCCTAAAGTCATCCTTCATGGTCGAAAAGACAAAGTCTAGACCTTCCAAGCCCTCAACTTGGTTCTTCAACTCCGTCACGGATGTCTCAACACCCGTCAATCTCTTATCCAAACTCAGCACAACGTCCTTAGACGTACCTCTCTTCTTGGGGTCTTGACGCTTATCATCTAGACCTTGCCTCTCGTCAGTGATCGCACTTCCACTAGCACCAATCTTATCAGTTTTGCTTGCCATCACTTCGAATCAACTTGGCTCTAATACCACTTGTCACGGACTTGTCTCTACAAGGTTTTGCTTGTCATCACTTCGAATCAACTTACTCGAATACACAACGATCTAGACAACTAAGAAAGCTCTAAAGAAAGAAACAAGTGGAATGGGGAAATATTTTATATTACTGGAGAACTTTTACAAGAGAGCTTACAAGAGAAATTCTATGGATACCATCATCAAATAAGGCTACACCTATTTATAATATGTACAAGTTCTACACACTTCAATGGTAGGAATCTTTTAGGACTTCCATGAGCTTCTATGGCTTCCATGAGGCTCTAGAGTTTCCTACATCTTCCAAGATCTTCCAAAGGGTTCCAAGATCTTCCAAGTTCATCTAAGAAAAGTGTGGAATAATCCAGAATCCTGACCAACCTTGAAAATAATCGTATCGAGTAGGCAGGTCGTGACAGTCTGGTATGGGCATTTAGGAATGAGGTTATGGGTTTCATAGTGATTAAAGATGTTTGTTTAATGGGACCACAAATTAAATAAGTATATCATAGCCATAGATTCATTACTTACCAATTTGGTGTCTATGAAATACATTCCGCGGGCCCCTCTTTTTTTCACCACAAAATTCAAATACCTATACACTTTTTCATACCATATTTTGTCATCCAAACATAAACAATCATAATGATACACTTTTTCATATCGATTGTCATTCTACCCCATACCAAATCCGATACCCATTGTGATTCTGATAACGCTACACGCGTCGTTCGGGGTCAAAGGAACTTCCTTTTCTTCGAGCAAGTTTTATAACACCCTAGGCAGTGAACCTAATCGTTGTAGTGTAGTATTAGGGTAAGACACGGGTATTGATATCGTTCTCTAGGGCAATAGGAATGCCAGTGAGAAGTTACTACGCTAAGGTTGGGGTTGAGGAAGATTATTTTTTATCTTTTTTATGTTTTTTTAGGAAATGGAAAAGTACGAATCTCGGGGTTTGGATTTGGGGGGGTTGGTATTGCTACCGATTACTCTACTTATCTAATTATCTAATCTAAGGTATATGTAGTCTATATCTAATTATTGTGTGCTCGTATGATAGTTTAAAGATGTGTTTACTTAGGTTTTACTACTCCTTAATTATCTCCTATTGGTGGTTGAATTGTCACGTCCTTATTCTTAATTGAGTTGTGTGTCTAAAGTTGTAGGGTATGCGTTTATCCCTAACTCTTTGAAGTTACCAAAGGGTCTCGTCTACAAAATACCACTAGGGATCATAAACTCTTACTCTAAGGCCTCTTTGGATAATTTAGCTTACAACCGCTCAAGGTGCTATAACCTAAGGTTCACAAAGATTAATCAAGCATTAAGTACACAACGAATGACCTATCGCATTACTAGATCATTAATCAACTAAGATAAGAGACAACCAATTAATATTCAATAATTAAGTTTCATATTCCCTAAGCAAACACACAAGTAAATTAGCCGGACATGGAGAACATGCAATCATACATACAAATAATCAAAGACATAATTGTATTAATGAAGTAAAGCACTTATCTTGATGTAAGATAGGGTTTGGAACCCTAAAATACTGTACATGACAGCCTTGGTTCGGTTTAGGTTTTTACTCCAAAAGACTACACACTAATACTGAAAAATTCGGATTCTATATATAAGATTACATATGCGACGGCGTCACCTTATGTTTCGTGACGCCGTCGGATCGCCGTCATTAGGGTTTCGTCTTGGCCACGTTAGACTTGCGACGGCGTCACCTTGTGCTTGTGACGACGTCCTCCTTAGCTTCTGACGCTGTCTGGATCAAATCTAGGCCGTTTGAGTTGCGACGGCCTATTCTTTTATAACTTGACGTCGTCACTTGAAAATAAGAGTTTTGGCTTCTGTCCCGTCACAAAATCCTCCGACGGCGTCGGGTATAAGCTGTGACGCCGTCACCTAGTCATTCAGCAGCTTTGAGTGTCTCGATTCTTGACTTTGGCCATTTTCTTCGTATATTCGTGCCTTTTCGTCCAAATAAGTGCCATTACAGCAATTTGCCTTCAAGAGACCTAAAAAGTGAAAAGGAACGATATTAAGTAATAACGGATACAAAAGTGATCAAATAAGGGCTTAAATGACCCCTCAAAAAGGTACATTTTAAAACCTTATCAAATATCCCTACAATTGGTATTTGCTTGTCCTCAAGCAAATGTGCTTTTAGCCAATTAATTTATAAGTTAGGGGTCATGAAGCATTGGTTTAAAACAGTCCACAACACATATAAGCCCCGCAAAAGTCATAACAAGCACGAAAATTACATACTAGCACCTCACATGGGGTGTTTGGATACTCACATCTCTCTCGGGTGTATATGAAATATAACAAGTTGGAAATGGAAGATAAACACTTATTAACCGGTCCTAGTACATAAATTACCATAGGCTTGAGAATAGATCAAACCTCCATCGTTTTGGCGTAAGCACATAGGAAAGACTATCAAAGAGGTCTTTAAAGGGTTGTAATGTTAGGCTTATGGTAGGGAAATAAAGGGTTTGGTGGGATAGGCTATTTAGTGGTGGCAAGTCAAAAATCTCTATGTTACAAGTATACGAAGAATGGCGTTGCTAAGCCAAGACTCGACACTCTAGACTCTAGCTCACTGAAACAAACAAACATAAATTTAAATGATAGATGTAGGATGGTAGCCCGTATTTTTTTTTTTTTTTTTTTTTCATACACTTTTACTCTACCATCCTCTACGGTAACATCAAAATGATAGGGATTTATAGGCACATCCCTACACTTGAGTTTTTATTATTCTAACACTAATTTGACCCAAATTGAAAAGATCAAAACACTTGGGGTATGTTATTACGCAAATTAGGGAAATTTAACATTCCCTTTCAATTATTTTATAAACTTTAACTTTTTCCCATGAGTCCCAATCGTCCCAAAACTGTGTACAAAGGATATGAATCGACTTAGCAACTCATGCAAGCAACTAGATAATTGAACTAAGGGTTTAGGGTGATAACAATAATGCACTAAAAGTGAGTGCATAAAGGGTAGGCTAAGGCGATTTGGGTGTATATTTGGGGGTGGGGTGTAAACAATGCTCTTCATTGATATTCCGGAAAAACCGAAACATCACGAGAACCGCGAAAAGGATAGGCTCTGAGGGGTTAACTAGGGGTATCGTGTACTAAAGATGAGTACAACGCAAAGGGTGTGGGGGAAATTACTCAACCGATGTGGAAGAAGTAATTATATTACGGGTATCAAACAAGGGTTATCCTAATGCCTCTTATCATTTAGTTATTCCTAACTACACAAGTGTAATCTTACTAGCGATCTCGGAATGCATCACAAAACAAGTTCTAGAATCTAATATACTACCGATTCACACTCTAAGCATTGAAGATGAATGCTTTTAATTCCTACTAATCTAAGGGCGATCCTCACATTTTGGGTGGAATTTAGGTGGTAAAGGGTTTTTGTGCTAGTCATGCAACTTCCTATCCGTGAGACGCTTTTGTTAAGACTAATGGACCACTCCTATATGTCATGAAAAATTAAAAATTTGGTGCCAAAATTACTCTAACCGACATTTTCTCATGGTTTATTACACAAATACAATTGGACAAAGCAAATAGTCAAGGATAAGCATAGTTTCAAAGTTCCCGTTTTGTTTTCCCTCCCTACACTTAAACTGAACATTGTCCCCAATGTTCCCCGAAAGTATCAAAGTTATGATAATGGAAGGTAATGAGAAACGAAAGAAACTAGTACTCCCCTGATTAGCTCGGTAGGATCCGTGTGTGAAGTATTGGTTAAATCCTTTCCAAGAAGAATGTGTACGTGAAAAGCTCCTTCCAATCTTTTGTTTCTTCTTCTTGATAAATGAAACCTGCACATTTGAAGAAAACAACGAAACCTTCGCGTAAAATCGGCGGTAATAATATATATAAGACTCTACTAAACTAGGATATAATGCTTGTGGAATGGATATTTACAGAATTTCTGGAAAATTAAGACCCGGGAAATCCCAAAAATTTATAAGTAGCTCAGAAAACGAGAAAAAAGTAATCTATTGTTTTTACTCCTTTCTGACGCCGTCAGGTTGCAATCCTGATGCCGGCAGGTTATCCTGACAAAAACTGGTCTGCGATTTTCTTCAAAAATTCTGGAAAATTTACATCTTTAGAATCTGGAAAAATTTCTGCAAAACATCCATTATGACTCGATACAAGCATTTGACTCGAACAAACACACATATATATCTTTTAATGAATTGCTATTCTCATGTTTACGTTTCTTTTGAAAACGTGTGTAATCCTCCCTACACTTATCCTTTATGTAAAATACCTTTATATGCAATTAAGACGAGGTTAAAAATAAAATAAAGCATTTTTACAAATTTAAACATGAGAATAAATAATTAATAAAAGATATATGACAATAACAAGCAAACAATTAAGCATGGGTTGCCTCCCACGAAGCGCTTTTCTTTATTTAAGAGTCTTGTAGCTAGACTCGTAGTCGTGCCCTCACGTGACTTCATTACCGTCATCTCCTTCCTCATGTCGGTCTCTATTGGGGGATTCCATGTTGTAAAAGTGCCCTATGATGCACCTCTCTAAGAGTTCGTCTTCTCCCCACTTGGTCCTATATTTCGGTCCTAGGTTCAAGCAGTCCTTATAGAATCCGAAAATCTTAGCCATAACATAATCTACTCCTTTTTCTTTATCCTCCTCATTCCTATAATAGACCGATAGTTTAAGTTCCTTTTCATCATTAGAGAGTGATGAGAACTTCTCAATCTTGAACGGCATTTGGTAAGCTATGTCGTCATTCTCATCCTTGAATCGCACTATTCCTAATGAAAGATCATAAGTCATCCCGGTGTTTTCTATGAAAGGTTTTCCTAGAATAACGTGGGACAAGCTAGGGTCTATGGCCGTGCTAATATCATCCACAATTATGAAGTCCGTAGGAAACATGAAACTACCTACATAAACGGGCAATCCCTTAACTCTACCAAGAAAATTGCAACTAACACTAGGATCATCGGGGTCTTGCCTAGTTGGAATCGGCTTTTTCACTACCCAATTGTAGTAGGTGCTAGTCATTATGTTGATTGGGGATTTGCGGTCAATGTATGCCTTTGCCACGAAAAGGTGTCCTATGCAACATGGTATGTTAAGATTCCAAGGGTTCCCAAACTTGATTCTAGGGCTTTTCCTAACATACATGTGACGGAGGTCACGTACTAAGTGAGGGTGGCGAGATAGCTCTTCTTCCGTAGGAAACTTATTGAAATAGTCATTGTCTACTTCATCTACTTCCTCGGTTGTTTCATTAGTCTCATGTGTATGGTCCTCTTCATCATTGGTTCTATTAGGTTTCACTAAGGCGATGGTATTGACGAATTGGACATGCTTAGCTAACTTACTTGGGTCCTTAATCTCTACACCGGAAGGCTTGGGAGTTGAGATAGCATTAACCTTCCTATCACTATTGGTCATGGCTTTCAAAAGGTTGTCTATCTTCCTATCCATTTCGGCTTGTTGTTGGTTAAAGCGGTCTGAGAGCTTAGCTATTTGGGCTTCTTGGGTTGCAACTAGGTTTTGCAACATCCCTTCGATGTTTTGTTGGTTAGGACCGTGGGGTGGGGGCCATGAAAAATCATTGGAAGTGAATTCCTTGGTTTTTCCCCAATAGAAGTCGGGCTTGCCCTTCCATGCTTCTCGGGTTTCATTGAAATTCCTAGGTCCGGGTATTGTAGGGAATCTTCCTCCCGTTCCATTAACACGCGAGGATGCGTAGTCAACGGAAGCATGTTCGGGGGATCGGGTGTAAGTGCGCGTGTTATGAGGATCATAAAACGGCTCACACGAGGAAGAGACTTTGTTCACATGGCGTGAAGACTTAGGGTTTTCGTAGGAACTCATTAGGAATTTGACTTGATCTTCAAGTTCGATCATCCTACGGTCGGAAGATTGTGAGTCAATGGGAGGCAAGGAGATTGCCTTAACGGTTTTGGGCAACTCACGGGGGTCATTCCAACTTTCGTTGTCATAGAGAGCAAGGTCCTTTATTATACCCCATGATTCTTCCGCGGTGAAATCACTAAGTTTTCCACCGGCCGCTTGGTCAATGGATCGCTTGGTGGGGAAGTTGACATGATCATAAAAGAGTTGGACTTGGAGCCAAAGATCAATGCCGTGATGAGGGACTTTATGAAGTAAGTCCTTGAATCGAGTCCATGCTTCGTAGAGAGATTCATCTTGACGTTGTTGGAACATCAAGATGTCATTCCTAAGTTTAGTGGTTCTCCCCGGTGGGAAAAATTGAGCAAGGAAACGAGAGGTGAGATCATCCCAACTTGAGATGGAGCCGGTGGGAAGTCGCTCAAGCCAATTACTAGCTTGGTCCCGTAGAGAAAATTGGAAGAGACGCAGGCGCGTGGTCTCCCGAGTAGTAGCATCAAGGTCGATGGAATCGACAATTTTAAGGAAATCCCTTAGATGCTGATTTGGATCTTCGGAGCGAAGTCCATGGAATGCACATCCGTTTTGCACCAACCGGATGGTGTCGGATCGCAGGGCCGTAGTTTGGGCTTGGTCGGGAAGCTCAATGGTGTTCCTATAGCCTAGGTGGCTTGGTCTCAAGTATTCACCAAGAGTACGGGCTCTTGGCGGGTCATTTGGTGGTAGGTTGATGAATGGTGGTTGGTTATCACCTTCCATGATGAAAAGTAATGGTGTTACGAACAAAGGTCACGAAGAATGGGGATAGACTATGAGAAAGCTAAAAATGAGAAAAATTTACTTGATAGGAATCAAGCAAAGAAACCTAAACGAGGTGGACTACTAACTAGCTATTATATTCCCCGGCAGCGGCGCCAAAAACTTGATAACGCTACACGCGTCGTTCGGGGTCAAAGGAACTTCCTTTTCTTCGAGCAAGTTTTGTAACACCCTAGGCAGTGAACCTAATCGTTGTAGTGTAGTATTAGGGTAAGCCACGGGTATTGATATCGTTCTCTAGGGGAATAGGAATGCTAGTGAGAAGTTACTACGCTAAGGTTGGGGTTGAGGAAGATTATTTTTATCTTTTTATGTTTTTTAGGAAATGGAAAAGTACGAATCTCGGGTTTGGATTTGGGGGGTTGGTATTGCTACCGATTACTCTACTTATCTAATTATCTAATCTAAGGTGTATGTAGTCTATGTCTAATTATTGTGTGCTCGTATGATAGTTTAAAGATGTGTTTACTTAGGTTTTACTACTCCTTAATTATCTCCTATTGGTGGTTGAATTGTCACGTCCTTATTCTTAATTGAGTTGTGTGTCTAAAGTTGTAGGGTATGCGTTTATCCCTAACTCTTTGAAGTTACCAAAGGGTCTCGTCTACAAAATACCACTAGGGATCATAAACTCTTACTCTAAGGCCTCTTTGGATAATTTAGCTTACAACTGCTCAAGGTTCTATAACCTAAGGTTCACAAATATTAATCAAGCATTAAGTACACAACGAATGACCTATCGCATTACTAGATCCTTAATCAACTAAGATAAGAGACAACCAATCAATATTCAATAATTAAGTTTCATATTCCCTAAGCAAACACACAAGTAAATTAGCCGGACATGGAGAACATGCAAGCATACACACAAACAATCAAAGAAATAATTGTATTAATGAAGTAAAGCACTTATCTTGATGTAAGATAGGGTTTGGAACCCTAAAATACTGTACAAGACAGCCTTGGTTCGGTTTAAGTTTTTACTCCAAAAGACTACACACTAATACTGAAAAATTCGGATTCTATATTTAAGATTACATATGCGACGGCGTCACCTTATGTTTCGTGACGCCGTCGGATCGCCGTCATTAGGGTTTCGTCTTGGCCACGTTAGACTTGCGACGGTGTCACCTTGTGCTTGTGACGCCGTCCTCCTTAGCTTCTGACGCCGTCTGGATAAAATCTAGGCCGTCTGAGTTGCGACGGCCTACTCTTTTATAACTTAACGTCGTCACTTGAAAATAAGAGTTTTGGCTTATGTCCCGTCACAAAATCCTCCGACGGCGTCGCGTATAAGCTGTGACGCCGTCACCTAGTCATTCAGTAGCTTTGAGTGTCTCGATTCTTGACTTTGGCCATTTTCTTCGTATATTCGCGCCTTTTCGTCCAAATAAGTGCCATTACAGCAATTTGCCTTCAAGAGACCTAAAAAGTGAAAAGGAACGATATTAAGTAATAACGGATATAAAAGTGATCAAATAAGGGCTTAAATGACCCCTCAAAAAGGTACATTTTAAAACCTTATCAGATTCCTAGCAACAAACCAAACTGGCTTGACCCACCTTATTTTGTCTTCTACCCCCTGGCCCACTCTGCTTACAGTGAAAGCTGTTTGATACTTTGATTAGATTCTTGTGTACCCGATAAGATTTGACATTATTACATAGATTTTAGGGTAAATTACAAAAGATGTCCTTGTGGTTTTTATTTTTGCACTTTATGCCACTTTCAAACTTTAAAAAAAGTTTTTACTTCTCACACTTTTAAACAAATTATGTCACTTTCACAAACGCTCCTTATTTTTTTCCTTTAACCATGGTCAAAGGCTTACGAAATAACTAATATACCCTCGTCTTCTTTTCCACTTTAATTTCCATTTAAAATTTTAATTCCAGTTTTTAGATAAATTTCAATAACATCAAAACCACAAACCCAAATTTTATAAATTTTAACATCCAATAACATAATATTTGTACCCCAAATACTTAAATAATTACTTTTATTTAATCTATTCTATTTTTTAGATCTCGATCTATCTACTTTTTATATATATGTATTAATCCCCTACGTCGGTGGCACTTAAATTAGTATTTCAAGTGGGTGATATAATATTATTCACGTTCGGTCGTAACTGTTAGCCCATTAGCTGTTTTTGGCACTAACCCAGTAACCCTGGGCCTTCTCTTATTTTTAATTGTTTTTCTTTTTGGACCGCCTCCCACACAAATCCATAAAAACTTAGGGTGCGTTTAGTTGGGGAAAACAACATTGTTTTCCACAAAATGTTTTGTGGAAAACAAGGAAAATAGAGATCGCGTTTAAATTATCATTTTCCAACAAAATGTTTTGCAAAACACAAAATCCCATATTCCTAATCTAACAAAGAAAATTACAAAACAAATTTTAGTTGTTTTCCTTTGTAACCCCCAACCCTCCCTCCTTTTTACAAAATAGAAAATACAAATATCAACTAAACGCATTTTCTATATTTTCAAGTGTTTTGTGGAAATAAATTTCCCATCCAAATTTTTACAAAATTAGAGATAGAAAACAATCTCAACTAAACGCACCCTTATCCTCTCAACATTTTATCTTCTCAATCTTTTTCGCACCGTCTCCCATTACACACATCTAGAGAAAGTCATTATCTTAATCAAACCGCCTTTTGTGTTACTTCCAGATCCTCACCGCCTTCATCCATATCACCGATAAACAGTTTTAGTCTTAAAGAGGCGGTGCGCGATTCCCTGAAGGTTCTTTATACCAAACCCCCGTTAATCAACACAAATTGATACGCTGTCGAAGCGTGGTTGGATCATGGGACAAGCTAAATTTTCTGGTATGTTACTCAATTGGTGTCTAAATTATAATTGTTTTGTTGTAAGTTGTAAAAGCTATTAAGCAATTTGAAGTTGTTTATTTAATCCGATGTTTAATGACTTATTTTGTTTCATACTCTTATGAGGATAAGCTTTACCCAAGAATTTGAAGTTGTTCATTTAATCCGATGTTAAACGACTTATTTGCTCTTACGGTTTCTGTGTGGCATTTAAGTTTGTTTTTTTGCTTTGGCATTTTGTAGCATGATTTTTTTCACGGCCACATATGTGAAGGCTATGGAGGAGTTAACTTTGGTAAGTAAGCATGGACCACAAATTCTTGGGTTTCGCTAATTTCGTTGATTTTTTTTGGATATTCATGGATTAACCTACACGCGCTAGAAAGTATGTATTCAGGTAAATAATAAACACTTAAAGTTTTTATTTATTTATTATTTTATTTTATTTGTTTTGGAAATAAAATGGGTTGACTCTCACCATAGGTTCTGTTGTTTGATTTGTATTGTAGGCATGGTTTATGGATGATGTGGTTGAAAACTTACGGCTTCCTCCCTTACAACTCTTTTCTAACAGGTTACAAAAGTAAGCATCAATTCTGTCATTTTTTGACATTTTCGGATTTTTAGTTATGGGTTTCGGATTTGTGTAAAAAATATTTTTTTACAATGGAAATTGAACAGGCGAATAATAAATAGATACACGGATCAGTGTTGCACTTCAAGTACTATTGATCAAACGTTTGTTGGACAACTTTAGATTGAGAGCGAGAATATGTCATTGGGAATAAGTCATTACGTGGACTTATGTTTTTGGTGCTATTTTTAGATTACTCTAGGATGAAGTACAACATGGAAAATGGTGGGCAAACACGTGTAGGAATGTTGTGCTTATGCGAGAAACATTTAAGGATGCAGATGTTGACAATTGCCTGTAATTCTTAACTATGGGAATGTTGTGTTTATGCCAGAAATATCATGGAGTTTTGTTGATTTCTTTTGCAGGTTGACTTGTTGTTGTTGATGCTGTTTGCGGTCGAGGGTTTTAAGGTATTTATTTTCATTTTTTTCTTTTTTTTTGAATCAAACCCGTGTTTGAATTGCTTTAAGTTTAATTTCATCAAAATATTAACTGCTAAACCTTTGAGTACTCGAACTCAGAATCAAAGGACAACATGGTTTATTCACAGGGGACAGAGATTTAACGTTACTATGCCATCTGCATTTTCATAAAAAGTTGCATTAGAAGGTCGTATATGTTATTTTTACTACACCATTGACTTTGAACCTGTTGGACATGTTCTTGTTTTAGTCTTTTTTTTTTCTTTTTTTTAATATTATTATTATTTAGTTTTTAAGTTTGAGCAATTACCTAATGTTTAATGTATAACGTATTGGTATTGTGGTATACACATTGCAGACTCTAATTGACGGAAGTTTTTAGAAGCTTTGATGCCTTATGTATCTGGTAACCCGATAATGACTAATAAAGAGTGTGATCAAATGCAGTTGGCAAGCAGGCGTGTTCCTCTAATATGTACAGTAACCGTTAGGATCTATGTACTGTAATATGTATGCAGTATGCTACCTACACCACCTATCTAGCAGGCTGCCAGCTCGCATGTTTCCTGCCACTAGGCTTACAACATGCACTTTTTGGAAACAACATTTATAAGGTAAGCGTATATTTATGTACAACTGCGGTATTTGGCTCCATGCTTACAACAACGAAAACAGTTAGCAAACAGCCCCGCCGCAACGCGGCGGGCTCCTACCCCTTGTAATTATTAAATCGAATGATACCAACTCATTTTCACCTCCTCGATTTCGTTACTCTCAAAGCTGTCAAAAGATTCCTTATATTTAATCTCATCTCATTTCATTTAATTCTATTTAGTATATCTCAAACTAGCTACTTATTATTATGGGTCGATTACGTATATCTTAACTAAAACTTCTTTAATTACATGTATCCCTAACAAAATTTTAAAATAACAAATATACCCGGTTTTTGTCTTTTTTTCTTTTAGTTTTACGTGCGAATCAAACACGTAGGTGGGTTTTCAAAAAGGAATTTCAAATCATACAACATTTGAATTTCCATAGGATTAAAAATTCCAGAATTTTAATTTCTATGAACCTAACGCCCCATAAAGTTTTCTTATATAATATATCTATTACAGAATGGGATCATTTCTAATAAATAGTAACCTGTCATATTAATGTATAGGGTATAAAAATAAGCAATATAAGAAAATAAGCTATACACATAGTTACTATTTGACTTACTTTTTAAGTAAGTGATATATAGGGTATAAAAATAAGCTATATAAGAAAATCAATTTCGGAAAAGAGAGAAGTTACATATAAAAATTTCAAGCATCTTAAAACCTATATCAAAATGACATGGAAAAGTATAACTTCAAGAACTCGTCAAAAATTAATTACAGAGTAGCCGTCGTCTCAATGCGAGAATACCATGCCAGTACTATAACAAGCTACAATTAAGGAAAGATACATTTTTGTAAAGATGAAATGACTAACAAATATATATAGTTCTTGTATGTTGGATAATCGTATTAATAAATAACCTCATTTATGCACAAGATTTTATTGTTAAGTTTAGTAAATTTTTGTGTTTGTGTATGTCATAGTCTCTACATACACATAGTTATAGTATAAAATTTAATTTAAAAAAAATTATCAACATTGTTCCATTTACAAATTTTGAAATTAATGTTTCATGTGTTTATTTGTACTAGTTTTAGATCTCTGTACATGCACAGGGTTTTGGCTTTAATTTTTGTTAGAATAGTTTTGGGTGATCTATACGTTGCTTGTAAATTGTATATTTTAACTTAGCCTTCTTTAATTACATTATATTTTCATTTGATTTGTTACTGTTACCATTCTACCAATATGTAAAAATTGTCAGCAACCAAATACTTTTTATCAGCATGCAACAACCAAAGACATTTTATAAGACACCTTTCATCAGAAACCCGTCATGTAGAACTCTTTATCAGAAATACACACGGGGGTTTTGGTTTATTTTTTGTTAGAATAGTTTTGGGTGATCTATACGTTGCTCATAAATTGTACAATATATATTAACTCGATTTTTTTAAAATATATTATTTTTTTCATTTGATTTTGTTACTTTTACCATTCTACCAATATGCAAAAACTTTCAGCAGCCAAATACTTTTTATCAGCATGCAATAGCCAAAGATATTTCATAAGACACTCTTTATCAGAAACCCGTCATGTAGAAATCTTCATCAGAGATACCTCATTAGAAACTCATCATTAAAAACCCTTAGTCAGCCACGCCTTAGTCAACAACATCTCATCAGAAACCCGTCATCAACAACTCCTCGTAAGAAACCCTTAGTTAGCACAACTTATCAGAAACCCGTCATTAGAAACCCGTCATCAGCAACTCCTCATCAGAAACTTAAACTCAGCTATCAGAAACAAAGAAGCCAACTTATTGATAACATTAACCCGTCAGAAATATAATAAAAAGAAATTTTGCCCATCAGAATCGTTTCCAAATATAAGATGCATGTTCACGAATGTTTTAAAAACCATATTTATCTTCGTTGATATCTTTTCTATATTTAAATTATATTACGTGATAAGTTCTAAATTTGCATGGTATATATATTATTTCAAAATTTATATGTGACACTTTTCCATCCAAAAAAACTTATGTGATTTTAAAAAAATTAAATCTAATCGAATTTGTACGTACTTTCTAAACAAAAATCATCATGAACATGTATCATCTTAAACCCGTAAGAAATATAATACATGAACAACTCATTGTTCATCAGAATTCGTTATGGTCTAAAATCAGAAACCCGTCATTTAACAGAAAATTGATTAAGAGATGGTTAAACATATTGAATTTTTGTATTTACAGTAAAACCTCTATAAATTAATGATGTTGGGACCGATATATTTTATTAATTTAGCGAGATATTATTATATCGATAAATTAATAATTTATTAATTTAAAGAGTTTTTACTTATGGCATTTAAATTTTCAAATCCAGTATACTAGTTACAACGTATACTAGTTAGAGATGAAAAATTGTGACAACTATTAATTTCAGGTCATTTTACAAACTTTAAAAATTTCACTATTCATCTCGGGAATTTACTATTCATCGTTTACTATTCATCATTTTACTATTCATCATTTTTTAAGTCGATTTGATATTCTGAGAACGTATTTCAAAATTTTACTATTCACAAAACACTATTCATTCCCGGAGAAAAATCACTATTCATGCTTCACTATTCATCATTTATCGTAAACTAGGTTTACGAGTATCAAATTCGCGTAACCGTAAGGGTTTAGCTGCGAACTCATGAAAAATCATTGAGGACATTTCATATAGGCTAGATTTAGTCTACATATCATTAGTAACATCATCATCATATTAGTTCATGCATAGATTTGCATATTTCATTAAACGTTTATTTTCTTATTAAATAAACGCTATCGCATAATCATTTATTTTAAATATTTGATCAGGCACCTCCAAAAATTATCCTAATATATTTTTATACTCATTTTAAGACTATAAAAATTATATTATTAGTTTACCCGATGTTTTCAATTTATTTTGTATATAAATTGTTATGTATAAATATTTACGACGGTTTTTGTAAATTCAACTTGATAATTATTTATTCACTCAATACTTGTGAGAAATGTATTTTTACAATTTTTATGACTTCAATACATTTTATTTTGTCCCGTTAAAATCTATTTTTAGTTAACGCTACAACTAATACCTATTTATACCTACAAATTACACACTATACCTACCAAATAATACATTTACTTAACAAAATACACCTCAACCCCCCCCCCCCCTAAATATCTTTGTCCGGCCACCTTAGCCCCCCCCTGTCATCATGGTTACCAATTTGCATTTCTCTACTTGTAATGTACACATACTCTATTATACTAGATATTATTTTCCTAAAAAACATACACTACACACATTGAAGGTGAAAATTGAAAGAATCATCTCCTTTATCCTCACCATTTTCAGCCAACTCAAGAACACCAAGAGGAAACCATAAATTTTTTAAGATCCAGTGTTTATCAAGTTCTATTAGTGATCTATGTTAAGGTTTTGAAATAAAAACCTATAGATTAATTTAGTTTCTAGCTCAAAAACTCTTAAATCATTCAAGTAAGCATTTCATGATCTTCATAACTCTTTCATATTCATATTTATGTTATTTCATCATTTTTACAAGAAAACATGCAAGTTACATCTGAATCTATACCACTTTTATTGTTTTTAGTACTTATAATGAGTATATATCATCCTATAATTAATCCCTTGAAACATATCATTTTTGATGATGTTTAGGAACCCATGACACCCTAAAAAGGTGTATGGTAAGTTTAGAATAGCTTTGGTGTTGATTTGAAGTGATTAGAATAAGTATTACGCGAGAAAAATCATTTTCAACAACATTAAAATAGGGTCTGATCATATTTGTGAAATCTGGAAATTTCGACAGGAGATAAAGTATTTTGGGCTATATATTCAGAAAATATACTTTAAAACGAAACCGTGGTCGCTTGAACGGGTTAAAACGGATTTATAACAAAAAAGTTATGCTATTTTCAAGTTTAACGACGAAAATTATATTTTTCCGGAAAATCAGCATGCTGTCCAGATTTTTAAGGGTCAGAAATGAGTCTTAAGCGTTATCTAAATGAGTCGATTTATCAAAAATATATTAGTATACTTTAACACGAAGTTAAGGACATATAAAACGTAGAAAACGGACTTATAACGACTAAGTTATACGCGTTTAAATAAGGTTGTCGTAACTATTATTCACAAGTATAAAACACTTACATATATATATTTTCTATTAGCCAAACTAGTTGTCGCTAGTGACCATGTTTGGAGTCGTTTTTCACATCGATAGAAAACTTTTTAGAAAACGATGTCTTATAGTAAAAGTGAGTTTACCTAGCCTATTTTCCAAAATGTTCAACCGTTCGTCAAACGGAGTTGTAACGAATAAAATGTAGTCACTCAAACTTTGCCGAAAACTAACCTTAAACAATATATTTAGTCCAGATACCCTACTTCACCTATGTTTTTCTCCATGAACGAGACCTCTATGATCAAAATTTAAAAGCTAATACTTTGAGACAATGCTACAAGCTTTCCAAAACCATTGAGTTTATTTCCTAACGCTCGATATTCACTATTTTACGACTATCTTTTCGAGGCCATTTAGTCACTTTCATGAATTGTCAAACTATATTGTTTTGTGACGAAAAACTATAATTTCTTGATAAATCATTAAACGACTATCGTAGGATGTTGTTTCAACGTAAGAACTTGTAAAGTATTTTATAACACGATGAGATGTCATAAACATATATTTCGACGATAAACTTTATTTTCGAAAATGCACAAGTGGTATGGATATCATATGAGTTTGCATGCACAACATTGTTTCATGACTTATATTAGATCATATCATTCATAATAGGTTGCAGTTAGAGAATTGCACCTCATTTCAGTGTATCCACTTTTGTCAACATAATCATTGCATCAGGTGAGTTTCCATAGCCCCATTTTCAATTGTTTTTATACTACTTTTGGGGGAGATACATGCTCATCAACTTTTATGACATTCATGTCTATTTGCAAACTATGTGTTTATCTGAACTGAAAGTTTAGTCATGCGAAGTAACAGTATTGTCATACTTAGAATTTCTATATCATAAATCATTGGGCTAGCTGTCTTGGTATGATCACGGTCTAGCGGTCTTGGTATATTGTTGAACTAGCGGTCTTGGTATAATGTTGAACTAGCGGTCTTGGTATAATCATGAACTAGCGGACTTGGTACAATCATGAACTAATGGTCTTGGAACGATTTGAAACTATACGAATTATGTGTTATATCAATTGACTATTGAAACATTAAGTCATGCACTATTATGTGAATTTATTCGACAACATGTGCTTGAACATACGCTATACATATTTTGGCAGTGGGTTGTAAACACACAAGTTGCAAGTTTTGTATGGGCGGAACTTGCAACTGAGTGGATTTGCAATGCCTTTGCTGCATGAACATTCTTTAAAGGGTTTCATGACAACTCAAACTCTATGAACTCACTCAACCTTTGTGTTGACACTTTTAGCATGTTTTATCTCAGGTATCTAGGGCATACACTTCATGGCATGCATGTGGACTTATCATAGAGTCGTAGTGACGACGCGTCTCACATATATTTTATGCACTTAACTATCGTTTGATTGTAACAAACACATTTTTGGTACTTTGGAAATCTTTTGGGACCAATACTTTGTTAACTCTGATTATTTTACTCAATCAAACGATGTATTTTCCAAACGTCACTTTAGGTCGTTCAATATAATTGTAACTGTGATGCTATGACAGTCATCCCCCAGGTATTCCATTCCGCTACAAAACATGTAATTTGTTCAATTAACATTTTATGAATTCACGTTCACAAACTAGTTGAATTTGTTAAATTCATTGTTTTTGAATAAGTAAAAAGTTAGTTTCGTTTGGACAAGTTCCAATTATGTATGGAATTTTTTAGTAATATTAATTTATAGTTTTGTTGAGACCAATATATATACACTGGGGTTTCAAAAAAAATTATCTTATTATTTTATCGATTGGGGTCAAAATTTGTACTCGTCCCAAGTTGTGACTGGATAAATTATTAATTTTATCGAGATTATTAATTTATCGAGTATTAATTTATAGAGGTTTTACTGTATGCTATTGCTGCTTTCTTGATGGTGTATTTAATTAGTAACTCCTTATCAGAAACTTAAACTTAGCTATTAGAAACAAAGAAACCAACTTATTGATAACTTTAACCCGTCTAAAAAATAATAAAAAGAAATTTGGTCCATAAGAATCGTTTCCAAATATAAGATGCATGTTGAAGAATGTTTTAAATACCATAGTTATCTTTGTCGATATTTTTTCTATATTTAAATTATATTACGTGATAAGTTCTAAATTTGTATAGTATATATCTTTTCAAAATTTGAATGTGACACTTTTCCGTCTAAAGAAACTTATGTAATTTTCAAAAAAACTAAATCTAATCATTCTTAGGATAATTTTTTTTTATTTTTATTATTATTTTTTTTACCAATGAAATATGTTTTGCAAGCTTTTGTGGATGTAGATGCAATGCCGAATGAAGGGTATTTATAAGGCGGAATTAGTGTTAAAAAAATATAATGAAAAGAATATTATGTTACTTGTACTAAAACACAACATAAACGTTAGGATACGGGTTACAAAATTAATGAATATAAATATATTAATTTTGATATGAAACATTTAATTGTCAATATCAAATAACCAAACAATTTATTAAGATATAAAAATAAAATCATTGAATAAATCTCTTGATGACATATCTTCTAAACAAATATCATCATGCACATGTATCATCTTAAACACATACGAGTCTGTATAATAAATAATCGATTAATAATGTTAGTTTTCATAAGAATACTTATATTTGGTCAAAAGTGAGTTCTCTTATTATATAAAAGATTTACTTCTTTAAAAATATATACACATATCCCTATGATTTATTTTACCTAAATAAATCATAAAAATACATACAAATTAAGCAAATAAAAGTAATATACTAATATAAAAAAATATAGAATTGTTAGTAACTTACCTCAAGTCTTGTAGTTTGAACCATAAAAAATGTTCAGTCTTAGTTTCTGAACCTATAATCGTAATATCAATGTTTTAAACCAAGCGGCACATAACTTCTACAGAACACAACAAAAACATTAAGGTTTGCATAAATGTACAAATAAGATTTTTAAGATTTAACGATACTACAAAAACATAACAAAAAGAATATGAGGTAACATCTACAAAAATATATCAAAAACATTAGGGTTAACATAAATTTACAAATAAGATTTGTAAAATTGAAGGATATCAGAAAATCATATCGAAAAAAGCACAATACCAAATATTATCTTGTAACTCGGCGTTGTGTTAACTACATGAAACCGTTTAGTATATTAGTATGTATGAATGAAGCATGTATATTGGCATAATATAATATTCCAATACGCTTTATCGACATGAAGGAACATATATATGGTGAATTAAAAAAAGATGACATAATATAACTGCAAGTTATTGTACGAGCACAAAGTGAAGAAATTAGCATATATATTGTGAAACATAAATAAATTACCATAATTCAATCTAAAGAAATCATGTATGGATGAGAAACGCCACATAGGTAAATTCCAATGAAGAGAATAGATTCTCATCTTCATCCATCTATAAGAGAAAGATTAAAAATACTAATTTCATGCTAGTAAAAAGTAATCTCCACACTATATAATAGAGGAGACCATGACAACTCACTATTGCCACATCATTGATGACTCATTGCTGACTCATTGATGACAGGGCGTTCGATATCCAACTACATAAAAAAAAGGCTCTACTTAGAATCGAACCCTGGTCACTAGAAACACTACCAACACTCCTACCACTAGAGCAGATTGGTTTTTGTGATACACATTCAAAAACAAAATTAATAACAGGACGTGGATGAATGGATACACTCAGAAAACACAATATCAGAAAACATGGGTTGTTGATTTGACTACTTTGCAACTCACGAAACACAAAAACATTCCTCACATATTAGGGATTCTCTTGAAGAACGCAAAAGGGGGGATTTCATTATACTGTGGAGAAGTATATCAAATCAACCTAACAATCTATACTGATTCCTGAATTCACTCACAATTTTTGAAATCATTTACACATTCAATTTCCCAATCAAAAAGTCAAAACATATATCAATCATATACGTTCCTACCACTAGCGTTTCAAAATCATCACCGATTAAAAAAAACACATAATTGATTCAACCAGTTTCAAAATCACCATGGATGATCTTGAAATCCACCCAATAATATCGGTGAGTTTTGATTGTATTGAATCAATTTGGTTTATATTATTGCTCATTTTTTATGTTTATGATGTAAACCCAGGAATGTCAGCCTTTCAGGTAATTTTTTGGTATATTATGTTAATTTATTTTTATGTTTATGATGAAAAGATTTGGTAATGGTAGACATAATTTGTTATTTCTGATATGAGTTCCGATTGGGAACCATTTTTTGTGCAGCAAGAAACGGTGTATATGAATAGAAGCTGCTAATATGTTCAAGTACACACGTATAAGAATATTGATTGGCTGTCTTTATGCTGTTAATATCAATTATCATTCTCTCAATTCATACATTAACTAAGTATTATATATAATGTTTTTCTCTACAGGAATATGATGACCGTGAATATGCAATTCTTTGGGCAAATAGTAAAAAGGTTATGAAAGCACTGAATGTTAGAGAGGTATGTTAATTTGTTAACCAATAAACTTCAATATGTATGTACAGAGTAAAAATTGCATCTCATGAACATATAGTTTTATATAATAATATCAATTAGGAATTAGGAAGCTTGAACTTTTAATATTACCTGGTCAATGAGTTTTGGCGACGCACCTGTGAACAAAATGTTAGGACAGATTCATGATAAAAAAACCTATGAATCAAGGGATCTAAATTTGAAAGAGATTTAGTATGATGAGAGTCTTATGTTAAACATACATAAGACAAAAAATGGACTTACCACTTCATTATGGTTGCCAATGTTCAGGATGATGATATGAAGCTTAAGGTGAATTTGAGGTTATCATGGTTCTACCCAAATTGTTATCAAGCTATTTGGAAGGTAAGAATTGATGAATCACCTTAGTTTATTTTTTGTTTTAAATTCACTGTGGGGGTTTTGAATTAATGGTCATTTTAAGAGATTATAGAATGGGTTATGATGATTCCATGGGTACTGCTGACACTACGGCTGATATTAGTCGTGCATTGGATCATATGGCGGGTGCTTCATATCACACTAATGTTTCCTGCTCTATTATTTTACACGGTATAAATGATCCATTGTAAAGTTCGTTTGGTAACTTGCGTGAAAATAACCGTCACACACAACTATACTGATGTACAATGCTGCTTTAGGTATGAACGAAGACAGTGACGAAAGGAGGGTTGCTTAAAAGTAATAGCAAAAACATTCCATGCGTCTGTGTTATTTAATTTTTACTTTTATATATTATATCTATGAACTAATGTCTCCATTCATTTATATAGCTTATTTTATTGATTGAGTGTATACACTCATTTATTAGGCCTGGAACGATTATGGTGTTCTCAACTTCTTGCAAGCATTGTTTTATCTTATTTGATGGGCTTATTAATGTTTTGTACATATGGATCGCAGCCGGTTAACACTTTCGAGTGGGGAAGTAGTTCAACTTTCTCTGTCCGCTTATTCCAGTAGCATCACTTGCACTATAGTTGGAAGGGTTCAAATGACATCGCTACTCAAGAACCTTATGTTGCAAGTAGTCCTAAGCGAGTCCAATATAATCATCCAATATTAAGAGAAAGCACCTATTGATTCTTTCAACCATGAAGGCAAACCATCAGAAATTCATAGGGTTCCAATTGGTTTAATGGGGTAAGTTTGAGTTGTCACTAAACAATGGCTTCACTGTTTAATTTACAATTTTATTGGAGGATGATGTTTTCTTTACTGTGTTTTGTACAAGTGGCAGCATAGCCAAAGGTATTTTGGAGGTTTAGAAACGAATGTAAGCATTACTTGATACGGTAAACTTAGAATATGTTTCTTATTATATGATAAACCATTTTTGAATATTTCCAAGCTGATATAGTTATATTATTTCTTATCGTAAGAATACCTAACAGGTCTTCACATCAACAGCTTCTGATGACCCTAAACATATGACCATAAAGGCATTATTTAGTACTGTGCTTTGGCAATTGTTGGCAAAAGGCGTCATGGACACAACTTAGCCGAGGTAGTTACTGAAACTAATTGATCCGTATCTAATTGTATGTCAGTTGCTTTTGTGTTCTCATTTCCAAACACTCTACATGTACTATATCAACTTCTTAAGTAACTGTGCTATTTTTTCTTTATATTTTCCATATAGAAGGCATTAATTTTAGCCTTTTATTTTGCAGATGTGTGGGTACAAAAGTGCAAGTTCCATAATGAAGCTTTGAGGTTGGCATAACACAAGTGAGGAACAACTTGCACCGTCTTTTCAAGTAGCAATTCTTAGACACGAGTCTGCTATGCCAAATCATAACGTGTAAATACCATGGTCTTTTAAAAGTGCAACCATACTGCAAGGTAAGATCTCAATACCCAAATCACCTTTTATTGTTTTATTGGAACCTGTTCTTACTACAATGCAACATGGTTTTGTAGATGCCTTGATATTCTTGGCAAGCCAAGCACTAAGCATGCAGATTCCGTAAGTGCCTCCCTTATTTTAGACACACACATACTACATAACCAATTTTTAAGTATGATAAAACATAATCTGGCACTATTTTACATCTGACACGTTGGGTATAATTGACCACATGGTCGACATTGTTTCACCATTTTGCAATAAGGCTACCCAAGTTCAATAATCTCAATAATAATCTATTACTCCTATCTGATAACATCTAGAAGGTTTTATGCATTTAATACACACATTGGATGACTTTCAATATGTTTTACCTATTTAACCTTTTTAACAAGTTTTTTTGTGAAACAATTATGGTTGATTCGTTGTCTCATTATTTTCTGCGTCTCCATGATATCATGTTGCGGTTAATGGTCATGATGTTCCTAATCCAGAATTTGTTTAAGATAGTAGTTTAGGAGGTATTAGGCACAGTAAATACATTGTGGCTATGATGTTCCAAATCCAGAATTTGATATAACATATATAATTGGTTAATATTGGTATTATAGTAGCATACCATATAAAGTAACTAATGTCATTATCATTTGATGTGTCAGGAATGACTACGTCCCAAATGCTTAGCCTTTGATGGAATTGTGGGTTGTAGAAACTGCAAAGCTTTATGAGGTGAATTGTAGGCGAATGTGAATTATGCCAATTTTTCTGTTTGCTATCTCAAAAGAAAAAGTCACCATTTGCATCATTTGTGTTGTATTTTTCGAACAGATTAAATTTATTGTTATGCATCATTTGAATTTTAAACCCATTCATTGTTAGTTGAGCAATAATGTTAGAACCCATTGGACCTGTTGGAATTCAATATAAAACCAAATTTGACCCATAAATTTTTGTTTACAATATTACTTATTATGTAGTATGGTCTTTACATTCTTCAAACAATTCCCTCAATTACGCATTGAATTTTTGAGTCGTTAATATTATGCATGCATGAATAATGTTTAAATGAATTTCAATAATATTAGCGCATGCATGAAAAGTTTAAATGTTAATATTAGCGCATGAATCAATTACGCATTGAATGTTTAAATGAATTTCAATAATCTATTTATTTTAGTATTCGCAATGTTATTACAACTATGATTAGTAATGTTTAAAGGAAGCTAGCCCGCCCATCATTGTCCTATTTATTTTTTAATCCGTGAATCAAGGTTTTGAATGAATTTCAATAATCCAGACGACAAGTTGCCATACATTGTCCTATTTATTTTTTAATCCGTGAATCAAGGTTTTGATGAACTATGGTGATTTAACCAATATAATTTATTGTAGTTGTTGGCTATCGATTTGTTTGTTGATAATGAAAAGTTCATAATCGCTACTTCAGATTCGGTGTTATTTTCATACATTATGGAAGGTTTGTAATTAATAAGCTTTAGATTTAGGTGTTACTAACATTTGGATTACTTTTGCTAAACTATTGGATTACTTTTTTCGTGTTCCTCTGACTTCCTCTTGTTCGCATGATGGGAGATACGCTTTCATTTTAAAGGAACATTAGATGATGAGAGGTCGCAAGTTCAGATCAAGAAGGTAACATACTTTCTTTCTTTAAAACTAAATAAAATACCATGAGTTTTTAGGTATAAATATTGTTTCCTCATATCTTTGTATTCGGGTTAATTATGATTCTTTTTATTAATATATGTGATCGCCTTTCACAGGAACAACAAGCATATTTAGCTTAATGGCTAGAGGGAGTGTAACAAGAATCACAAGAGTTGGAGGTCAAATTGACGATGTATGCCATAAATTTGAGAAAGCGAATGCGGTATATCCAACAGCTTGTGAAACATTGGGCATGCTCTTTGTATAAACCTCATTTTGAGTTGGCCTCACCACCCACCAATAATATTCTGCCATATCATCCCATGCCTCTCTCATGCCTCATGGTATGTGCTAAAACACATACCTTTTCTATATCAAAACTGACCCAAAATAACCAAGAAAGAGCCGTTTATTGCTAATATTTGCTGTTTTCTTGAGTTTGTGCTTGTGCAGGTACGGATATGTAAAAATACGCAAAAAGGAACCAAAATCGTAATAAAACCGGAGCACCAGAGAGAGAAGAGAGCCAAGTTTGCCGCATGCCGATGCTATTTCATGGACTTTGATGCTCAAAAGATCCAATTACGGAGTTCGGGACTTGATTTGGGAATTTTCACAATAAACCTTTCACTTTCCCATTTACCCATTTTCACCTTTACACTTTCACAATATACACTTTTGGACCTTTAAATATCACTTGTACCATTTATTTAATCCAAGAGACCAAATAACCAAACTATTCCTTTGGCCCAAAATACCCAATACCTGACCCAAATCAAACCACTACAACCCGGTCCACTATCACCTCTTATATACCCACAACACGGTTTACTTATCCCACTGACCCGCTCCCATTTACCCGGTCAAAACCCACAACCCAAAGTCAAAATATTATTAACAATCCCATCCCAAACACCAGCGCGCCCAAAAGATAAAACCTCCATGGTTTCACTGTTTACCCTTCAACCATTTACCATTGACTTCCCAACCTTTTACCCACCACTTAAATGCTTCTAGAACTTCCTGCCACCTTGTCAGATGATATGATGCAATGGATTGACACAGTGGACAAAAGGAGCCTTCTCATTGGTCCTAACACATCATTCACATGATCCTATGGCTGAGATTGGGTATGATGACAAGATGGGGAATCAAAGGTCGAGATTAGACGTTCATGAAGCTTCTGAAGGCATCCCAAGACTCCTCTTTAGCTATATATAGCCCCATTCAAGTCACAATAGAATTTCGTCCAGTTTTTATGTATTAGAAAACTTTGGCCTTTTTAATTCCTGTCATTTAATCATTTTCGAGTGTGTAATTGTTAAGTTTTAAATGTAATTTCATTTCAATGTTTGTAAGTGAACTCTTGAGTTAATGCAATTTATGTTTTTTTTCAGTATCAAAGTAATTGCTTCAAATCTTATTACAAGCTTTCCAAACCAGCTTCTCGAAGCTCATATAAGCTCTATGAGCTTATTGTGAGCTTAATCTCTTTTATTTCCTACATCTCAATTTTTTCACAAAAGTCAAGAAAAGTCAAACAGTTTAGGTTAGACTCGGTTTTAATGATTGTAAGTTGAGTTATAATGGTTGCTTAAGTATTCTAAATCAGTTTTAGATAGAATCTCATCAGGTTTTGGTAGCTTTAATGCATTTTGGAATTTTAAAGTAGTGTTTGGTTTAATGTTTGAAACTGTCTTAGAGGTTATATATTGGATTAGATAAGTTGGTTGAGGTTTGATATTGTTATATGCATTCATTTCTGTCCTTGATTTGTCAAGCAATTTGCACCTTTAGTCAAAATCTTGAGTCCACTCGATATTATATTCAAAATTGAGATCACCGAGCTTGTTAAGCATATAGGTTTAGAATCAGTTAAACAAGGTTGTTATAGTTGCATTACATCTTATTTCATCTAAATTAGTCCAAAGATTTGTTTCTAAATCTCATCTTAGTCAAACTTCAAATCTGGTTTTCATAAGTCAAACATTTCAAAGTTCGCTTTTTTAGATCTTGCAGATGCTACATTGCTTATTTCAAGTAGTTAGGTCTCTTATTTGGTCCATTGATAGTCACTAGGTGGTCTTTAGAACCACACCTTGGTTTTCATTTTAGCTTATTGATAAGTAGTTGCTTAAGCTAGAAAGTGGGGGTCACCATCGCTTGTCGCTTCAGCCAGCCTTTTGTCCCATTTAGCCACTTTTGTTTTGCTCTCTAACTTCTTCATTATAAGTCATCATAAGCTGTAAATTTGGATAAATGATCTCTGCTAGGTGGGCTTGAGTCCCACACTTTTAGTTTTCTTTAGTTTCTAGGATAAGCAAAGCTGCAAATCGCTAATCAACAAGTGTAGCTTATTTGCTTTAGTTTCGCTTGGCCTTTAACTTGGTAGATCAACTTAGGAGTTAGGAGTAGCTGTAATAGGTTGCTTTAGAGTAGTTTTGGTATTACTTAGCTTGTGTAGAAGTTTGGTTCACTATAGTGCTTATTAGCTTATTTTTAAAGTGCTTATTTAGGATCACACCATAATCGCAAAATTTTTAATTTCACATAAGCCCATGTTTTTCTATTTTTCATAGCTTTAGAATGGCATTTTAGAATTTCCCTGAATTTTTCATCATTTTTAGCTACTGTTTGCCATTTTTCTTAATTAAAAATAGTTTTTAAGCCTTTTTAATTAGCTTTAATTGCAATTAATTGAGAAAAGTTCCAAAAAATAATTTTTCAATTTTCCCAGTTTTAGAAAATATAAAAGCATAAAAGAGAATTTTCCTTATTTTTCCCCTTTTATTTGGTATTTTTCACAATTTAAATTAGATTAAAATATTTTTAAATTAGTAGAAAATAGAAAATTAATCTGAAAAATAAAAATAGTTTTGAAAATTCTCTTATGGTATTTTAGATTTTATAAAATTAGTTTCATAATTTTCCCCTTTGTTTTATAATTTTTAGTTATTTAGTCTTATTTTTAAAGTTAATAATTAGTTTTTAATTTAAATAAAATCTAGAAAATTCCTAAAAATTAGTTTTAATTCAAAAATAGATTTCTAATATCATTTTTAGTATAAAAGTAATTTTAGGCTATATTTAGGATTTAGAATAGACGTAGTTGCATTTTGTTCAAGGCTTCGCTTTAATCGCAAGTATTTAGGATTTCCCAGAGTGTAATTTCCCTTTTATGCTTTCCTTGCCCCGTAGTTTAGAAAACTTCATTTTATCCCATTCTCTTATTCAAATCACAAAATTCGGACGAGTTGAAATTCCATTCAACCCTCGTTCGAACGATTCCTGCTCAAACCTAACACGCTTGAGTTACCCGTATACTACACACTTCTCTCATCTATTATTGATCGTCTCGAGCCGCTTTAAGTTTCTTACGGTTAGTCATTCACAAGTGGCTAGCTTGTGTGAGTAAGCTTGACGTTTCGACTACATAATCAATTTTTACGCCACGGGAGGCCTTGTAGAAGTTTTCAGATTCGCCTCTAATCGCGTGCATTTGAAGATCCTTCCCCGAGTGAAGTTACCGTCATTTTTGTATATATATCTTTTTCAAAAATCCAAAAACATTTAAAAACCTAAACATTCTTCCTAGAGTGTTTACAAAACCATAAAAATTAAAAAACCAACAAAACAAACCCTAACGCTAATTGTTACGCGGCTCACCTTGAAGGTACAACCTATACACGGGTATAAGGAAAGTCTTGACATTAAATTGCAGACTGAAGAACGATCCACTCTTCGTTCCGCCATTGCGCGCTGATTCTTTGAGAGCTACCGAAAGCACCGATTGACGGAAGGTTACAAAAGATTGTGTTTTCAAATTTTTTAATTATAAAAACCAAAAAGATTTTCCTTTTCAAAATTAGTTTTAAAACCCAAATATATTCTTTCTTTATCCTCCAACCCGATAATTTTGTCTTTTACCCTCTATATGTTTAATTCTCATGGATACGATCAATTATCGCTGTTGCTTCATTGCCAAAGCCGTATGGAAGAAAAACAATTTCGGTGTTTGAAATGTATATGTGATTGGTGCGAAATAATTGTCGAATGGATTTTGTGATGTATGCCGAATTTTATCAATCCAAATCCGCATCTTGCTCGTCTTTATGCACGGCTAGAACAAAAGAGTGCTCTAATTGGAGAACCCTCGATTCCTACCTCCCCTCCGTGAGGAAATGGAATATGTTTCAACCAGAGGTGAATCCCGCTCAAGAACCAGAGCCTATCACGAAACGTGGAAATAGCTAACTCTTATCCGTGATAATTCTTCGATTTATCGCCTTGTGCATATGGTGCAGAGGACCTGAATATGGTTGGAATTGTTCCGCTTGTAGCAATGGAAAATCTGGAACCGAGTTTCACCACAATCCTAACTATGAGACAACCGATTTTCCTAACCAACCTTTGTACCATGAGCCAGAATCATACTCTTGTGAGTACTGTGGTGGTCCTCACCAAGGTTTTCAATGTCAAGTTCAATTTAACAACTCAACCTTTGGGGTTATGAACCTTACTCGATTCGCCACAACAATCGCATCGCTTAGAGTATTGTGGAGGTCCGCGACGCTAATTCCGATTGTCGATGCGTAATCCGATTGTTTACGAGCAAGTTCCTTGTAACAATTATGATTATCCTTATAACCCACCTCCACAATACCAAGAAATTCAACCACCACCTTTCCATGTTCAAGAATTTAATCAAAAGTTCAAGAGATCATGATTGATCTTAAGAGTCTTCTTGAAAACTTTCCCACGAAAAGAAGATCCACCTCAGATGACCTACCGTGAATCATTAGCTGAAGAAGCCGCGAAAGTGATCCAACATCGTCCAACTACCTATTATTACGATTCTGATGACGATTATACTCCTCCGAGTGGCAATCCCACTCCCGTTTCGAGCCAAGCACTTCCTCCGACCCTTCCCCTTTTCTCACTGTTGAGAGAAGTGACGCCATCTTGGAAGAGGTCGATGATCATATTTCTTCGGACATCGTTGAACCCGTTGATTCTCTCATAATGGGGGATGAGCATCTTAGTACTATTCCGGAAACGGAAGAGACTAGTGTTGAGATCCTTATCCCAAGCCCAAGAGAGTCTGGGGTTGTTAATGATATTTGTGATGAGCCTTCTCTTGATATTTCAAATGATCATGATGAGATGTTTTCTGATTCCGAGGATGTATCTGACAGTGATTGTGATTCGCTTATGTGATTCTCTTGACATTTCCGAGGTTACTCCGGATTTTCTCAATCCACTTTTCAATTCAATGATGACTATACCTTTTGTGAAGTTAATCCTCTTTTCGACCAAGATTTTGAGTCCGATTCAGAGACCACAATGGAAGTGGTGGATATTTCGCAGCTCTCAGAGCACACCACTTGTCCCATCTCTCGCTTTTCCGACCTTCTCCGGCCATGTGATGTTATGCAAGATGAAGAACGCGGATAAACCGACAATCAAGATATTATGGAGATTGACGAATTAACTAAAGTGGTTGAAGACGATATTCTTGATGATCCGCCTTATGATTCCGATATGGAAGAAATCGACTTATTTCTTGATGATCCAATACACGGGTATTGAGAGTGACGGTGCTAATCTAATCAAGATATCCTTTTCTTGAAAGCTTGCTTAATGATGATTCTCCTCCTCTCTGTTGAGTCCACCCTCACTTATCCCGCTGAGCACACATGTGAGACAAGATTTTCAACCCCGGGATACGCATTGATGAGTTTTATGCTAAAAATGTCATTCGAAATAAGGATCCTCCCTTGGATGCCTTTGTTGATGAGCCTTTGAGTCACATCTTTCTCGTACCATGAGCTCCCCGATTTCTTTGGAGTATTCTCTTATCGATCCTTCATCCCTTCTCGCCCCGCAAAACCACCGGATGATGGATCGATCTTTCATATGCCTTATGTGAATTTGGGAGGAATTATCCTTATGTGCCGATGCCCGACATTTTCTTTTCCTCCCAACCCACCCAGTCTCATTCTTTCGGGAATGAGGACACCGCTTTTGACCCTGGTATCTCTACCACTTCTTCCCCAAGGACAAATGAATTCTGGGACGAAGTCAGCTAGCGAATTCGCTTAAGAAAAACAAGAGGCTGTGGGAGGCACCCCATGCTTATCCATCTATCTTCTTTCTATTTTCTAATAAGTGACGCTGGGTCTCGCCTCTTCATTTCTCGTGTTTGGTTGTTTGTGATGATGTGTAGGATTTTCCCGATATGAAGACTCTCGTGCTCAAGTTTGTCTTTCTCTACTCGAAGTTTCATGATCGATGCCGATGGAAACCGATATCCTTAATCTTATCGACTAACGCTTATCTTCTAGCATACTTAATAAACGGCTTTTAGATTTTCGTGATACCCTTGCTTTAAACATTGAGGACAATGTTCCGCTCTAGTCTGGGGTAGGGTAATCTTCGATTTGATTTGACCGCGCTTGCTTATTTCTGTTGTGTTTCTCAGAACCCCGCTTTTCCTTAGAAAATGAAAAATTGTGCAAAATGAGAAAAATTTTAAATTTTTTTGTAAGCTTTTGTTAAGTCTTTTGATTGAAAAGTTTTGCTAGTCTCTTAGATAAGAAGCTATAAAATTCGAATTCTAGCTCACAAGGCCAAGATTTTGCAAGTTTCCCTAAGTGACTTTAAATATGCATAACTTTATTTCATTAGACGAAGCATTTGCTAAGTTAATATATGTTTTGACACCTTGTTGACCTTCCGCTGGTGAGAGTAGGAATGGAATTGACTTGACGCGCTGTTGAGCCCTAGCTTGTTCCCTTAACCATAGATAATCTAAAAATTATCGGCTAAGCATCTCATGATCTCATTATTTGGGATTTTAAATTGCAGAGATCGAGAAATGATAGAGTTACTTATGAGTTTAGATGCTAAGCGTGGAGTAGTTGGTTCTCTTTAGAGCCCATCGAAGGTACTTATGGCTTTTTGTTCCCACAAAATTGTTTCACCCCATATCTGCCTAAATAATTAGAGATGTTGAGTTTTTGGCGATAGTTAGTTCTTTATCTTCTTAAAAGAATATTTGTTTTAAAAATTGGGTACACATCAAGGATCCGTAATAAATAAATGAATAATCAGTGCTAAGTGATAAAGTAATAAGTAAAGTTGTGAGTATGTGTCAGATCGGACCCTTGGATCTTTAGCCGGGATTGAGTGAGGTCTTAGCCTAGCCACCCGGGATCCTCATTTCATGAAGCCTATAGTCTTGGAATTACCCCGTGAAGTCTCCGAGTTCATAGCTCATACACGTAAAAGTCTAAGTTCTATTTCAAATATAAAAAAAAAAAAAATGTTGAAAATGAAAAAGTCAAAAGTTAGTGAATAAAAATTCCTTGATGTGGACCTCATTTTACGACAATGGTTCTTGAGGGAAGGCGGATAACTAATTATCGACTTAGCTTTGTATCTTTATCCGAATAAAAGTTATCGAAACGAGAATTTGAAGAAATTCATTTCTCACAAAAATAAAAAAATCTAGAGGAAAATAGGAAAATGGGAACAAAAGGTATTTACACAAGTAACTTCCATGGGTAGTGTTAGCATCTAGAGTCATACTTAACAATGATTTCGGTTTTACGCTTAGTTTGGGACTTGTGAAAAATCAAGGACGATGTATTCTATCCGTATGGTCACTTCACGCTGGGTTGTGTTTTCTACTCGGATCCTAACGTCGTCGCTTGAAAATGTTGGAGTTATTAATCGACATGAAAGTTCAACAAACCGCCATTTATAACCGAATGTGCTTAACCGTAATATCTACATGAGAATTAAAAGGTAAACGGGCGCTTTTAGAATTAATGCTTTCTTAATCTCTTTTGAGGAACCTTGACTACTTCTTCTCTAATTGGTTTGTCTGAACTGCTTGAAGTTTCTTACGGTTAGTCATTCACAAGTGGCTAGCTTGTGTGAGATAACTTGACGGTTTGGACATATCAATGGTTTAGTAGAAAGAGATTGAAATCCTTGGTTTTAGAAGCGTGAGTTGATTGCATTGTGTGAGGACACGACAATGGTTTCGTCTGGGGTATTTTGGTATGTGCTAAAACACATACCTTTTCTATATCAAAATAAACCCAAAATAACCAAGAAAAGAGCCGTTTATTGCTAATATTTGTGTTTTCTTGAGTTTGTGCTTGTGCAGTAATGATATGTAAAACACACAAAAAGGAACCAAAACCAATAAAACCGAGCACCGAGAGAGAGAAGAGAGCCGGCCGATGCCGGATGCTATTTCATGGACTTTGATGCTCAAAAGATCCAATTACGGAGTTCGGGACTTGATTTGGGAATTTTCACAATAAACCTTTCACTTTCCCATTTACCCATTTTCACCTTTACACTTTCACAATATACACTTTTGGACCTTTAAATATCACTTGTACCATTTATTTAATCCAAGAGACCAAATAACCAAACTATTCCCTTGGCCCAAAATACCCAATACCTGACCCAAATCAAACCACTACAACCCACCCACTATCACCTCTTATATACCCACAACCCGGTTTACTTATCCCACTTACCCGCTCCCATTTACCCGGTCAAAACCCACAACCCAAAGTCAAAATATTATTAACAATCCCATCCCAAACACCAGCGCGCCCAAAAGATAAAACCTCCATGGTTTCACTGTTTACCCTTCAACCATTTACCATTGACTTCCCAACCTTTTACCCACCACTTAAATGCTTCTAGAACTTCCCGCCACCTTGTCGATGATATGATGCAATGGATTGACACAAAGGGACAAAAGGAGCCTCTCATTGGTCCTAACACATCATTCACATGATCCTATGGCTGAGATTGGGTATGATGACAAGATGGGGAATCAAAGGTCGAGATTAGACGCTCATGAAGCTTCAAGGCATCCCAAGACTCCTCTTAGCTATATATAGCCCCATTCAAGTCACAATAGAATTTCTCATTCCAGCTTTTTATGTATTAGAAAACTTTGGCCTTTTTAATTCCTCGTCTATTTAATCATTTTCGTAGTGTAATTGTTAAGTTTTAAATGTAATTTCATTTCAATGTTTGTAAGTGAACTCTTGAGTTAATGCAATTTATGTTTTTTCAGATCAAAGTAATTGCTTCAAATCTTATTACAAGCTTTCCAAACCAGTTCTCAGAAGCTCATATAAGCTCTATGAGCTTATTGTGAGCTTAATCTTTTTATTTCTGCTACATCTCAATTTTTTCACAAAAGTCAAGAAAAGTCAAAATGTGTTTAGGTTAGATTCTGGTTTTAATGATTGTAAGTTGAGTTATAATGGTTGCTTAAGTATTCTAAATCAGTTTTAGATAGAATCTCATCAGGTTTTGGTAGCTTTAATGCATTTTGGAATTTTAAAGTAGTGTTTGGTTTAATGTTTGAAACTGTCTTAGAGGTTATATATTGGATTAGATCAGTTGGTTGAGGTTTGATATTGTTATATGCATTCATTTCGTCCTTGATTTCTCGCAATTTGCACCTTTAGTCAAAATCTTGAGTCCACTGATATTATATTCAAAATCTGAGATCACCGAAAGCTTGTTAAGCATATAGGTTTAGAATCAGTTAAACAAGGTTGTTATAGTTGCATTACATCTTATTTCATCTAAATTAGTCCAAAGATTTGTTTCTAAATCTCATCTTAGTCAAACTTCAAATCTGTTTTTCATAAGTCAAACATTTCAAAGTTCGTTTTTGCGATCTTGCAGATGCTCACATTGCTTATTTCAAGTAGTTAGTATTCTCTTATTTGGTCCATTGATAGTCAGCTAGGTGGTCTTTAGAACCACACCTTTGGTTTTCATTTTAGCTTATTGGATAAGTAGTTGCTTAAGCTAGAAAGTAGGGGGTCACCATCGCTTGTCGCTTCAAAGCACCTTTTGTCCCATTTAGCCACTTTTGTTTTGCTCTCTAACTTCTTCATTATAAGTCATCATAAGTCAAATTTGGATAAATGATCTCTGCTAGGTGGGCTTGAGTCCCACACTTTTAGTTTTCTTTAGCTTTAGGATAAGCAGTTGCAACCGCTTAATCAAGGGGGGTCGTAGCTTATTTGCTTTTAGTTTCAGCTTGGCCTTTAACTTGGTAGATCACTGTTTAGGAGTTAGGAGTAGCTGTAATAGGTTGCTTTAGAGTAGTTTTGGTATTACTTAGCTTGTGTAGAAGTTTGGTTCACTATAGTGCTTATTAGCTTATTTTCAAAGTGCTTATTTAGGATCAGTTACACTGCAGCCTTTAATTCCCTCACATAAGCCTTTGTTTTTCTATTTTTCATAGCTTTAGAATAACATTTTAGAATTTCCCTGAATTTTTCATCATTTTTAGCTACTGTTTGCCATTTTTCTTAATTAAAAATAGTTTTTAAGCCTTTTTAATTAGCTTTAATTGCAATTAATTGAGAAAAAGTTCCAAAAAATAATTTTTCAATTTTCCCAGTTTTAGAAAAATATAAAAAGCATAAAAGAGAATTTTCCTTATTTTTCCCCTTTTATTTGGTATTTTTCACAATTTAAATTAGATTAAAATAGTTTTAAATTAGTAAAAAAATAGAAAAATAATCTGAAAAATAAAAAAATAGTTTTGAAAATTCTCTTATGGTATTTTAGATTTTATAAAATTAGTTTCATAATTTTCCCCTTTGTTTTTATAATTTTTAGTTATTTAGTCTTATTTTTAAAGTTAATAATTAGTTTTTAATTTAAATAAAATCTAGAAAATTCCTAAAAATTAGTTTTAATTCAAAAATAGATTTCTAATATCATTTTTAGTATAAAAGTAATTTTAGGCTATTTTTAGGATTTAGAATAGACGTAGTTGCATTTTGTTCAAGGCTTCGCTTAATCGCGTATTTAGGATTTCCCGTAGTGTAATTTCCCTTTTATGCTTTCCTTGCCCCGTAGTTTAGAAAACTTCATTTTATCCCCTTCTCTTATTCAAATCACAAAATTCGGGACGTGAGTTGGAAATTCCATTCAACCCTCGTTCGAACGATCTCTGCTCAAACCTAACACGCTTGAGTTACCCAGATACTACACACTTCTCTCATCTATTATTGATCGCTGTCTGAGCCGCTTTTAATTTTCTTACGGTTAGTCATTCACAAGTGGCTAGCTTGTGTGAGTAAGCTTGACGTTTCGACTACATAATCAATTTTTGGCGCCGCTGCCGGGGAGGCCTTGTAGCGAAGTTTTCGATTCGCCTCAATCGCTGCATTTGAAGATCCTTCCCCGAAAGTGAAGTTACCGCCATTTTGTATATATATATTTTTCAAAAATCCAAAAACATTTAAAAACCTAAACATTCTTCCTAGAGTGTTTACAAAAACCATAAAAATTAAAAAATCAACAAAACAAACCCAACGCTAATTGTTACGCCGGCTCACCTTGAAGGTACAACCTATACACGGGGTATAAGGAAAGTCTTTACATTAAATTGCAGATCAAGAATCCATCCACTCTTCGTTTCACAAGGCTGTACATTTGAGAGCTACCGAGCACCGATTGACGGAAGGTTACAAAAGATTGTGTTTTCAAATTTTTTTAATTATAAAAACCAAAAGATTTTCCTTTTCAAAATTAGTTTTAAAACCCAAAAATATTCTTCTTTTATCCTCTCGAACCCGATAATTTTGTCTTTTACCTTCTATATGTTTAATTCTCATGGATACGATCAATTATCGTCGTTGCCTTCATTGCCAAAGCCGTATGGAAGAGACACAATTTCGGTGTTTGAAATGTATATGTGATTGGTGCGGAAATATTTGTCGGAATGGATTTGTGATGTACGTAATTTTATCAATCCAAATCCAGATCTTGCTCGCCTTTATGCACGGCTAGAACAAAAGAGTGCTCTAATTGGAGAACCCTCGATTCCTACTCCCTCCTCGTGAGGGAAATGGAATATGTTTCTCAACCTGAGGTGAATCCCGCTCAAGAACCAGAGCCTATCACGGAAACGGTGGAAATAGCTAACTTTTATCCGGATAATTCTTCGATTACGCCTCTTGTGCATATGGTGCAGAGGACCCGAATATGGTTGGAATTGTTCCGCTTGTAGCAATGGAAAATCTGGAACCAAGTTTCACCACAATCCTAACTATGAGACAACCGATTTTCCTAACCAACCTTTGTACCATGAGCCGGACTCATACTCTTGTGAGTAATCGTGGTGGTCCTCACCAAGGTTTTCAATGTCAAGTTCAATTTAACAACTCAACCTTTGGTTTTGAACCTTACCCGTATTCGCTCACAACAATCGTATCGTTGTGAGTATTGTGGAGGTCCGCACGTTAATTCCATTGTCGATGCGAATCCGATTGTTTACTTAGCAAGTTCCTTGTAACAATTATGATTATCCTTATAACCCACCTCCACAATACCAAGAAGTTCAACCACCACCTTCTCCATGTTCTAAAGAATTTAATCAAAAAGTTCAAGAGATCATGATTGATCTTAAGAGTCTTCTTGAAAAACTTTCCCACGGCAAAGAAGATCCACCTCGTGATGACCTACCGTGAATCATTAGTCAAGAAGCCGCGAAAGTGATCCAACATCGCCCAACTACCTATTATTACGATTCTCGATTCGATGACGATTATACTCCTCCGAGTGGCAATCCCACTCCCGCTTCGAAGCCGCATTTCGACCCTTCCCCTTTTCTCACGCCGGTTGAGAGAAGTGACGCCATCTTGGAAGAGGTCGATGATCATATTTCTACGGACATCGTTGAACCCGTTGATTCTCTCATAATGGGGGATGAGCATCTTAGTACTATTCCGGAAACGGAAGAGACTAGTGTTGAGATCCTTATCCCAAGCCCAAGAGAGTCTGGGGTTGTTAATGATATTTGTGATGAGCCTTCTCTTGATATTTCAAATGATCATGATGAGATGTTTTCCGATTCCGAGGATGTATCTGACAGTGATTGTGATTCGCTTTTATGTGATTCTCTTGACATTTCCGAGGTTACTTCCGGGATTTTCTCAAATCCACTTTTCAAATTCAATGATGACTATACCTTTTGTGAAGTTAATCCTCTTTTCGACCAAGATTTTGAGTCCGATTCAGAGACCACAACGGAAGTGGTGGATATTGCTAGCTCTCAGAGCACATCACTTGTCCCATCTCTCGCTTTTCCCGACCTTCTCTCCCGCCATGTGATGTTATGCAAGATGAAGAACGTGATAAATCCGCATCAAGATATTATGGAGATTTATGAATTGACTAAAGTGGTTGAAGACGATATTCTTGATGATCCGCCTTTATGATTCTGATATGGAAGAAATCGACTTATTTCTTGATGATCCAATACCGCCAGGTATTGAGAGTGACGGGTGCGACTCTAATCAAGATATCCTTTTTCTTGAAAGCTTGATTAATGATGATTCTCCTCCTCTCGTTGAGTCGACCTCACTTATCCCGCTGAGCACACATGTGAGGACAAGATTTTCAACCCCGGATACGCTTGATGAGTTTTATGCTAAAAATGTCATTCAAATAAGGATCCTCCCTTGATGCCTTCGTTGATGAGCCTTTGAGTCACATCTTTCTCGTACCATGAGCTCCCGATTTCTTTGAGTATTCTCTTATCGATCCTTCATCCCTTCGTCCACGCAAGAAAACCACCGGATGATGGATCGATATTTCATATGCCTTATGTGAGTTTGGGAGGAATTATCCTTTATGTGCTGATGCCCGACATTTTCTTCACCACCCAACCCACCCAGCCTCATTCTTTCGGAATGAGGACACCGCTTTTGACCCCGTATCTCTACCACTTTCTTCCCCAAGGACAAATGAATTCGGGACGAGTCAAAGCTAGCGATTCGCTTAAGAAAACAATAGCGCCGGGAGGCACCCCATGCTTATCCATCTATCTTCTTTCTATTTTCTAATAAGTGACGCAAGGGTCTCATTTCTTCAATTTCTCGTGTTTGGTTGTTTGTGATGTTATGTGTAGGATGTTCCCGATATGAAGACTCTCGTGCTCGAAGTTTGTCTTTTCTCTACTCAAGTTTCATGATCGATGCCGATGGAAACCGATATCCTTAATCTTATCGACTAACGCTTATCTTCTAGCATACTTAATAAACGGCTTTTAGATTTTCGTGATACCCTTGCTTTAAACATTGAGGACAATGTTCCGCTCTAGTCTGGGGTAGGGTAATCTTCGATTTGATTTGACCGCACTTGCTTATTACTGTTGTGTTTCTCTCAGAACCCCGCTTTTCCTTAGAAAATGAAAAAATTGTGCAAAAATGAGAAAAATTTAAAATTTTTGTAAGCTTTTGTTAAGTCTTTTTGATTGAAAATTTTGCTAGTCTCTTAGATAAGAAGCTATAAAATGCTAATTCTAGCTCACAAGGCCAAGATTTTGCAAGTTTCCCCGAGTGACTTTAAATATGCATAACTTTATTTCATTAGACGAAGCATTTGCTAAGTTAATATATGTTTTGACACCTTGTTGACTTTCCACTGGTGAGAGTAGGAATGGAATTCCGACTTGACCGGGCGTGTTGAGCCCTAGCTTGTTCCCTTAACCATAGATAATCTAAAAATTATCGGCTAAGCATCTTCGGATCTCATTATTTGGGATTTTAAATTTGCAGAGATCGAGAAATGATAGAGTTACTTATGAGTTTAGATGCTAAGCGTGGAGTAGTTGGTTCTCTTTAGAGCCCATCGAAGGTACTTATGGCTTTTGTTCCCACAAAATTGTTTCACCCCATACCTGTCTAAATAATTAGAGATGTTGAGTTTTTGGCGATAGTTAGTTCTTTATCTTCTTAAAAGAATATTTGTTTTAAAAATTGGGTACACATCAAGGATCCGTAATAAATAAATGAATAATCAGTGCTAAGTGATAAAGTAATAAGTAAAGTTGTGAGTCATGTGTCGAGATCGACCCTTGGATCTTTAGCGGGATTGAGTGAGGTCTTAGCCTAGCCACCGATCCTCATTTCATGAAGCCTATAGTCTTGGAATTACCCCGTGAAGCTCCGTAGTTCATAGCTCATACACGTAAAAGTCTAAGTTCTATTTCAAATATAAAAAAAAAAATGTTGAAAAATGAAAATGAAAAGTCAAAAGTTGGTGAATAAAAATTCCTTGATGTGGACCTCATTTTTACGACAATGGTTCTTGAGGGAAGGCGGATAACTAATTATCGACTTAGCTTTGTATCTTTATCGGAATAAAAGTTATCGAAACGAGAATTTGAAGAAATTCATTTCTCACAAAAATAAAAAAAATCTAGAGGAAAATAGGAAAATGGGAACAAAAGGTATTTACACAAGTAACTTCCATGGGTAGTGTTAGCATCTAGAGTCATACTTAACAATGATTTCGGTTTTACGCTTAGTTTGGGGACTTGTGAAAAACAGTGGACGATGTATTCTATCCAGATGGTCACTTCACGCGTGTTGTGTTTTCTACTCTGTGATCCTAACGTGTCGTTTGAAAAATGTTGGAGTTATTAATCGACATGAAAGTTCAACAAACCGTCATTTATAACCGGAATGTGCTTAACCGTAATATCTACATGAGAATTAAAAGGTAAACGGGGCGTTTTTAGAATTAAGGCTTTCTTAATCTCTTATGAGGAACCTTGACTACTTCTTCTCTAATTGGTTTGTCTGAACTGTTTGAAGTTTCTTACGGTTAGTCATTCACAAGTGGCTAGCTTGTGTGAGATAACTTGACGGTTTGGACATATCAATGGTTTAGTAGAAAGAGATTGAAATCCTTGGTTTTAGAAGCGTGAGTTGATTGCATTGTGTGAGGACACGACAATGGTTTCGTCTGGGGTATTTTGGTATGTGCTAAAACACATACCTTTTCTATATCAAAACTGACCCAAAATAACCAAGAAAGAGCCGTTTATTGCTAATATTTGCTGTTTTCTTGAGTTTGTGCTTGTGCAGGTACGGATATGTAAAAACACACAAAAAGGAACCAAAACCGAATAAAACCGAGCACGAGAGAGAGAAGAGAGCCGGGCTTCGATGCCGGGATGCTATTTCATGGACTTTGATGCTCAAAAGATCCAATTACGGAGTTCGGGACTTGATTTGGGAATTTTCACAATAAACCTTTCACTTTCCCATTTACCCATTTTCACCTTTACACTTTCACAATATACACTTTTGGACCTTTAAATATCACTTGTACCATTTATTTAATCCAAGAGACCAAATAACCAAACTATTCCCTTGGCCCAAAATACCCAATACCTGACCCAAATCAAACCACTACAACCCAGTCCACTATCACCTCTTATATACCCACAACCCGGTTTACTTATCCCACTGACCCGCTCCCATTTACCCGGTCAAAACCCACAACCCAAAGTCAAAATATTATTAACAATCCCATCCCAAACACCAGCGCGCCCAAAAGATAAAACCTCCATGGTTTCACTGTTTACCCTTCAACCATTTACCATTGACTTCCCAACCTTTTACCCACCACTTAAATGCTTCTAGAACTTCCTGCCACCTTGTCAGATGATATGATGCAATGGATTGACACAATGGACAAAAGGAGCCTTCTCATTGGTCCTAACACATCATTCACATGATCCTATGGCTGAGATTGGGTATGATGACAAGATGGGGAATCAAAGGTCGAGATTAGACGTTCATGAAGCTTCTGAAGGCATCCCAAGACTCCTCTTTAGCTATATATAGCCCCATTCAAGTCACAATAGAATTTCGTCCAGTTTTTATGTATTAGAAAACTTTGGCCTTTTTAATTCCTGTCATTTAATCATTTTCGTAGTGTAATTGTTAAGTTTTAAATGTAATTTCATTTCAATGTTTGTAAGTGAACTCTTGAGTTAATGCAATTTATGTTTTTTTTCGTATCAAAGTAATTCGTTTCAAATCTTATTACAAGCTTTCCAAACCAGTTCTCAGAAGCTCATATAAGCTCTATGAGCTTATTGTGAGCTTAATCTCTTTTTATTTCTGTCTACATCTCAATTTTTTCACAAAAGTCAAGAAAAGTCAAACAGGTTTAGGTTAGATTCTGGTTTTAATGATTGTAAGTTGAGTTATAATGGTTGCTTAAGTATTCTAAATCAATTTTAGATAGAATCTCATCAGGTTTTGGTAGCTTTAATGCATTTTGGAATTTTAAAGTAGTGTTTGGTTTAATGTTTGAAACTGTCTTAGAGGTTATATATTGGATTAGATCAGTTGGTTGAGGTTTGATATTGTTATATGCATTCATTTCTGTCCTTGATTTGCTGCAATTTGCACCTTTAGTCAAAATCTTGAGTCCATTGATATTATATTCAAAACTGTTGAGATCACCGAGCTTGTTAAGCATATAGGTTTAGAATCAGTTAAACAAGGTTGTTATAGTTGCATTACATCTTATTTCATCTAAATTAGTCCAAAGATTTGTTTCTAAATCTCATCTTAGTCAAACTTCAAATCTGTTTTTCATAAGTCAAACATTTCAAAGTTCAGTTTTTGCAGATCTTGCAGATTCGCACATTGCTTATTTCAAGTAGTTAGGGTCTCTTATTTGGTCCATTGATAGTCAGCTAGGTGGTCTTTAGAACCACACCTTTGGTTTTCATTTTAGCTTATTGGATAAGTAGTTGCTTAAGCTAGAAAGTGGGGGTCACCATCGCTTGTCGCTTCAAAGAGCCTTTGTCCCATTTAGCCACTTTTGTTTTGCTCTCTAACTTCTTCATTATAAGTCATCATAAGCTGTAAATTTGGATAAATGATCTCTGCTAGGTGGGCTTGAGTCCCACACTTTTAGTTTTCTCTTTAGCTTCTAGGATAAGCAATTGCAATCGCTTAATCGGGGTCAGGTAGCTTATTTGCTTTAGTTTCAGTTGGCCTTTAACTTGGTAGATCACTGTTTAGGAGTTAGGAGTAGCTGTAATAGGTTGCTTTAGAGTAGTTTTGGTATTACTTAGCTTGTGTAGAAGTTTGGTTCACTATAGTGCTTATTAGCTTATTTTCAAAGTGCTTATTTAGGATCAGTTACACTGCAGCCTTTAATTCCCTCACATAAGCCCATGTTTTTATATTTTTCATAGCTTTAGAATGGCATTTTAGAATTTCCCTGAATTTTTCATCATTTTTAGCTACTGTTTGCCATTTTTCTTAATTAAAAATAGTTTTTAAGCCTTTTTAATTAGCTTTAATTGCAATTAATTGAGAAAAAGTTCCAAAAAATAATTTTTCAATTTTCCCAGTTTTAGAAAAATATAAAAAGCATAAAAGAGGATTTTCCTTATTTTTCCCCTTTTATTTGGTATTTTTCACAATTTAAATTAGATTAAAATAGTTTTAAATTAGTAAAAAAATAGAAAAATAATCTGAAAAATAAAAAAATAGTTTTGAAAATTCTCTTATGGTATTTTAGATTTTATAAAATTAGTTTCATAATTTTCCCCTTTGTTTTTATAATTTTTAGTTATTTAGTCTTATTTTTAAAGTTAATAATTAGTTTTTAATTTAAATAAAATCTAGAAAATTCCTAAAAATTAGTTTTAATTCAAAAATAGATTTCTAATATCATTTTTAGTATAAAAGTAATTTTAGGCTATTTTTAGGATTTAGAATAGACGTAGTTGCATTTTGTTCGCGTTTCGTTTTAATCGCGTATTTAGGATTTCCCGTAGTGTAATTTCCCTTTTATGCTTTCCTTGCCCCGTAGTTTAGAAAACTTCATTTTATCCCCTTCTCTTATTCAAATCACAAAATTGGACGTGAGTTGAAATTCCATTCAACCCTCGCTCGGAACGATCTCGGTGCTCAAACCTAACACGTTTGAGTTACCCGTATACTACACACTTCTCTCATCTATTATTGATCAGTGTCTGAGCCATTTTAAGTTTCTTACGGTTAGTCATTCACAAGTGGCTAGCTTGTGTGAGTAAGCTTGACGTTTCGACTGCATAATCACCTCACCATATTTAAGTTATTCACTTCTTTTTTTACTTTTGTTCACAACTCTCTCTGTCACAAAACTGTTTTTACTAATGATTAACGGATAGCTTCCTTGCCTTGGGTTTTTGGGATTTCCTGCAATTTCAACAATACATATTATAAGGTTTTTACATAAAACACAAATGAACATTGAATTTTATGAAAGTAGCCCGCCCATCGGGCGGGTTAAGCAACTAGTATACAATATATATTGTAGAGGATAAACCTTCATATCATAGAGAGCTTCTTTCACTCTGTCGTTTTTCTTTCCTTTTTTCACTAATGAGGATGTTTTGCAAGCGGATGTAGATGCAATACAAAATGACGAGTATTTATAAGACGAAATTAGGGTTTGTGTCACATTTAAATTTGAAAATGATATCATGAGAAAAAGATATATTATACAAATTTAATACTTTCACAAATAATAATGTAATTTAAAAGGGGATAGCTTGGCTACAATTTTTGTAGCCAATTGACTACAATCCTTCATAAAAAATACAATAGCAATGATTCAGGGACCCATAGAAAAGAATCAGGACCCACAAAAATAATCAGGGACCCATATTTTTAACATAAAATTGTAGCCAATTGACTACAATTAATTGTAGCTAATATATTCCCAATTTAAAATTATGTAGTGTGTTTAATTTAATGCCTTGTTATAATAAGATTAGTTTTAAATTTAGATTCTTTCCCTTACCATATCTCTCTTGATAAATATACAGCAATATAATATTGTATCAACTATTATAAAATTGTGTACTGTGTTTAATTTAATGCCTGGTTATAATAAGATTAGTTTTTTATATAGATTTCTTCTTACCGCTATCTCTAATAACGTAGTGTGTTTAACGCCTGATTATAATAAGATTATTTTTCTTTAGACTCCCACCCTTACCGTTATCTCTTTCTATATATAGTAAATATATGTAATCACAACCATCCACACCAATACACTATAATCTTTTATACTTGCAAAAGAGATGGATTCTGCTACAAAATCTATCAAGCATCGTAAACCAACTCTAGTGGTAAATGATACATCCTATCCATGGGTCTCAGAATGCAACCAGTTCAGGAGTCGTTGGTCGAGAAAGCAGTGTCAAATCCCTTGGAGATACATTGTATGCTACATACAAATTTTTAAGACCTTATTCGCTTATAGGAGTGGTATGAGTTCTAGTTCTCACAATCTACGCTCAAATATTGATAGTAATCACTGCAAAATAACTTTAGCAGTCGATATAAAAAAATTCGTATTATTTGTTTATAGAAATTAATTTTTACATTAGCAAGATACTAATTTATTTTACATGAATTGTATAAGTTAAGTCTCAACGCAAAATGATCTATATTGCACACAACATGCAAGAACTTGAGTTTATTTTCATTTATTTATTTAGTTTTTTAACTTTAAGATTTAAGAATAAAGTTACATGCATAATTTATGGGAGATGATTTGCATACTCTATTAAATGATCGAAACAGTCCAATTAATTGTGTTTGGACATTTATACTCTCACATGGGTTCAAGTGTAAGGGTAACTGTAAGGGTATAAATGTCCAAACACAATTAATTTGAGTGTCCCAATCATTTTATGGAGTGTGCAAATCACCTCCCATAATTTATATAACGGATGCAAGTATATGAACTAATAATGGATAGCTAAACTTTTTTGTTTACCAGGCGTTGTCCATTATTTCAATTTCCTTGCTTGCCGTCAAGAACTTGTCAGATCTTACTCCATCACTACTTCTTCGAGTTCTGCAGGTTGTTTTAGTATGAGTTGCAATATATATGGCATACATGCTTCATTTTTTTTTTCACTAGTTTGAATAAACCTGGATTTTACAGGCAACCCTCGGTGGTTGTTTAGTCAATCTCTATACTACGGGGGTTAATCAACTATCAGATATCGAGATCGACAAAGTTAACAAGCCCTATCTGCCTTTGGCATCGGGAGAATTTTCAGTTAAAACAGGCGTTTTACTCACCTCTTTGTTTGCTATTATGGTATGAAAAGTTAAAAATTTCTATATACAATCATGCATGATTTCAAGCACACAGATATATATAGGAAACTGTTTGGAACCAAAAATTGACTACATAGTATTAAACAGTTTTGTTTAAAACTTTTGACGCATATTAGAGTTTTTGCATCGGATGGAGTATTCAATCTCCACCATTAAGGTTGGGTCTCTTCTTATGGTTTCTATACGGAACTGCTTATTCGGTTAACGTAAGTATTTGGCTTCTACCAAGTCTTTCCAATGCACATATTTTTTTCGTTCAATCAAAATTACAATATCTGGCTTCTTATATGGTTCTTCCTACTTCTAGTTACCATTACTACGATGGAAGAGGGCTCCTGTGGTAACTACACTCGCAGTTTCGACTGGCTTTGGATTGATTATTCCTATCTTGTTCTACCTCGACGCTCAGGTTTATTATTTACATAAATCCGTGTGTATTCTGTTTGACTACAAAGTAAACATAGATTATGACCATTAAACTTATCGTTATAGACATACATAAATAATGGAGGACCACTCGAACTTTCAAAGCAAATCATATTTGTAAGCGGATTCATGAGCATCTTCTCGATAGCTTTGGCATTATTTAAGGTACGTTCGCTGCCTTTCTATTATAAGAAACGTGGTCAATTTAAATGGTTGTAGAATTAAACTTATCGTTATAGACATACATAAACGTGGTCAACTTTTAGGACATTCCTGATGTCGAGGGGGATAAGAATGATGGAGTGAACTCGTTTGCTATACAATTTGGAGAAGAACGGGTTAGATCAAAACTATATATCGATCTTTACCAATCTACAGCCAATTTGTCGCACAAATATTCATCTTTTAAACAAGATTCCTACTAAATGACAGGTGTTTTGGATTTCTATATGGCTTCTTGAAATGGCATACGGTATGGCTATATTGATCGGGCTATTATCAACCGGGCAATTTTGGATAAGATCGATAATGGTATCTTTATTTCTAACAATTTTACTTGTAAAGTTTTGAGTACGTAGTCCTTGTAAGAAACTATAACATATAACAAGTATACAGATGTTAATTTCAAAAAAAATAAAAGAAAATGTTTTCCAATCAAATGGTTGTAGAATCAAGTCCTGTTTAGAACATTGTGAAGTTGATTTGTTTTGTATATATTGTGAGATAGTTAGTTGTCGTAAAAATAAAACTAAAAATGAAAAACAATGGAGTACACTCAAGAACATGGGGTTTATCAAGGTTTACACAAATCATCATCACCTTACGTCGTTAATAGAGATGGTTCGATCTCCTCGAATAGCTACTATCAATCTGGGATCATTGTAATTAACTCTTTTAATGTGTCACTCCGTAAGTTAAAAGACCTAAGTCTACCACAGTATAAATTAACTTGAACCATGAAATAATAAGGCTTTCGTTATGAATGGACACATGCAATAACACCGTTTACTATTGTGAGCAGGTTACTAGTCATAGCATTTTTGGTTATATGGTATGGTCACATGCAAAGTTGGTTGATATCAAAAGCTCCAAGGCCACTGGATCATTCTACTTATTTATGTGGAAGGTAATTACTAATTAGTGTTACCTTTTAAATTTAGTATGAATTTGTGGCTTGTTAGCTTTTTAAAATGATTTAATTTGATAATTATCATGGTTTCAAAAAGCGTTAGGCGCTAGTCGAGCAATCGATCACTGCGTAGCTAGTAATCGGCTGAGGTAGCGTCTAGGCGGAGGATAGGCGGATTGGACTTTTTTATATATATATATTTAAAAGTTATATGTACATTGATAATTTTAATGGTAAATAACTAAACGTGTCTAAAAAAATTGGAGATTGAGCTTTAGATGTAGTAAAATTAGGCTTCATTTTGTTAAATTAATGTTTTCACATCACAAAATTTATTCTTTGACGTTATTTATTAACAAGATCCGACCAACTGGAAAAAAGAAAAAAAAAAGCATTGATTGGCGTTGACCATTGTTAACCGGCATTAATCGCCTCTTTGACCCATTCTTTAAATCGAGGCAGCTGATGGCCGCCTAACACCTAGGCGCCGCCTCCGCCTAAACCGCTTTTTATAACACTGATAATTATATGTTTTTCTGTTCGATATGATAACTGAGAGTTTTAAGATGTGTAGTTTATTAAATTTGGTGTTAAAGCTTAACTACATACCAAATCCAGTATTTTGTTGGTGACAGAAAAACCTACTTTTTCACAAACCAATAAATCATTGTCATGTTAATTTAGTCATATTTTTAAGAATCTTAGTCATTTTTCATTTATATATACTTTATTAAAAGTAATTGATTTATTTAAATTTTTTATATGATGTTCTCACTTGACAAGATATTGTTCCTTTTTGCAGCTATACTACGTGGAATACTTGTTGGTGCCTATTCTAAGATTTTAAACATGTTAAAGCTATATGTGAAGCTTGCTCTTGACTGTCCATGTTCTGTTCAAATTTCGATTTATAATTTCTTGTTATAACAATGTATGTGTTGCTAAATAAGTCAGCCTATATATAGTGACAGAGTTATGAATTGCATTCATGTACGGATGTTAGGTATATCATTGTGTACATATCAAGTTAGCAAGAATGTTAAGAATGATATTTGTTAATATTGAGTTGTTGTTAATTGGGCTAATCATTTGAAAATGTATCATATTTAGACATTTTTTTTTTTTAATCAATGAACTAAAATATTGGGAAGCTTATAATCATATTTATACTTAGTTCGATCGGGAAGCACAAATAGTTTCCACAAGACGATAGTTACAATCATTTTAGACAAACAAGATATGCATACTCTCATTGTTTTCAGTGGTACCCATAATATCTTTGACCAGCTGGGGGCTAGGTACAACAAAAAAAATTGGATGCAGAATCAAGAACACTTACCCACTCCAAATAACAAGCTGATTAGGATCACGTCAGTAGTTTTAATGATTGCAAAGAGCTTTTACATTTCTACACAAGATTATTTTGTATTGATGTCATGCTATTTAATTACCTTTACGAGGGTAGGAGTACAATTGTGATCTAGTGACAATGTTGAATTTGATAAGCAGTGAGAATTCACCAAGGAAGTTTCAAAAGAATTTGAAGATATGTTTGTAAATTGTAATACATATCGAAAAAAGTATAATATCTATTCACAAAGACAGAATTCAAAAATCAAAGATCAAAAGTGGATATTTTGCTGAAATTTACCTGAAGCAAGAGCATCTGCATAAATACTTGTTCTTGTCTGGCAGGTATGAAGCGGAATTGAGTTTCTTCAGTTGCGTTATAGTGTTTCTCACTCCCAAATATCAGTGAGTTTAAGCGATGCCTGTTTTGGTTTTACAAGACGCATTTGAGATGTCCATAAGGTTAACAGTTTTCTTATCTTTAGGAATATTAACATGAAAAAATAGTCTCCCATCTTGAGCTTGTTACTGTTGGTTATTATTCAGTTCTGATTTTTGAATTTAAGAAACGTTCATTCAAACATCGAACTTGATATAAATAAGACTGCGCTATAATTCTTAACTTTTAAAGATGTATCATTCTTACAAATGACGAAATTTATCAGTGTCAACAAACAAGATCAAGAACAAACGAGCCATCAAAACATAACTATATTAATACATATGAACACATAAAACTAGAAAAAATATGGTGGTAACAGGCGTTCTAAAATCATACCAACCCGTTTGGCAACCTAGCTTGAGCAATCCAAAGGCATCAGAATATTGTTAAACACGGGACATATTTTATCTGTCATACCCTTTAATTATCTTATGCTCATGAGCCAGTAGTCCTTGTAATGTTAACATCACTACATTCAACACGACAACTGAATACTGTTGGAATTATATAACATGACTAATCATAAATATAAACAATAAACATCAAAGTAAGTGCGGAAGCGTATAGGAACATATAATGAATAATTAATTAACTAAAGAATAAAGTATGCGTACCTTTCTTGATTCTAGCCGAACAAGAATCAAATCCACAAACTAGCAATTAGGATGAACCCTAATTAGGGTTTATAGGATTATGTGAATTACCCCTTACCGTTTTGTAATTCAATCCAAGATAATAACAAAAGTATGTTATTACTATGTTCTTGTACACACGTACTAAACCGAATTAAAGTAATGCTAGTTTTATCAAACAAAATAACTTGGTTTGTGGAAAAGTAATGGATCGACACCCAAAGGTGATGTACGATCGGTTTGGACAAGAAAAAACACACAAAACAATTTTTAGGGTTTAGCTAATGAGCACAAGAGATGGAAAAATAAAACCCCTAACCTTGTTTATATACCCAACTAAACTTGGTGAACAAGTTGGTTTTTCTTTCCTTCTTTCTCTCCTTGGCCGATCGGTTTGGATATCCCATAGGGATTCCGGAACCTTCCCAACTTTTGCAATTTAATCCTTTTCCAAATACCTTTAACGTCCGTTAGTCCATTACATTAATTACTTAACTTCCGTTAGTTATTTCGTTTAATAAATAAATAAATACAACGTTTATATTTAATTATTTAACTTTAAATTCTCATACGTAAAGTGTGCAATCCCATAGTCTCGAGTTCGATCCTAACTCACGTCTACTAATTTATATCCATAAAACCAACAGCTCCCACTTGGATATATCTTAATAGAGTGATCACATTCGGTTAGCGTCTAGCAACACTTCGATGCCTCTAGTACAACTCAAGCAAGGCTCCTGGAAAACCTTTTAATGATTTCTCATTATTATTATCCTTTTGTTTCTAATACCATGTTAAATAAAGATATGGAATTAAGTCATTCTTTATTCAACCATTCTGTTTCTCGTTATTAGTGATTGAACAAGATTACCAAATCTTCTGAACATATTCAGGGGAGAACTTTGGGCGTGGCCATGCAAACATCTTGTCAACCCTACGAGGGGCCCAAAGCAGATTAAACTCCAAAATAAATTTGAATGAACAAATTCTATCTTGACTACGAGAATAACCCATGAACTTTGCAACACTTCAGAAAACAACCCTTATGACTACCACACGATAGCGTTAAGTTGTTCCACAGAAGTGCACTACATTCATGACACTTATCCGGTATCTCAAGTCTGAGGATAACTATTCATAATTTACTTATAACAATATCCACAAAGTAAATCATGTAGTTGGGATAAGTCCTATATTCAATTCATTGAATATCATCTGAAATTGGTATGCATTCTCATCAATATACTTTCAAGTATATTCTACCATATCTCAGATTTGTCTTAGTTTAATGATACTCCCATATCATTAATTGACAACGGACGATTTAGAATAAATAAATTTACTCACGGATTAAACATGCAAATATAGGATACAATATATTATAAAATCAATCATACCAAGTATTTGATTTATTATAACAATTGTTTAACATCCCTTATCCAAATACCAAATAGATCAATGCATGAAAATTCCAGTTGATGAATTATACCTCAAGTAATGACAATCATACTTGTTGACAAGGCATAAATCAACCAACTTGATCTATAGTAATTTTGAGAATACTTATTTCAAGAATTCAATTAATGAAGTCCTTGTATGTGTGCATTCAACAATCCACATAATAATTCATAAAGTGTGTGACATCTTTTTTCACCAATTTATGACAATTTAAACTTTCAAACATTTTTAAAGTTTAAAGTATTCTTATTCTTTTAATGTATAATGCAATTGCGCTTTTAGTAGCACAACTAGTTCACATGGCCATTAACAAGGATGAAATCCTACCATGACTAGTATTGAGTGTCATCTCAATTAAACCAGCATCATTGTATACAAACAACAATATGCTTATTAAAACTCCGTAAACTTTAATATCTTATTGTGTAATGTTTGATGCTTTCCTAACTTTCAAGTTTAAAGCTGATGACAATTTGCACAACATTTGACATATTGTTCATCCATAGAATCTAGGAGCAATTCCAGGCTGAGGATGTAATTCTTTCAGAATATTCATTACACAAGTTATCTAATAACTTTTAGTTAGATATCAATGTTGTCAAATCACTTCTTATTCAAGAATGATACAACAATTTTAATACACAACATGATGAACATGATGAATCTACATGTCAAACTTAGAATTCATTCACGTTCTGTCTTGTTAAAAAATATTTATCCATTTCCCAAATGATATATCATGTTTTATTAGAATCATTTATTCTTACTGCACATGTTTATTAATAATAAACATATATTCCAAGGTTATATGTTTTAATTCTTAAATCTTACAAGTGAAGTTTCATTCCAATCTAAGACTTAACATTTAGCTTACAAGGAATGTTACTTCTTATATGTTATACAACATATAAGATTTAAAACCTTAACATAATACTCCCACTAGCTTTCAGGAATACTTAAAATTTATCTTATTTCAATTATAAATCAAACTAGGATTTAATAATTAAACATAAGAATAATTTCATAGATGCATGCATTTATCCATTCATGAATTATTGCACTTCGTACACTTCCAAAGATTATATATGAACTCAAAAAATCTTTCGATTACTTACCGTCCTCGCTCAAGTAATTTCTCAAGAAAGAGTTTTGATATTCCATTTTCATATTTCATATTAATGAAAACAAGTATGACCATTATTATCTTTATATATTTAATGTGTCTTGAAAAGAATATTCAATCATAATTAATTGCTTAAGTATGATTAATAATCTTGTCATAAGACATGCATTAATTATGTGTACAATATTGTCCATATGATTTCTACATAGAAATTCAAACTACTAGGGTTTTTCATCTCTTTGAAGAAACTCATTTCCATTCTCTAGTCTAACTATTAAGATAAAGCAAATTTTCAAAATTGATTATCTTTATGGACAGCATCTTTAACATTCATAGTATGAGTAATTTACCCAATTCAATATTTGGTAATCCATCATAATGATTATCAGGTTTACTATAATCCTGTAACTCATATTTCTCAGCATATAAGTCAAATATCTGAGATATCCTTGCAGATCTATGAATGAAAATTCCATCATCATGAGGTCTATCATTTTCATGTCTAACCTCATCATGATATATACTAGTGTGTTTTAGAAGATTATGTATCTTGTAATTTTATCTTTCAAAAAACTCCCACTTGCTTTTTGTAATATATAGACTATCTATATATACTTAGCAGTTAGAGCAAAACTACATTGTTCTCTTTTTGGGACATTACAAATACACATTGATAATTCATGATTTTACTTTGTTAATAACCTATTCATAAGTAGTTTAACAAATTCATAATCTTCAATTTTAAAACTTAATGTGATTCATCACATTCCATAATGAAATGGTGTTTTAACAATCTTCTATGTTGGAGTCATATTGAGTATATTCAATCCATACTCAATTTCTAACCTTGTTACTTTTTAAGAAAGAAGTTATGGTTATCTTGAATCAAACAAATCAAATATACTTTGATTCTCCTAACTGAACATACCATCAACTTGTGGTATTCATTAGAATTAATATTGTAAGACAATCTAACAATATATAAGATAAACATATTCCTTTTAGCTTACCTATTTACCAACTAAGTCAACTTAATGGTATAATAGACTTTCCAAGCCAATTACATGCTTTATAACACAAGTACTTTTTTTTTTGACCAAGTCACTTCATATCTATGTCTCATCAAGGAACATAAACTGTTATAATCCCATTATACGTTATAAATCATTGATCAACTCAATGACTTCTTGTATATGTCTTAATTAAAAACATAACAAGTTAACGTCTTACTTTATTATAAGTCTTAAAAGACTTTATGTTTATGTCTTTACATGTTTAACTAAAGTAATTATGAACACAACTCTTGGTTTCAATAGTAATTTCAAGTTAATTTATTTACTTCACAATAATGTAGGACTACATTATTTTTCATTTATGTCATTCCAAAATACATAAATAAACAAATTGAAGTAGGATTAGATTACTTCATTTAATTTATGTCATTCTAATAATACATAAATATTTAATTTGAAGTAGTCTTATATATCATTTTGACACATGTTCTAAATACTTGTCTAATTTAGAAACTGCAAATATGTCCATGCAAGATCTCACTTTACATAGAGATTTACTTTGTTGTTACAATCTCGCCAAGTTCTCACATGACGTAAATTGCAACACCAAGTGTTTCTTGAATTAGATATGTACAAGTTATATTAGAACGTTAGTCTCTTACCTTGCAGTCAAGAGAATCCTTTAAATCATATGCCTATATGTTGTACCTTGCACACAATATAGATTTCTCCCACTTGTGCATGGAACAACATCATGTAGCAGATAAACAACACGACATATGTTTGTTTATGTGACTAATATGATTGTGTCATTGATATTAGCATAACTAGTAGATGTAGAACCACTTCCTTGTCTAATAAGGACACGTACATGACTATCCTTGAAAACATAAGTGTCTACAAGTGGAAAGTAATTATCTTAAGACATTTTAGAGATAATCTGGGTTACTACCAAGATGACAAAGCTTGTAACTCCTACTGAATAAGAGATCATTACATTAATTCCTTATTCAGTAATAAGAACAAAATACTCCCACTGGATTTGACAACATTGCAAGTGTTTCATTAACCAATGAAAGAAAATAGTGTTCTATTTACTTCCCTACACTTTTGATAAAGTCCATACATAACAATTACTTATGTACTAAAAGAGTGTATTCTACTACGTAGATGATGAATTATTCATCAATGCTATTAACTTGAAAAATTGGGCATGCAATTTCTTTCTTAATAGTTCTACTATTCCAACAATTGTAAGTAGTACTTTTAAATGGTCAAAACAAAACAACTATATAAAATATGCTAGTTTGTATTTTACCAATTATACAGTAATTAGTCTAGCTTCTAATTTAATAACTCAGAACATATGCAATTTTCTTAACTATTAAAATATGCTTACTAGTTATGTATTTAGAATTTAGACAATTCTAATTGTCCTATCATACCTTTCTTCATTCATGAAAAAGAATAGGATTGAATCTCACTCTTTCTTATATAAAGAGGACTAGGTTTATCCTTTTAGCAAAGTTGACTCTACCAAAAACCCTTACAGGTGTAGATCAATTTACCAATACAAGAATAACCTTCGTTTACGATTTAATGTTGCATTAATACATTTAAAGAATTAGCAAAATTCAATTTAGTATTTTCGATAATTAAACTTTTCAAGAAAATAAAATACCCAAGGTAATATTCATATAACCATAGAATTTTCTCGAAAACTAGGATCCAAATTATCGTAGTTCCATTACATCAGTTGATCTGCTAGTAACGAAAGCACATAATAGGGTAATCTGTCGAACAATAATTGGCAAACAATTCCAATTCCTAGATCATTATGGGATTTATATTTTCCAACGCTATTGCAAATATAAACATGTTTCATCCCATCTTATGCCATTGAGTCCAAGATCTCACTTCCTACTCAACTTAAGTGTCTAACTTAAAGAACTGCAAATATGTCCATGTAAGGTCTCACTTTACATAGAGATTTACCTCTCCATCACAATCTAGCCAAGTACTCTCATGACATAAATTGCAACTTCAAGTGTTCCTTTTAATTAGATGGCATATAACTTAATTTAAAAGGGTACTAGTTTTGATTTTATGTGGTCAAATCAAAGATGTACAAAGATGTCATGCATTCATCTTGTAGCATAATTTTAATAAAAAAATTTTTATTACCAATTCATAAAGATCAAATTATCAAAGTTTTGATTGAGGTATTGGGTTCACCAATCAAGGAATTTAGTGTTAATTATCATCCATTATACCGTACTTTTGCATAAGTGTAAACACTTAGATTTCGGGTAATTACCACCGGTGGCGCATGGAATTAAAACTAATTCGCCCTTAAGATGAGCTTGTACATTATATGGCTTACTAAGTAGCTCCATTCAACTTACAGAGGGCGAGGACGGTAAGCGCAAACGCATAACCTTAGACATCCATTCAGTGTGACTGTGCGCACTTCTTAAATAACCCCTTTATAGTTCAGTCTAATGGGTGAGCCGTTACGTCATTGTACCAAAGTCACCAATCAATTAAACTATTGAAAACTTAACTCTTCCAAAACAAATCAAATTTTACCATTGTTTAGTCCGTATTATTTTTCTATTCAAAATTACCCTTTGCTTAAAACTGTCTAACATAATAAACAAACAAGTAACAAATAAAAAATAAACTACTAAAAAACAATGCGCACATAATAAACAATTTATACGTGTAAACAAGTAGCCACATGCAACTTATTCAATAAAACCTATTAATAATCAATGTCTAGGTTAAATTAATGTATATATTAATTAGGGCTTTCACTTCAGCGATAGAAAGTGAGCCACATACATCGATGAATCGATTGCGTAAACCCATAATTAATGATATACCAAATTGCACATAATTGATTCATTAATGTATATAATTGAGTTTTCCCCAATTCAAGATTTATCATAAATATACATGTGTATAAAACTTAACAATTAATTTAGCATAATCAATCTTAACAATTAAATATTCAAAGCAACTTATCCATGACTAACATGCATGTATAATCATGGATATAACATAACAATTATTCACATTGTCACAAGATCGCATACAATTCCATGTCACATAACACTTTATTCATGAATTTATCACGTAACAAATATATTAAATCTAGGTTTCGATATAGATAACATAACAATTAATATAAACCCTAAAAAAATTTAAGGAAATCGATTAAAAAAATTTAGGGTTTCCACCCATAAAAAATTTTCGATCCATAATAGATTTTTTTTAAAACCAAATTAGGCAAAAGCCCTAACCCTAAAATTAGGGTTTATATAATCATAACCAAAACCCTAGAATAAATCATATCAAACACTATACAATATCCGTTTTTACGGTTTAGTAATTAATTACTCATTAAAACCAATGACTCGTGATGCCACTGTTGGAATTATATAACATGACTAATCATAAATATAAACAATAAACATCAAAGTAAGTGCTGAAGCGTATAGGAACATATAATGAATAATTAATTAACTAAAGAATAAAATATGCGTACCTTTCTTGATTCTAGCCGAACAAGAATCAAATCCACAAACTAGCAATTAGGATGAACCCTAATTAGGGTTTATAGGATTATGTGAATTACCCCTTACCGTTTTGTAATTCAATCCAAGATAATAACAAAAGTATGTTATTACTATGTTCTTGTACACACGTACTAAACCGAATTAAAGTAATGCTAGTTTTATCAAACAAAATAACTTGGTTTGTGGAAAAGTAATGGATCGACACCCAAAGGTGATGTACGATCGGTTTGGACAAGAAAACACACAAAACAATTTTTAGGGTTTAGCTAATGAGCACAAGAGATGGAAAAATAAAACCCTAGCCTTGTTTATATACCCAACTAAACTTGGTGAACAAGTTGGTTTTCTTTTCCTTTCTCTCCTTGGCCGATCGGTTTGGATATCCCATAGGGATTCCGGAACCTTCCCAACTTTTGCAATTTAATCCTTTTCCAAATACCTTTAACGTCCGTTAGTCTATTACATTAATTACTTAACTTCCGTTAGTTATTTCGTTTAATAAATAAATAAATACAACGTTTATATTTAATTATTTAACTTTAAATTCTCATACGTAAAGTGTGCAATCCCATAGTCTCGAGTTCGATCCTAACTCACGTCTACTAATTTATATCCATAAAACCAACAAATACTTGAAGCTAGGAAAGGAATCCAGCACCAAACACTATCTTAATTTCTTATTAGTATCTTTCATATACATTTAGAGAAATGTAGGCCATACAAAATGACAATGGTGTTGGTGGTGGTGGTGGTTGGAGACGGTAGTGAGTGGTGGCGGTGGTGGTGGAGTTAGAAACACCCGTTAGTATAAAGGACTAACGTTGCAAATAACCATTGGCTAAATGGACTAACATTGACACATGATGACGTTAGAGACTAACGGTGCAAATGGACTTAACGTCTAATTGGATGATTAAAAGGTCAATGGACCAGTCAATCCAATTGGGACAACCACAGGGACCATTGGTGTAATTTTTTGCGTTCTAGGACGAAACATGCAATTTTGCTAAAACTACAAAGACGATTTATGTAATTTACTCTGTAAAGTTTCATATCAAAATTTACTTCCTTTTCTCGTCAAAGTCAAGAACAAGTGTAGCTCTCATAGTCTCATACTCCCATTCCTTATTTACCTATAAGTACACCTAGGGGTGTCAGCAGAGTCGGGTTGACCCTATCCGAACCCGATAAGGCTTATCGGGTCGGGTTAAATCGGGTTAAAAAATCTTGTCGAATTGGTTTGACACGAGAACCCGATAACCCGACAGTTATCGGGCGTTTAGGGTTGGATAATTAATGCTATCAGGTTATCGGGTCAACCCGATAAGACTCGAAAATCAATATTTTAGTTTTCAAGTTTTTTTTTTAAAAGCCAAATAGCAAAGTCTGAATATGCATGGGACGTTTGGTTGTCTAATAAGAGTAAGTTGTATCCGAAGTCAGTATATGTCAATTATCTGAAAAAAGTTTTCTCTAGCTCTTTATTTGATTGCAGAAGAGGCTAATATTCCCATGGCCCAGTATATCATTATTTTTATTTGTATTCATACTCGTTGAGTATAATTTATACCTCATATTCCCATGGCTCAGTACCAATTTTCCCATAAATCCATGCTTACCAAAGGACAAATCCCCACCATCCATCTAGTTTGATCTAATGGTGGGGATTAACCTAAGATTTAGTAGATAAACCTAAGTCCATGTTTTTTTTCTTGTCTTTTTGTCTTTTTTTTTTATTCACATTTTTTTGTTTTTTTTTTCTTATTCACGTTTTTTTGTTTAAATTAACGATTTATTTTTTCTTTTTTTTAATTCAATATTTTTTAATTCGTTTTTTTCTTCGATTTCATACGTTTTCATCTGTTTTTATACGTTTTCTTACTTTCGCCGTTGTCATACCGCGTTTTCATCATTTTTCATTTCGTCCGTTTTCATGATGTGTTTTACTCTTTCATACGCCGCCCATTTTCATACGAATTCGTCCATTTTCTTACGCTGTCCATTTTCTTGTTTTCGATCGTTTTCATACGTTTCTGACTATCACAAGTGATTTTTGTGATATTCAGAATATCACTTGTGATTATCTGAATATCACTTTGTGATATTATGAATATCACCTGTGATTATTTATTTTCTGAATATCACTTGTGATTTTCTGAATATCAGTTTGTGATATTCTGAATAACACTTTGTGATATTATGAATATCACTTGTGATTTTCTGGATATCATTGTGTGATATTATGAATATCACGTGTGATTTTCATGTTACAAAACATTAGTTGAAAAAAAAACTTGTGATATTCAAAAAATCACTTGTGGTATTCAGAATATCACAAGTGATATTCTGAATATCACAAGTGATATTCTGAATATCACAGAATATTACATAATATCACTTGCGATATTCACAGTATCATTTGTGATATTCAGAATATTACTTATGCTATTCAGAATATCACTTGTGATATTCAAAAACGTATGAAAACGTTTAAAAACGGCCGAAAACATTTAATAACGGACGAAAACGTAAAAAACGGACGAATATGTATGAAAACGTAAAAACACGTATGAAAACGGAAGAAAACGTATGAATAATGGACGAAAACGTAAGAAAACGGGTGAAAACTTATGAAAACAGACAAAAATATGAAAACGGAAAAAAACATATGAAAACGGGCGAAAACGTATTAAACCGGACGAAAAATAGATGAAAACGTATGAAAACGGACGAAAACGTATGAAAGGGAAGAAAAAAACGCGAATTAAAAAAACGTAAATAACGTGAATTAAAAAAAACAAACAAATAAAAGAAAACGTGAATATTAAAAAATGTGAATTTAAAAAAAAACGTAAATATTAACAAAAACGTTTAAAAAAAACGCGATTATAAGTAAAAACGTGAATAATTAAAAAAACAAAAAAAAAAGAAAAAAGAAAGAAAGAAAAAAAATGTGTATAAAAAAAACAAAAAGACAAGAAGAAAACATGGACTTAGGTTTAGACATATTAAATCTTAGGTTAATCCCCACTATTAGATCAAAATAGATGGATGGTTGGGATTTGTCCCTTGGTAAGTGTAGAAAACTAGAAGGGGGGTTGAATAGTTTACCAATTAAAAACTTTGTTTTGAAACTTGTTGAAAGATCAATTGATATTGATCTTAGGTATGTTAATGAAATATGCAAGCAATATGTAAAGAGTAAATAAGGAAATAAATGATCAAACCACAACAAGTTGTTTATAGTGGTTCGGTCTACAAGGACTCTTTTTCCTTGCCCTACTCCACTCCCCGAGTCTCACACTCGAGAGTTTAACTTCACTAGTCAACAAGCTCCTTTCACCGGCGGAGAAACCTTTACACTTCGCTTACACTATTTCCGACACTAAGCTAGATGTCGAGTTCTTTCCAATGGTACAACCACTCCCACACACAATGTATTTTGAGGACTAAAATACTAACCACTCACACTCACAAGATTATGATGGTTTAATACAACAATGAAGTATGAATCAACACAAGATCATACAACACTAAACAAATAAGACTTCCAACTTCTCTTGAAGCTTGAATGTGACTTGATCTTCTTTGCTACAAAAGAGATCACTAATATGATATGAAACTGAGTTAGAAAGGTTAGAGAGAAGATATGTAAGAGAGTATGATAGAAATGGATGAAAAACTACTTGGTTTGGCTTTGCTATTTATAGCCAAAACCATCACTGGCATTACGGACGGCGACCCCTTGAAAGGGTTCCGTCCGTTATATATTTTGGTGCCGCGGTCCGACAGAAGATATCAAGATCTTACAAAAGTCAACCATATCTATGTAAGATTGTGTAAGATATGAAGAGTACAAATCTACACAAAATATCTAATGAAATTTTCCAATGATTTCCATGATGCATCACATGATGTCATGTGTTGTTTTTCTATTTTTAGAAATATGCAAATACATAAGTAATGTTTAGTTTTAAGAAACTAAAACATTCTAAAACTACTATCATACATTATGCTTAGACTCATATTAAGATATGATTAGTCACAATGTAAATGCTTAAATGATGAATATATTGTTTGAAAAAGCTTGTTTTAATATCTATTAAACTTGACAAGCTTTAAGCTTTATAAAAATTAAACTTACTTTTGTCGTTAACAAAACTTAGGTAAAGATCAAAAATATAAATAACGTTTAATGACGATATTTGTATTAACAATCTCCCCCTTTTTGTTGAGGACAAAATATAAATTTTATTTTTATAAAAGATACAAAGATTGTGCAAGAGTTATAAAAATATTAGTTTTAGAACTTGAAAAGGAAATGATAATGCAAGTGTATGATGTTTGACTTTTTATTAAAGTCAAAGTATTCACTAGTTGATGCATGATGTTGACTTTTTCAGAAAGTCAAAGTATGCAGTTGACTTATTCAAAAAAGTCAAGTATTACCAATGAAGTATCATGTTTGACTTTTTTAGAAAGTCAATGTATGCAGTTTGACTTTTCTAAAAGTCAAATATAACAAATATAAACAAGTTCTATATTTTCTCCCCCTTTTTGTCTCAACCAAAAGAAGAGGCGATGCGGAATGTAATGTGCCCGAGCCATTATCTCCCCCTTGATCAAAGCTCCCCCTAAATTGGGTGCTTAATGGGAAGATACATGGATTGTGAAAAAAGCTACAAAAAAATTGTTAGTAATAATGATCATTCACAAGCATTTCCAAACACTATGTAAAGGCACCAACAATATAGAAAACACCATTCATTAGTTAAAATTTTTCATGAATAAGAATCATGAAAAGAGAACACAATGATGTGTTTTAGTACAAGGAAAAAAAATAATTCTAAGAAAAGAAAAACTTAGAAATGCTAATCTATGACCATTCTAATGAGATGGTGGATGAGAAAGAGCGTTGAGGCGCTCAAAGATGTGATTGAGGATGAACCTCATTTCCTCTTGGAAGTCATGGACCATAACCCGGGTTCGATCAACGGTTTGGGCGGTTTGCTCACAAGTTGAGCAACCATGCCTAGGGGGTAGTATGTTTGGTGAGGTTGTGGTGGTGGAATGGTAGATGTGTTGGTGTTGGTGGAGATGTTTGTGGTGGTCATGATGGAGGCTAGCAAAGCATTTTGCATTTGCATAGTCTCACTTAGGTGAGAATCCACCATGCCTTTGAATTGGTGGAGGTTTTGGAGTTCCTCTTGAATCTCCTCTCTTGTGGGATTAGCATCCCACATGGACTCCTCAATGTACTCTATGTGAGGGGACATTGATGTAGGGAGTGGTTGGTCCCCATACAAAGGACCATGGATGTCTTTGTAAATGGGGTGAAAGAGAAGAGGTTTTGGCCCTAATGGGGCGTTTAGATCAAAGGATGGCCTAGGTGACTCATGAGCAATCCGATCAATTGTGCCAAAGGATGGCAATGGTGGTGGATGATTTGGCCTAGGAGGCAAGTCATCCAAGTCCTCCAAGAAAGGATTTGGAGAAGTGGGTGGTGTTGAAAATAACTCCAAAAGGATGAGAGTTGGAGACTTTGGTGGTGAGGGTGGTGAGGGTGTTTTGGATGTTTGGATGGGTTCCGGTGGAGGTGAAGTTAGTGTTTTTGTAGGTGGTGGAGTGGTGATCACAATTGGTGATTGAGTAGGAGTAGCCAAAGTTAGGCTTGTATCATCTCGTATGGGGGATGAGATTGTGAGTGGAGAAGACTCGGATGAGGAGCTCAAGTTGACGAAGCAACAAGGCCTCACGCTAATTCTAGCGGTTTTCTTGCAATGTTTAGAGAGGATTTTGTCATTTTGACTTGTGTTTTTCTTTGCTAGATGATGGTAAGAATGAAGAAGGTGTGAGGATGATCATGGTAAAACCTCTCAATTTATAGAAGTGAATAGTTATGGAGAAATGTGTTTGATTTGATGTTAAACCATTGAAGGGATGAGGTTCCTAATGATTTGGAAGTGGGTTAAATGCTAGTCATATCAACCAAGTCAAGCCATACAAGAGAGATGGAGTGAAGAAGCAAAAATTTGCAATAAATGTGTTCTAATGAGTGGAATTTCCTAACAATCGATACCCACGGATTTCAAGGTACCAAAAATTTGGTTCCTTCTTTTATGCCAAAGGGCTCCTTGGGTGAAATTTTCAAATTTTTGAATTTTGGTGGGAAATGGATTTCTTATATGCCTAAGTGAATTATACTAGTTCTAAAAAGGTTATAAACTAGTTAAGATTGACCTACAAGCAGTGGATGGTAATTTGGAATGACGAAAGAATCGAAATTCGAAAGTTACCGGAGGATCCACGACACCAAAATTTTACACGGACGGACCCCTAAAAGGGTGTCGTCCGTCCGCCTGCATGTGTACGGCGGTACCATTTCTTATAACAGACGGAACCAAAACGTTGGTGTCGTCTGATCCGTACAAAGCAAAAAAGTTCACAGAGTACATTTTAAGGTGTCGGGGACATTTCTGAAACCTAAAATTTTTCTCAAAACATGTGACATAAAACATTTCTAGTTAGGAAAAGTAAATAACACATGTACAAACATAATGGAGCATAGATTTTGAGCAAGGCCAAGTGATTTTCGCATTATAGTGAAAATGGGTAAAATTTGATAGCATACTTGTGCTATCTCCCTGCATAAGATTGTTAGCATACATCATTGTTTCGAGTTATATTATCATCCTACAAGATAAAAACAACCAAATTGTATCAAACATTAGAGATAATGTGTTGTTCCAAACGCTCCTTAAAACGATTCTCACTTATCCAACTTCTTGTAGATCTTGGTCATCATTCTACCAAGGCACTTGAACATCCCCTTGGTTTGCTTGAACTCCGCTGATTCATTCTCAATCTCGGGAAGAGATGCATAATACTCATGAGGTGGAAGGCGAGAGTTTGGAAGACCATCATTGGAGCTATTTGATGATGATGATGATGATGGAGTTGGAGGTTTTGCTCTCTTGCCTTTTGTCTTAGCAACTCGTGCATCACTCAAAGGTACAAAGATGTGAGGGATGAGCTCATAGTGAAGGTGCATCCTTTTGGGCTTGGTGGAATTGGTGCAAAGGATCTATAGAGACGGGTGAGAAGCATCCCGTATGGGAGAGCAACCGATCCTTGTGTTGGAATATCAATCATTCTCCTAGCAATGTAGTAGGCTAAATTGAATGGTTGACGGGTGGACAAGTTGTAGAGCATATGGCAAAGACAAGCATTGATGTGATCCCTATTTCCTATGGTGCTAATGACGTTGGCTCTAAGTAGTTCTTCCCATTTCCTAAATTCGGGCTTAAGTTCATTTAGCTCCATTCTATATGGATCTCGGTTCACTTCTTTTCCTTTTCGGGTGACTCGGGTTGTATCTCCCCTTGGGATAAATAGGTGCTCACGGATGACATCCTTATTTGCTAGAGGTGTTTGGTAGGGAGAAGTGCGGTCATTGATTGCATCAAGAATGGTGAGTGACCACTTATCCGAGTAGACACAAGTCCCTCGGTTGGGAATTCCTAGCAATTGAGCAAAGTTGGCTAAGGTGATGGTGTAGTCGTTTTGATTGATTTTAAACCTAAGACAAAACTCATCATCATCTTCATCACTAAAGCCGGTTACACTAGCATAGAACTCTAACACAAACCTAGGACAAATTGGTTCATCGATATCAAGAAGACAATCGAATTGAATGGCGGCTAGTTCTTCACGGAGATTGGTATTTTCAATGAAAGATGGGTGAATGGTTCTACCCTCATGGAAATACCTTGATTCTAGACTCTTAAAGATTTCTACTTGTTCCTTGGAAAGTCCTTTGGTTTTGTGATGTTTGGGAATGTAGCCAAGGGTGTCCTTGTGATCATAGAATCTTGCGGCTACCATGGTTATTCCTAAGAGCAAGAATTAATATGTTAAAAATGAGAATAAACTTTAACGTTTTGGTTCTAGTGTGTGCCTATATGAAAACTATTTGGAGTTGCGGTTATCTCGACTCATTTTATGCATAAAAATGGTTTTAGTGGGGTGTTTGGCAAATACCATGAGATAACCCAAATGCTCCTAATTCAATGTGGCTTCATTTGAATATACCCGGGAATGCATATTAGTTATGCAATACCTTTAGTATTCAAGAGCATGCAAGTGATGAAAGTCTAACGTTTCTATTTGTATTAACAATGAAAAAATTGTTTTCCTACAAGTGAGAAGCTTTTCAAAATTTTTGACATGGGGTGTTTGGTTATTTGAATAAGGCCTTATAGTCATTATCTATTGATTAGTGGGAAGCATGATTTGTTTATGCAATATGATAATGTAGTACCTAATTTCAATGACTAGTTATGCAATTTGCCAATTGATTTCATATTTAGTGTAAAAGAATACACAAGCCCCATGTAATGATTTGTAATGATTTTGTGCACAAACAAGAATCCTAGACTCAGAATTAAGAGATAAAATGTAGTTAGAATACTTACAATGATGTTATCTTCAGTGATTAGTGAGTGGGAAGGTGTCAATAATGAGCTTGGTTTAATGTTTACACGTTTTGGTAAAGTGGGTTTTGAGGAAGAAGATGTTTTGTAGGTAGCAGTTTTGCTTCTGTAGACACCACGGACCAGACGGTACCAAATTTTTGGTTCCGTTCGTGTTGTCATTTGGTGCCGTGGCTACAGAGTAGCGATACAAAACAAAATTGTTTTGTTTTGACTATTCTAATGTTTTGGGCTATGTTTATCCTACATGTTTGGTTCCATTAACCCTAAACCAAGTCTAAGAAGATTAAAAGGTTCTCGTTTAAGAGGCTTAGTTAAGATGTCCGCAATGTTGTCTTCGGAGGATACTTTCTCGATTGAGATGTTTCCTTTTTGAACATTGTCGCGAAGAAAGTGATGACGGATTTCAATATGCTTTGTACGAGCATGTTGAACGGGATTCTTGCTGAGATCGATGGCTCCTTTGTTGTCGCAAAGTATAACAATATCATTGAGATGAATTCTGTAATCTACGAGAGCTTGCTTCATCCAAAGAGCTTGTTGACATGCTTTTCCGGCGAGACGTTCGGCTTCAGTAGTTGAGATGGCTAAAGCCGTTTGCTTCTTTGCAAACCATGAGGTGAGACAATGTCCAACAAAAGTGCAAATACCACTTGTACTTTTTCTATCGACATAGTCACCGGCATGATCCGAGTCGGCATACACTATGGTTTCTACACCCGTTCCTTTGGGATACCATAATCCTAAACACGTTGTTCCCTTAATGTATCTAAAAATCCTTTTTAAGGCTTCTAAGTGTGATGCCTTTGGGTTTTCTTGAAAGCGAGCACATAGACAAACACTAAACATAATGTCGGGTCTACTAGCCGTAAGATAGAGTAGGCTACCAATCATTCCTCTATATTTAGTGTTATCTACGGATTCACCTTCCTCGTCCTTGGTGAGTTTAGTGTCCGAGGACATGGGTGTTTTAGTTGGTTTGGAATCTTCAAGACCAAATTTCTTAAGCATGTCTTTTATATATTTAGATTGGTTAAAAAATATGCCATCTTCTATTTGTTTAATTTGGAGTCCTAGAAAGAAATTTAATTCACCCATCATACTCATTTCAAACTCGCCGTGCATGATTTTAGAGAAATCATCACATAGCTCTTGACAATTTGATCCGAATATGATGTCATCAACGTATATTTGAACAATGATAATATGTGACTCCTTTTTCTTGGTAAAAATAGTATTATCTACTAATCCCATAGTGTATTTGTTATCAATAAGAAAAGTCTTAAGTCAGTCGTACCAAGCTTTTGGTGCTTGCTTAAGACCGTATAATGCTTTCTTGAGTTTGAAGACATGATGTGGTTTCTCAAAGTCGGTAAAACCGGAGGTTGAGCAACATACACTTCTTCGTTAATAAACCCATTAAGAAATGCACTTTTAACATCCATTTGAAATAATTTAAAGTCATAAGCACATGCATAAGCAAGTGATATTCTAATAGATTCAGTCTAGCTACCGCATAAGTTTCATCATAGTCAATCCCCTCTTATTGATTATAACCTTGTGCAACAAGCCTAGCTTTGTTTCTAGATACTACACCATTTTCATCCATTTTATTTCGAAAAACCCATTTCGTTCCAATTATAGTTTGATCTTTGGGTTTTAGAACTAATTTCCAAACATCATTTCTAACGAATTGGTTTAACTCTTCTTGCATGGCAATTACCCATGATTCATCTTTTATTGCATCATTTATGTTTTTCGGTTCAATGGTGGATACAAAACAAAAATAATTACTTTGATTTTGGGCTTGTGACCTTAAGGTTCTTTGATTAAGTTGTCCTATGACCTTTTCTAAAGGATGACTTTTAGATTCTTTGATGTTTTCAATCTCTTTATTTAATGGTTCATCTTCCTTGTTATTATTAATTATTTCTTGACTTTCTATCATTTGACTTTCAACTAAGTCATCATCTACCAAAGGTGATGTCTTAGAGGGAGGTGGACTTTCGTCGAATGTTATGTTCAACGATTCCTCGACTATCATTGTTTCTTTGTTTAGGACAATGTAAGCTTTACTAGTTTGAGAATAACCAAGAAATACACCTTCATAAGACTTTGGGTCAAACTTGGTGAGATAATCTTTAGTATTAAGAATGAAGCATTTACAACCAAAAACTCTAAAATATCCTAAAGTTGGCTTTTTACCTTTATAAAGCTCATATGGTGTTTTGTTTAGGAAAGGACGAATTAAGACTCTATTTAAAATATATGTAGAAGTGTCAACCGCGTTACACCAAAACTTTTGAGGAATGTTTTGTTAATTAAGCATTGTTCTACTCATTTCTTGAATTGTTTTATTTCCTCTATAATATAGCAATGTTGCAAAAATCGTGAATTGATAGTCGGGCGATCGACCACCCTGCAGCGATTAATCGGTCAATGCGGGATTAATCAGTGATTAATCAGATTGTCATTTCCTGCAAGTTTTGAGTATTTATGGACGGAATGAAATGTCAACGGAATGGAATAAACGATGTAATGGAATGAAGAGTGTAATGTAATGATTCATTGTAGTTATTAATCATGTTTGGTTTGTATGATAAAACGTAACGGAATCGATAATAAAAAAAGACTAAAATACCCATTAATGATAAAACGTTTATTTAATGTAGTTAATTAATGATGGACTTTTATGTAATTTTCATTCCATTACAAGATGAAAAAAAAAAGACCCCTAAGGAATGAAAATAATAGTTTTTGATGTAATGACTTATTCCTTGCAATGAATCATTACATTTTAAATATGTAAACAAACAATATTTTTTCATTACACCGTAATAACCTTTTCCATTCCCACTTTGATTACAACATACCAAACGCTACGTAAAGATCTTAACTGATTCCAAGCCTACTATGTTTCCAAACTTCAATAAAAGGCTCAAATTCTGATTATGAGTCCCATTGTGCGTTAAAAGTGAAATAAACGATTCTCCAAATTAAGTAGAATGCCTAAATTATTATTTTTAAAAAGTTGACCGATTTGGATGATTCGACCGATTTTTGACCGATTCGGCCCATTTTTGACTGATTAGTGGCCGATTTTTTGCCTAGGCCGATTTTTCCACCGATTTTCAAAAATCAACAAGGTATATGACCGATTAAATTAATCGGTGATTAATCGGCCGATTTCTGCAACATTGAATATAGTATAGTAGGGTACCCGCGCGTTGCGGTGGCGGGTACCATGTGAAGATTAACCGGAGAAATATATCTCAATGAGACCGGATTCACCAGTTTGTATCGGTTTCAACGGGTCCTCTCTGGTTCGTTTTCGGATGGCTTTTATTGGTTAGCCGAACCGGTGGCGACACCGGTTCCCGGTTGAATCCGTTGGTCCGGTCTGATTTTCAAAACTATGTGTACCATCAACTTGTTAGCTTGAATGAAGCTTTGTGTGTTTTATTAATTTGTATAATGTGTATAATAACATGTACTTTTCATTTTAGGGTATTTTAATAATAACATTAATTAGTGTGTTTAATTATTTTATATTTTGGATTATGTTGTAGCTTGTTTAAATTGTACATTGTGAAATTTTTATCGTACTTTTAGTAAGGGGTGTCTTAATTGGTTGTTATTAGTTGTACAATGTGAATAAATTATTATATTTTTAAGTAATGGGTTGTTTTAATAAGAGTATTAATTACATCATACATTTCTCTCACATTTAACTTTCAATATTTCACTTTTCAAAGTTTGACCGTTTTTCTTTTATATGTAGTATAGATTTATTAATTTTTAAAATTATCGTAATTAATCATCATTTTCATATTAATTAACTCCAACATTACTTATATATATAACTAAATAATGCTCAGTGGGCACAAGTTAGCAAAACTTGAAAGAATTGAAAATCAGTTTAATCAATTTTTTTTTCTAACAATTAAAAAAAAAAGGAAAAATTATCGCTTTTTAAATTTTAATTAGAAAAATGAAAACCTAGTCTGTTATTCTTTATTTTTTCCTCTCTAAAAAAAGTTACATGATTTCTTAATCTACCATTAAGTAACTCATTTGAACCCAATCACCATTGGTAACATCTTCATCTTTCATCATCGTCGTCACTGCCCACCGTCATAATTCGAGGTAATCTTATTAAAAAGAAAAAAATATAACTCAATCTAAACAAGTTTTCAAAATTATCAACTCCTTTTTAAAGAAAAAAACAATTTCCTTCTCAAAGAATCTAAAAACGAAAAAACAAGAAAATTATTCTACAACTAAATGCTACATAAATGACTGATTTTGGGAAATTTGCATATCCAACTTGACTCAATTTTGTGTCATATTACTAAAACTATAAATATTTTGCAATATTCTAAGATTACTATTCTGACACCGTACTTTTTTACCGATCTTTGTGATTTCCTATCCAATTGCGAATCATGCGACTAAAATACAAAACATGACCTCGTCACCTGCAAACACTACAAAATCATTTCCCTTCAATTTTCATATTTCTCGGATAAAATCACATCCCTAATCATTTTATAATTCTTATTAAACCTTAATGTCCTTTTTTCTCCCTTTTGTTTTTTGCAGTTGTTCTTCATTTTGACATTACATTTCAGGATGGATATCACAATATTGTGATGACGGGTAAGTGTTTATTCATGTATATTCTTGTTTCGTTTTATTTTGTTAATATATTTTCATTTTACATCAGATTGCGAAATTATTATGATATATTATGATTGTTATTTAATGCGTACACTATCTATCTACCATGCATATATCGTGTTATTGTAACTCTTTGTTCGATCTATAGATTTCCAATTTTTTATCATATAAAACGTTTGAACTTTTATTGCTTACATAAGAGATTGAGAATGGGATGGCAAAGAATGATTGTTCAAGAATGAAAGTCAGCACGACATAAAAGGAATTAAATAATTCATTATTCGAAATTGTAAATAAAACCCCGGTCAACTATATTACTAACCTTAGACATGATGAGAGAATGGGATTTGAATTGAACATTAATCACTTATATGGGTTGGTATGAATGATAAACGGTCAGAATGGAAATGCTCGGAGAAAAGAAATGGGGAAGAACAAAATTGATATTAAAGAAATTATTGCTATAGTTTGAATGAAAAAAACTTACTACCTCGTTTGTACCAATTGTTGATGGTAATAACTTCTCAATAGTCTCGTTATTAATATACACGTGTTGCGATAGAAAAGCACGTGAGATACAGCCAGACACTCGTTTTAAAAAAAGAAGAAATTTCGCAATGAACCGTAAACTATTGCAATATTATCAGGTTTTACCGTCGAGTTGAGAATGGTAATACTGGACCTGCCGAAAACCTTCAGATTTGAACGAAATGGATTTCGAAATGTAGAGAATTTAACAAGCAATTTCTGAACTACTTTGAAGAATGTTTTGTTAAAAATGGAGGAAGAAATCTGTCAAAAAGAAGAGGAATAGGAATGACTAATTATTAATAGTGTAAATGTTAGGAAAAACTGACATCCTTGACGCAAAATGCATTATGAGAGCAATATAGTTAGTTTTCACAAATATATTCTAGTTTTAGCAATATGCTTAATAAATATCATCCATGTTAGTTTTATCCCGCGCTGCTTTTTAAGCATAATAAATGAGTTATTTGGTTCGTGGAAAACAAGATATGCGTGTGTTTATTTGTTACGTATTCAAGAGTTTTTGATTGAAACGAGTGTGGGAACCCGCGCGATGCAGCGAGATTGGCTTAAAAGGACTTACTTTGTAGCGACACTTAAACCTTATGGACTAATTTTGCCAAGTTGCTATAGGTAGTAATTAATTCTACAGGACTTACTTTGCAACGTCGCTTAAACCTTAGGGACTATTTTTGCCAGATTGCTATAGATAGCAATTAATGCTACAGGACTAACTTTGCAGCGCCACTTAAACCTCAGGGACTGTTTTTGCCAAATTGTGAAACTTTGCATTTAATGTTTGCTTTTTACTGTTTTCTTCCCCGGTAATTAGTATATATATATATAATATGACTGATTTATGAGCTTCCAAGTGTAACAAAGTATTGGCAGAAAACAACATTTAAAAATGTAGTTTTTAGGATAAGATTTTTAAATATTAGGTGAGGTGTTTATTTTATTTTATCGGTAGAAGAGTAAGTTTTTGGATTATTTGAAGTGTATGTGCCATGTGGTCGCTAACAGTGTCCGCAGGTTTTTAACCCGCAGGCTGCAGAGACGGACTTACATGAGAGCCGGATGTGACATGGGTCACACCCGATTTCAAGTCACGAAGTGTAAGCTTTTTTGAAAAGTGTCACTTCTTTGTATGTGCAACACCTAATAATATATTTGCGCCACTTACTTTCTTTATAGTTCGACTTTAGTTTAGTCCAAAATTTTTAATGGTGCAAATTTTAGTATTATGATAAAAGAAGAATTGTACAAGACCCTCAAGATTTTTTTATGCAACACTTGTTGGAATTATATAACATGACAATCATATATAAAACACATACAAAACATCAAAGAAACATGCGGAAGCGTAAAGGAACGTATAATGAATAATTAACTAACATAAACATAAAGTATGCGTACCTTTTTTATTCTAGCCGAACAAGAATCAATTCCACAAAACTAGCAATTGAGATGAACCCTAATTAGGGTTTATAGGATTATAAGAATTACCCCTTACCGTTTTGTAATTCAATCCAAGTTACAATCAATAGTGTGATTGTACCACGTTCTTGTACACACGTACTATTAACGAATTAAAGTAAATGCTAGTTTAATTAACACAAAACTTTTTGTTAAGGAAAAACAAAGTAATCGATCCCTTGGAGAAGGGGACGATCGTTTGGAACCAAAAACACACACAAACAGTTTTAGGTTTTAGGTTTAGGAGTACAAAAGATAATTTACAAAGGCCCTAGGCCTTGTATATATACCCAAAAAAACTTAGTGTCCAAGTTAGGGTTGATTTGGGTTTAGGAAAACCCCCATCCGATCGGTTTAGGAAACCCACATACTTGACATCTAATTTCATATTTAGTCCTTCCTTTAACATTTAACGATCATTAGTCCATTACACTTAATTACTTAACGTTCGTTATGTGTTTTGTGTAAATAATAACTAAATATAACATCTTATATTTAATTAATTATTATAACTTTAATTCTCATACGTAAAGTGTGCAATCCCGTGGTCTCGAGTTCGATCCTAACTCACGACTACTAATTTATATCCATAAAACTAACAGCTCCCACTTGAATATATCTTAATAGAGTGATCACATCGGTTAACGTCTAGCAACACTTCGATGCCTCTAGTAAAACTCGAGCAAGGCTCCAAGAAAACCTTTTAATGATTTCTCATTATTATTATCCTTTTGTTTCTAATATCATGTTAAATAAAGATATGGAATTAAGTCATTCTTTATTCAACTATTCTGTTTCTCCTTTTAAGTGATTGACCAAGATTACAAAACTTGAACATATTCGGGGAGATCTTTGGCGTGCCACGCTTAAACATCTTGTCAACCCTACGAGAGGCCCAGCACTATTAAACTCCAAATAAATTTGAAGGAACAAATTCTATCTTGACTACGAGACTAACCCATAAACTTTGCAACACTTCTGAAAACAACCCTTATGACTACCAGTATTATAGCGTTAAGTTGCTCCACAGAAATGCACTACATTTAGACACTTATATGGTATCTCAAGTCTAAGGATAACTATTCATAATTTACTTAACAACAATATCCATAAATTAATTATGTAGTTGGGATAAATCCTATATTCAATTCAATATCTGATTCTCATCAATATACTTTTAAGTATATTCTACTAAATCACTCAAATTTGTCTTAATTTGTCTTAAGTTAACTATACTCCAGATCCATCTGTTTCACATTTTTGATATCATCGCCTATATCATCTTTTCGCCTATTTCTAATCTACCATGCCCAAAAAGCAGTAATATTTCCTCCATCTTGTATACCTGCTCCAACGCCGCCTGCAATGGTCAAAGATAAATTGATAGGTCACTATCAATGTTTTCCTTTTTTTTCTTCTGTCTCGTCTCTTCCCAACGCAAGCTCACGAGGTCTCCTAGAAGGTCACCAAAGGAGAAGGACCTTTGCTCCAAAAGGGTTGTCACGAGAGTAAAACCAAGAAAGCAATGGTCCAAACTACTCTTTCTCACTCTTTTTATTCAGCCACGGATCAAAAGAAAACATAAAAAAAAAAAAGGTCAATCTACCCTCAAAAAGAAAAACCTCTCAAAGTTTGTTTTAGTGATTTTGGATTCGACTGATGTTGGAGAAATTGCTGGGTTTCGGTGATTCGTGCTTGCGTTTGGGATCGAGTACTTTCTCTTGGGGTTCATTGTTCTCACTTGTCTTGCTTCTTCAATCGATCACATATATTTTCTTGTAAGGATCCTCTAAATTCTTTAAATTTGTTTTCTTATTGATTAGAGTCATAAATAAAGATTTTTTTTATCTTGAATATATGTAAGACTCATGAGTTGTGATGAGATTTGGATATCTTGCTACATCAGTCGACTCATAAATCTTGGAATGAGTACATTTTGATTAATAATGAACAATCTTGTGTGGTAAAAATAAATAAACAAACTGGCTCTTGGAATAGTGCTTATTCTTTAATGTTCAATAGCTTATTTGGTAGTTGATTGTGGTTAATTTTGATCCATTGTCGTCGAACCACAGTGGGAGAAGTTGTGTTATCTTTTTTCACAAACTTAAGATGATCATTTTGTCGAGACCCACTATGGTCGAACCACAGTGTCACTATGGTCGAACCACTATGGTCGAACCCCAGTGGTCTTTAGGGTCCGTTTAAATGTGGCTCAGCCACGAGTCGTTCCGTAACAAATATGTCAAGTTTAAGTCATCTCAAATATGACTTCACTAAAACGTCATCTCAGTTAACTATCGTTTCAATCGTCAAGTCTTGTGCCTCGTCCAACACTTCTTCTTACGACTACCACTCGTTTACTTGTTTTACATTGACTACATAATTTGCTACTCTAAAACCACGTCTTTACAATTCACCAAATACACATAAACTTAAAGTTTATGAAACTAAACTACGTTTCCTAAGGTCTTTCAATTAATATCACATGTTTTTCTAAAACCATAAGGACGCGGGTACATTTAAACTACTATTTCTAAAACGGCACATTTTATAAACAAATCACCAACTATAACTATAAACAAAACTCAACTTTTAAAACGTTAAACTATATTTTTATATAAACATTACATGCAAACTAAAAAAAACTATTTTGTATAATAACGCTTTGTTATTTGTCCAAAACATACCTCTAAAACGTATAAACGGGATTATGCCCGATTTTCTAAAATCCTTTATTTATAATTCATAATTATAGACTATAGTTTCCCTTCTAAAAACTATTACTCGGAATGTGATTTTTACAACTAATATATATTAAACTTGTATAAAAATATATATTTTAACGATGTTCTATTATAATCCAAACATGTCTCCTACTCTTACGTAACTACTTTCCGTACGCTGTCTTTTAGTTATCGGCGAACCAAAGACCTATTCGACTTGATATTTTGCTATCCTATACGTATATACTTACGCACTTCCATGAGCCAATGTTTGCTAAATTATTTAAACTTAAATGATGTCACACAAACAACGATAACATAAACACTCTAAAAACTTTTGACTTATTTAAACGTTATCGAGTCAAACATAAGCATATAAACTAAGACTTGCTATACTAATCTAGGTTGCATGACAGTACTGCGCACTCATACTATTTGAATTTACGCTATTTCGGATTTCTTCAACTAAGGTGAGTTCATAGCCTCGCTTTTATTTGTTTTTCAACCCCCGCGAGGGAGATACATGCTATAAACTAGAACATAAGTCTTTTCATAAAATGTATGCTTGTCTGATTATTATAATTATAGCCTAAGTTGCCAGCTAAAAGACCCCTTTATCATGAACCATTAATCACTTGCGAGTGATCGCGAATATTGTGGATAGTACTATGGGAATTAACGACCCCGACTCGGTTATCGGAAATAACCGGGGCGCACCATATTTGAATATCTTAGGTAATTGGCTATTACCTCTTGGGAGGCAATTTTATTTACTTACACCAGTAATTAGGTGTATGCAGTTGAGTTTGGTGTCATTAGCTTAGTGCATAATAATAATCTATGATTTTCTATGATAATTGTCTTCAAAGCAATTACCATCTTTATCTTGTGTTCAACCATTTACTAAACCTATGAATATCACTCAATATTTTTGTTGATCTTTTTAAGCATGTTTATCTCAGGTATTGAAAAGGCGATAGCTAACTCTGGAGGCGCTTGGGCATTGGTATGGTATGGTCATAGATTTACTCGATTACGTCCGGGACCACATTTTATTAATGGGTTTCCACAACAATTCAACTTTTGTAAACTTCGTTTTACCGCAATAAATGAAATCTTTTAAGAAAAATATATATTTTTCACTTTGTGTTATGATCCAATTGAGTAGCACCCCAAAACCTTTTCTTCCGCTGCATTAGGTGTTACACCACTCTTTAAAAATGTGAACAAAAAGTTTGTAAATTTAAAATATTTTTTTTAGTGAATGTATGTATTTGAGTTTGATAGTTACATATAAGTTGACAATCATGCTAATCATTAACAATCATGCCAATCTTATAATGATTTTTCTAACGTGTACTCTATAGGTATAAGTTAAGGGAGTTGATACTCCCACCATATGATTTGATGCAAATACCACCACTGTATATCAGTGTTTGTACTGTGAGCTTTATAACTTGTATAAAATGGTATTTGCATCGAAAAATGTGGTGGGAGTATCAACTCCCATAAGTTAAGCGCATCAAAAAGATTCAAGGATTCATGAAAAAAGACTTAGGGATTCATATAAAGATAAATTTTGTGTATTTTTGTGTCGGTTAGAGATGAGCACGGTACCACATTGGTACAAAATCCATACCAAATTAGTGGTGCTGATTTTTTTCTCGAGCATGAAAGTGGGTACCGGTACCGTACCAGGCGAGATTCGAGTACCGGAACCGGTATCGGTACTCAGTACCAGGAAATCGGTACCTGTCCGGTTCTTCCCATTTTTTGTTAAACCAACAAAAATTCCAAGAAAATGTAGCAAAAATAGGAAAAAAACATGTATTTTCAAGTGATATAAAACCTCGACGTCGACAAAACACAACCAACACTTAAAAAAGTACAACACCTAGATAGTCGTAACATACAAACGTTCCAAAACTTATAAAATAGGTTCGTATTTAAAGGGTTTATGAAGGATATATAGTTGTCACGATAATTTTTTCGGACGTTTGGTTTTTTTATTTAGGTTTTACATGACCATTTCGTTTTACATAGAACAGGCTCAAATTGAACCGCTCAATGGGTGTTTGGATATGTTTTTTAATTCAAAAACTTGACTACTCAAATTTCGGGAATTTTTTTGGTACTTTTCGCTTTGGTACCGGTACCGTATTAGTAGTCCCGAATATTTTTTTGGCTCGATTTATGATACCGGTCTTGTACCGTTTATAAGAATTCGGTACTGTTTTAGTATGGTACCGATACGGTTCCATTTCAATAATAAAATTCGGGTCCAAATGATCATTCCTAATGTAGATCCCTGAATCCTTTTGATGATAAACAAACCTTAAATGATAACTTGTGCTTAGAGAAATCCATCTTATAATAAGAAAATGTGGCAAATAAACAAACCTTAAATGATAAAGATTATCCTGCATTGACAATAGGGTACTTTTCACACACACACAAAAAAAAAAAAAAAAAAAAAAAAGGAGGCAGGTAGCATAGAGCAATCTTGAGAATGTGAGAAAGAGAATTCGTTGACAATCGTGTTGAACGATGCATTTATAAAATTCATTCTTAAGATACGGGTAGGGGTGTAAACGAGTCGAGTCGAGTCGAGTACTGCCAAACTCGAACTCGACTCGATTAGTAAAACTTGAGCTCGAAACTCGACTCGAGGTCGTTCGAGCTTTGGGTTTCAAGCTCGAGCTCGGCTCGTCATCTCAAACTCGAGCTCGAAACTCGACTCGAGCTCGATTATTGCCACTTTTAAAGCTCGAACTTGATGTAAAATTGGCATATCAAACTCGACGACTCGACCTCGATTTTACGTAACTATATGTATATAAAAGGGTAAAAGTGTAATCTCATTGAAACTCGATAAGGGCTCGCGAGCCTCACGAGCTGAGCATATTCGAGCTCGAACTCGGCTCGAAGTGTGCGGTAGCTCGAGCTCGAGCTCGACTCGTTTATATCGAGTCGATTTCGAGTAGTTACGAGTCGATCTCGAATAGCTCGCGAGCTGTCTCGTCTCGTTTACACCTTTAGATACGGGGATCACGTATAAACCCATTTTTCTTATTATTTATTTCAACAGTTAGTATGTTTTGCTAACTAATTTATATAAGATATATAGCACAAGCCTCATCCTAACTATGTTATTATATTCACCGAATATTAAATTTATTTAACAGTCCTATTGCTTGAGCCCAAATTGTCTATTGCTTTAGCCCAATGTGTCTTCTACGTTAACTTGATCAAGTAAAAACAAAAAGGTATACATATGCATCATATCTGGAATTCTCCAGATACATCAAAGTCAAACCGCCTATCTCACAGCCATGCTCTCTTACACACACACACACACTGAAAATGAGATCTTTGTGGTTTTGGTGGACGCCGGTGTTATGAACAAGCTTGCTTCGATGTCAGGTATGCAACTTTGTGCTTATCTTTTAAAAAAATGGTGTTTAAATAATTAGATACGAGTAATTTTGTTAGCTTATCTTTTCTCCAAAAAAGCCTTTCGTGTTTTCAGGTTGTGTGACGAGGCGGATATGGAGAGGTAGATTAACAGACGAGGGTTAATTCTTAAATGGCATGTGGGAGGTATACTTAATTTTAGTTTTAAATTTTTGATATTCAAATATTGAATTCGGTTGAGTTATATTTGGCATGCGGGAGGTATACTTAATTTACTAACATAAGGAGTTATTAGTATGGTGGTTGTTTTTTGGTAACATCAGCCATCAAGTGGTGAAAACTGGTGAGCTGGTGGAAGATAACAAGCTACCACTAATATTATTGTTGTCCTTTTTCCGTATTGAATTTTATGTAATTTAGTGTTTGGGTGTTGTTCGGTTCGAGTTCAAGTGTTGTGCGTACGTATAGGTACTGCTATTAAATTTCGGTACTTTGAGCTTTTCGTGTGTGTGTTGTAATGATTTTGATTTGGGTTTGTAAGATTGTTGATGTTCTTTTATTTTGCTACTTCTCTGGAACAGGTTCTTGATTGAGTATCGTCACGTGAAAGTTGAAGATGACTCAATGGTAAGAAATGCAAAACCACTTCTTTCAGCGTCGTTATGCAATTTCGGGAGTGTTTGGGTAACCTTACATTAATTGCTTAAAAGTTGATTAAAGCTATTTGGTTAAGTTAAATGACGAGTGTTGAATCATTTTTGGAAACAGAATAACCTGAAAAGTAGAATCTGTTACGGCTATGGATATTTTATAACATGTAAACTTAGCCCGAACAACTCGATACATGTACAGATATACCTCTGTTAAAGAGAAGGAATAAAAACGGTACAAAGCAACTGGGGCAAAAGTACACAGCGTGTAGCCTGTTGACAAGGTATCACGATTAAAAGTTATTTCTTTTTATTCTTCTTGCACAATGCTTAATGACGGGTTAAACATAAATTGTACTAAAATGGTTTAAATTTTCTTTTACTCAAAGGCATCCAAAATGTTTTTACCCACAATCGTTGGATCTCAGGTTCCCCTTCTATTAAATGTAGAGGTCTTGACTGTATTTCGAAGTAGTCTAAACTTTTGCCTCAACGTAACTTCTTGCAGTTCAAGGAAATCGTCAAGTCAAAAGCTTACACTTCGTATTGTTTAGGCATACAAGTTGCTAGTAAAAAGGCGCTGAAGGAACCGAAAAAGA
>OU343223.1:310473920-310571509 GCA_910596185.1 Chrysanthemum makinoi | reverse complement strand
GAGTGTCCACTTATCCGAGTAGACACATGTCCCTCGGTTGGGAATTCCTAGTAATTGAGCAAAGTTGGTTAAGGTGATGGTGTAGTTGTTTTGATTGATTTTAAACCTAAGACAAAACTCATCATCATCTTCATCACTAAAGCCGGTCACAGTAGCATAGAACTCTAACACAAACCTAGGACAAATTGGTTCATCGATGTCAAGAAGACAATCGAATTGAATGGCGGCTAGTTCTTCACGGAGATTGGTATTTTCAATGAAAGATGGGTGAATGGTTCTACCCTTGTTCCTTGGAAAGTCCTTTGGTTTTGTGATGTTTGGGAATGTAGCCAAGGGTGTCCTTGTGATCATAGAATCTTGCGGCTACCATGGTTATTCCTAGGAGTAAGAATTAATATGTTAAAAATTAGAGTAAACTTTAACGTTTTGGTTCTAGTGTGTGCCTATATGAAAACGATTTGGAGTCGCGGTTATCTCGACTCATTTTATGCATAAAAATGGTTTTAGTGGGTGTTTGGCAAATACCATGAGATAACCCAAATGCTCCTAATTCAATGTGGCTTCATTTGAATATACCCGGAATGCATATTAGTTATGCAATACCTTTAGTATTCAAGAGCATGCAAGTGATGAAAATCTAACGTTTCTATTTGTATTAACAATGAAAAATTGTTTTCCTACAAGTGAGAAGCTTTTCAAAATTTTTTGACATGGGGTGTTTGGTTATTTGAATAAGGCCTTATAGTCATTATCTATTAATTAGTGGGAAGCATGATTTGTTTATGCAATATGATAATGTAGTACCTAATTTTAATGACTAGTTATGCAATTTGCCAATTGAATTCATATTTAGTACAAAAGCATACATAAACCCCATGTAATGATTTGTAATAGTTTTGTGCATAAATAAGAATCCTAGACTCAGAATTAAGAGATAAAATGTAGTTAGGATACTTACAATGATGTTATCTCCAGTGATTAGTGAGTGGGAAGGTGTCAATAATGAGCTTGGTTTAATGTTTACACATTTTGGTAAAGTGGGTTTTGAGGAAGAAGATGTTTTGTAGGTAGCAGTTTTGCTTCGTAGAGACACTGACGACCGTGCACGGCACCAAATTTTTGGTTCCGTCCGTGTTGTCGCTTGGTGCGTGGCTACAAGAGCGATACAAAACAAAATTATTTTGTTTTGACTATTCTAATGTTTTGGGCTATGTTTATCCTACATGTTTGGTTCCATTAACCCTAAACCAAGTCTAAGAAGATTAAAAGGTTCTCGCTTAAGAGGCTTAGTTAAGATGTCGGCAATGTTGTCTTCGGAGGATACTTTCATTGAGATGTTTCCTTTATGAACATTGTCGCGAAGAAAGTGATGACGGATTTCAATATGCTTTGTACGAGCATGTTGAACGGGATTCTTGCTGAGATCGATGGCTCCTTTGTTGTCGCAAAGTATAACAATATCGTTGAGATGAATTCAGTAATCTACGAGAGCTTGCTTCATCCAAAGAGCTTGTTGACATGCTTTTCCGGCCGAGACGCATCGGCTTCAAGAGTTGAGATGGCTAAAGCCGTTTGCTTCTTTGCAAACCATGAGGTGAGACAATGTTCAACAAATATAGTCACCGTACTTTTTCTACATGATCCGAAGTCGGCATACACTATGGTTTCTACACCCGATCCTTTGGGATACCATAATCCTAAACACGTTGTTCCCTTAATGTATCTAAAAATCCTTTTAAGGCTTCTAAGTGTGATGCCTTTGGGTTTTCTTGAAAGCGAGCACATAGACAAACACTAAACATAATGTCGGGTCTACTAGCCGTAAGATAGAGTAGGCTACCAATCATTCCTCTATATTTAGTGTTATCTACGGATTCACCTTCCTCATCCTTGGTGAGTTTAGTGTCCGAGGACATGGGTGTTTTAGTTGGTTTGGAATCTTCAAGACCAAATTTCTTAAGCATGTCTTTTATATATTTAGATTGGTTAAAAAATATGCCATCTTCTAGTTGTTTAATTTGAAGTCCTAGAAAGAAATTTAATTCACCCATCATACTCATTTCAAACTCGTCATGCATGATTTTAGAGAAATCATCACATAGCTCTTGACAAGTTGATCCGAATATGATGTCATCAACGTATATTTGAACAATGATAATATGTGACTCTTTTCGTAAAAAGAGTATTATATACTAATCCCATAGTGTATTTGTTATCAATAAGAAAAGTCTTAAGTCGGTCGTACCAAGCTTTTGGTGCTTGCTTAAGACCGTATAATGCTTTCTTGAGTTTGAAGACATGATGTGGTTTCTCAAAGTCGGTAAAACCGGAGGTTGAGCAACATACACTTCTTCGTTAATAAACCCATTAAGAAATGCACTTTTAACATCCATTTGAAATAATTTAAAGTCATAAGCACATGCATAAGCAAGTAATATTCTAATAGATTCAAGTCTAGCTACCGGTGCATAAGTTTCATCATAATCAATCCCTCTTGTTGATTATAACCTTGTGCAACAAGCCTAGCTTTGTTTCTAGATGCTACACCATTTTCATCCATTTTATTTCGAAAAACCCATTTCGTTCCAATTATAGTTTGATCTTTGGTTTTGGAACTAATTTCCAAACATCATTTCTAACGAATTGGTTTAACTCTTCTTGCATGGCAATTACCCATGATTCATCTTTTATTGCTTCATTTATGTTTTTCGGTTCAATGGTGGATACAAAACAAAAATAATTACTTTGATTTTGGGCTTGTGACCTTAAGGTTCTTTGATTAAGTTGTCCTATGACCTTTCTAAGGGATGACTTTTAGATTCTTTGATGTTTACAATCTCTTTATTTAATGGTTCATCTTCCTTGTTATTATTAATTATTTCTTGACTTTCTATCATTTGACTTTCAACTAAGTCATCATCTACCAAAGGTGATGTCTTAGAGGGAGGTGGACTTTCGTCAAATGTTATGTTCAACGATTCCTCGACTATCATTGTTTCTTTGTTTAGGACAATGTAAGCTTTACTAGTTTGAGAATAACCAAGAAATACACCTTCATAAGACTTTGGGTCAAACTTGGTGAGATAATCTTTAGTATTAAGAATGAAGCATTTACAACCAAAAACTCTAAAATATCCTAAAGTTGGCTTTTTACCTTTATAAAGCTCATATGGTGTTTTGTTTAGGAAAGGACGTATTAAGACTCTATTTAAAATATATGTAGAAGTGTCAACGTTGTTACACCAAAACTTTTGAGGAATGTTTTGTTCATTAAGCATTGTTCTACTCATTTCTTGAATTGTTCTATTTTTACGCTCTACTACTCCATTTGATTGAGGTGTTCGTGGAGCCGAAAAGTTATGTGTTATACCATTTGTATCACAAAAGTTTCCAAATTGAGTTTCGTTGTCATATTCACGACCATGATCCGTTCGGATCGACACAATTTTAACACCTAGTTGATTTTGAATTTTCTTGCTAAGAATTTCAAATTTATCAAAAGCTTCATTTTTGGTTTTCAAAACAACGTCCAAGTAAACCTTGAGTAATCATCTACTATGACCAAAGTGTATAAGTTGCCTCCATAGTTTCTTATAGCGGATGGACCAAACAAGTCCATATGCAATAATTCTAGACACTTAGATGTGGACACCATATTTTTAGATTTATGACTACTATGGGTTTGTTTACCAATTTTGCAAGCGTCGCAAAAGTGTTGGTCATATTTTAGTTTTGGTAAATTCCTAACTAGCTCTTTTGAAGATAGGTTTTGTATAAGTCTCATATTAGCGTGACCTAAGCGCCTATGCCAAAGAGATGAGCTATCATCTAACGTTGTTAGGCAAAGTTTGTCATTAGATGTTTTATCTATTTTCATGACGTATATGTTATTTTTCCTAACTCCTTTAGCTATGGTGATACCATCTTTTAGTATTTTACTACCATTTTCATCAAATAGTACTTTATACTTTTTATCACATAATTGGCTAATACTAAGTAGATTAAATCCTAACCTATCCACATGAGCAACATTTTCAATAGTTAGGAAGTTATGAGCGATCGTACCTTTGCCAATGATTTTGCTTTTGAGATTGCTACCAAAAGTGACATTACCTCCGCCATACTCTTGGTATGATGAGAAGAGACTTTTGTTGCCCGTCATGTGCCGTGAGCATCCACTATCTTTTATCCATTCATCAGGTTCCAATCCAACTTTCAAGCATACCTAAGAAGCAAATAACTCAAGCATTTGGTCCCCAATATCTCATGGGTCCGTTTGGGTTAAACATACCATTTATTTGATTCATGTATGGAAACGATGGGTAAGAGTTCCATGACATGTAATCCGGAGTTTGATATGGTCTAGGAAAGTTTTGATTCCAACCGTTGTGTTGGTAGTTGGGTTGTAAGTTGTGGTTGCTCTTAGGAAAGGGGCGTTTGGCAAAAGGTGTTTTATATCGTTGTTGAGTAGTTTTGATCTAAATTCATTTTAGCAAGTCCTATTCCCGATGTAACAAACTGGTTTTAGTTTAACACTATCCTTGGTTTTCTTGTTACTTTGACAAATTCAAGACGGTCCAGATATTACAAACATTATGTCTCATGAAGTACCCACGGCACCATTTTGTTCAACGGACGAACCCTTATTTTGGTTCCGTCGTCCGTGCTGCATCAGTAATAGCTTTGACATGTGATTGTTCGTCCTTTGGCCGCTTTGTTTTGACTCTTTGGAATTAATACTTCATTAAAACCTAGCCCATTCATGTCTCCGGGTGTTTTATGAATTTTAACTATTTCATCGGCAAGAGCGATGTTTTTGTTAAACCTTTTAAATTTAGAATTATGTTCGATTAGAACATCTTGTGTGAGCTTTAGTTTTTCTATTTCAAGATTAAGTTCTTGACATGATTTACAACCATCGTCATTTGCTTTTCCCTTTCAAGTCGTTTTGCTTTTTCTTTTAACTCATAAACTTCATTTTCCAAAATTCCTTTTTGGTTTTTAAAATTTATTTTTAGTTATGATTTTTAGACTTAGCTCACACAATTGATTATATTGTTTTTGCAAAGTGTCATCATCAATAGAAGAATAAGAAGAGGAAGTACCTCGCTTTGACTCATGTGCCATTAGAGCGATCTCTTCCTTGCTTGATTCTTCATCGCCTTCACTATCACTCCAAGCACCACTTACAAAAGCTCGTTGAGTTTTGCTTTTAGGTGGCTTGGGACATTCTCCTATGAGATGACTTGCATCACCACATCTAAAACACTTTCTTTCACCTTTACCCTTTTGTCATCCCGATCTTTTCGAATGGCTTCTTTTCTTCTCGAGGTTGTCTTACAAACTTTCCTCTTCTTCTAAAGAACTTCAAAGTCTCTAACGGCCATGGCATACCTCATCTTCACTACCGGAGCAAGATTCGTCATCATCACTTGATTCCGTCTTTGCTTTTAGAGCAACGGATTTGATCTTCTCCCTTCTTCCTTTGATGATCTCCGAATCTTTCTCCATCACCATTTCGTGTACTTTGAGGTTACCGATTAGCTCGTCTAGTGACATTTTTGAGAGATCTTTTGATTCTTCAATAGCGGTCACTTTAGCTCTCCATTTGGGATGGAGTGCTCTAAGAAATTTCCGGACAAAGTTCTTACTACGAAAAGATTCATCAAGTGCTTTAAGTGATGTAATAATAGTATTAAAGCGAGCAAAGCCACAATCAATGGTTTCATCTTCGGGGATAACAAATTGTTCATATTGTTGAACAAGAAGATCAATTTTGTTATCCTTGACTTGTGAATTACCTTGATGTGTAACAATCAAAGATTCCCAAATATCTTTGGCGGTTTCACACATAAAAATTCTTTCATATTCTTTTCTAGGTAAAGCATTATAAAGCATCATTTTAGCTTCATTATTTTTAGCAACTAATTTCTTTTGTTCATCAACGAAAATATCCTTTGTTGTAGAACTAAAATCCCCTTTAACAATAACAAACCAAAGATCTATATCTTTTGATTTTACATATGTTTTAAAACGGTTTTTCTAATAGATAAATCCATTGGTTTCAAATAGTGGTGGTCTTTGCATAGATTGCCCTTCTTTAAAGTTTTCGGAATCCATGGATCGTTTCAAGTTTATAAAATACAAATTATTTTAGAAATTTTTGAGCAACGAGGCTCTGGTACCAATTGTAGAAAACTAGAAGGGGGGTTGAATAGTTTACCAATTAAAAACTTTGTTTTGAAACTTATTGAAAGATCAATTGATATTGATCTTAGATATGTTAATGAAATATGCAAGCAATATGTAAAGAGTAAATAAGGAAAGAAATGATCAAACCACAACAAGTTGTTTATAGTGGTTCGGTCTACAAGGACTCTTTTCCTTGCCCTACTCCACTCCCCGAGTCTCACACTCGAGAGTTTAACTTCACTAGTCAACAAGCTCCTTTCACCTGCGAAGAAAACATTTACACTTCGCTTACACTATTTCCGACACTAAGCTAGATGTCGAGTTCTTTCCAAGGGTACAACCACTCCCACACACAATGTATTTTGAGGACTAAAATACTAACCACTCACACTCACAAGATTATGATGGTTTAATACAACAATGAAGTATGAATCAACACAAGATCATACAACACTAAACAAACAAGACTTCCAACTTCTCGATTGAAGCTTGAATGTGACTTGATCTTCTTTGCTACAAAAGAGATCACTAATATGATATGAAACCGAGTTAGAAAGGTTAGAGAGAAGATATGTAAGAGAGTATGATAGAAAGGATGAAAAACTACTTGGTTTGGCTTTGCTATTTATAGCCAAAACCATCAAGAAATAACGACCGCGGACCCCTTGAAAGGGTTCCGCCTCGTATATATTTTGGTGCCGCTGGGTCACAAGCCAAGATATCAAGATCTGGCCAAAGTCAACCATATCTATGCAAGATTGTGTAAGATATGAAGAGTACAAATCTACACAAAATATCTAATGAAATCTTCCAATGATTTCCATGATGCATCACATGATGTCATGTGTTGTTTTTCTATTTTTAGAAATATGCAAATACATAAGTAATGTTTAGTTTTAAGAAACTAAAACATTCTAAAAACTACTATCATACATTATGGTTAGAGTCATATTAAGATATGATTAATCACAAATGTAAATGCTTAAATGATGAAGATATTGTTTGAAAAAGCTTGTTTTAATATCTATTAAACTTGACAAGCTTTAAGCTTTATAAAATTAAATTTACTTTTGTCGTTAACAAAACTTAGGTAAAGATCAAAAATATAAATAACGTTTAATGACAATATTTGTATTAACAGTAAGCATCAAAATAAGAGTAAGCATTTGAAAATTCCTCATGAGTTGATATATGTGTAATTTCATGTTCGAATTGCATATCAAAGTAACTAAATTTTTATTTTTTTAAAATTATAATAACGTCCATATAATAATGTAATTTAAAATTATGTTAGGGGCACAAGATATATTTTAAAAGACAAAAGACTCTGATGTGACCCACAAAAAAGGACCAAAATATCTATAAAAAATATATTTTTTGTGGGTCCGTGAGTACTTTTTTGTACTTTTACCTCTTCTTATCTTGTGCCCCTATGGCACAAGATAGAAAACCCTTAATTTAATGCTCATTATAATAATTAGAGTAATTACAGCATAATGATCTCGTGCTTGGTTGTACTTTATTCCACCCTCAACGCAGTTGTATAATCATTCCTTATCGCTGCTAGAATAACATGAATGGTCCTTTTGAGGGACGGTAGGTGTAATTTTCGCCAAACCACAGGGTTGATTTATGCAACTTTTATGCCTCAAAAGGACCATTCATGTTATTCTTTGGCAGTGATAGGGACGATTTATGCAACTTTTAAGTTTGAGGGACGGTAGATGAAATTTTTACCAAACCACAAGGACCATTTATGTAATTTACTCTAAAATTAGTTTTTAATTTAGATTCTTTCCTTTGCCATATCTGTCTATAAATATACAGCGATATAATATTGTATCCACTATTATAAAAGGGGATAGCTTGGCTACAATTTTTGTAGTCAATTAGCTACAATCCCTTATATAAAATACATAACCACAAATCAGGTCTATAGAAAATAATAATCGGGGACCCACAAAAGAATCGGGACCCACATTTATACACACAAAATTGTAGTCAATTGGCTACAAAAAATTGTAGCCAATATATTCCCATTATAAAATTATGTACTTGCGGTTTAATTTAATGCCTGGTTATAATAAGAGATGAATTTTCAAATGCTTACTCTTATTTTGATGCTTACTATAGACAAATCCCACCATCCATCTAGTTTGATCTATTGGTGGGGATTAACCTAAAATTTAATATGTCTAAAACCTAAAGTTCATGTTTTCTTTTTTTCTTTTGTCTTTTGTTTTTTATACACTTTTTTTTGCCTTTCTTTCTTCTTTTTTTGTTTTTTTCTTTTTGTTTTTTAATTATTCACGCTTATTTATAATCACGCTATTTTTTTTATTTTTTTACATTTTTTTAAATTCACATTTTTATATATTCAAGTTTCTTTTTATTTGTTTGTTTTTTTAAATTCACGTATTTACGCTTTTTTAATTCGCTTTTCCTTTCATACGTTTTCGTCCGCTTTACACGCTTTCATCTATTTTCGTCCGCTTTCATATCGCCGTGAACGCCATACATTTTTGTCCGTTTTCACAATGCCTCGCTTTACGCGCTGGTCCCTTATTCATAATGCCATACGGCTTTTACGTTTTCATACATATTCGCCCTGCTTTCTAGACAAGTTGTTCAAGTTTATACGCTGGTCCTGTTATTAAATGTTTTCGCCGCTTTAAACATTTTCATACTTTTCTCAATATCACAAGTGAGATTTTGATAGCACAAGTGATATTCTCAATATCACAAATGATACCGGAATACGCAAGTGATATTATGTGATATTCAGAATATCACTGTGATATTCTCAATACCACAAGTGATTTTTTGAATATCACAAGTGATTTTCAACTGTTTCAAACATGGAAATCACACGTGATATTCATAATATCACACATGATATCCAGAAAAATCAAGTGATATTCATAATATCAATAGTGATATTCGTAATATCACAACCGATATTTAGAAAATCACAAGTGATATTCAGAAAATAAATAATCACATGTAATATTCATAATATCATAAAGTGATATTCATAATCATTGTAAGTGATATTCTCAATATCACGAAATCACTTGTGATAGTCGAACGATGAATAATGAACTAAAACTTAAGAAAATGGACAAAACGTAAGAAAACTTACCTAATTAGTATGAAAAATAGGCTAAAATGTATGAAAGAGTGAAAACACGCCCCAAAACTTTACCTAAAATGAAAGAAAAATGATGAAAACGGGCGAAACGTAAGTAAACGAAAGAAAACATATAAGAACATATGAAAACGTATGTAATCGAAGAGAACACGAATAAAAAAAAACGCGAATAAAAAAAAATTATTTAAAAAAAAATGTGAATAAGAAAAAAAATGTGAATAAAAAAGAAAGACAAAAAAGAAAAAAAAAACATGGACTTAGGTTTATTTACTAAATCTTAGGTTAATCCCCACCATTAAATCAAACTAGATGGATGGTGGGGATTTGTCCCTTGGTAAGCATGGATTTATGGGTAAGCAAAATAAAGTGACTCCATAATAAGATTAGTTTTTAATTTAGATTCCTTCCTTACCGCTATCTCTTTCTATAAATATACGACTAAGGATCAAATGAGAAGAAAACTTAAAATGAGAAGGATGGGAAATAACTATAACCACATATTAGAGATGCATCGACTTCAATTAGATGCATCTCTAATATTTTAGATGCATCCTAATATATTTTCTAGCAAAAAATTAGATGCATATACATATATTAGATGCATTTCATCAAGTTAGACAAATCCTATGTATTTTCGGGTTCCTCATGGGTTAAATTTGTTCCTAAGACCACTTAAGATCGCTTTCACTTCAAAAATCACTTTCAAAACTAATGGGATGCATCTAAATGTATAGAGATGCATCTAATTCAAGTCGATGCATCTCTAATGTGTGATTATAGTTATTTCTCATTTTTCTCATTTTAAGTTTTCTTCTCACTGGAGCTTCCATAAATATACAACAATATCGCTATCTCTTTCTATAAGGGTGTGTTTGGTACAGAGAAATAAAGCCAGAGAAAAGGAAATGAACTAATTTCTCTTGTTTGGTAGGTTGAAAATTAAATGGCTGAGAATTTCAATTCTCAGGGAGTTCACTTCTTTGTATTTTGTTAACTTTCATTTCCACTACTTTTAGTTAAACAGAAATGAGAGTATTTTAGTATAATTTTTTTAAAAATAAATAAATATACTTTAAAAAATATTTTTAAATAAATTTAAAAAAAAATAAGTTTATTAAAAACAAGTTTTTTTAATAAATTTTTAAAAAATAATATATATTTTTTTTTTAAATGAGTTTTTTTTTTTTTTTTTTTTTTAAATAAATACATTTTAAAAATATTTAAAAAACAAGTTTTTTTAAAATAAATACATTTTAAAAATAATTTTTTAAAGAAAGTACATAAATTTTAGTAAAAATAAATTTAAAAAAAGATATATTTTTAAAAATAATTTAAATAATTTTTTTTCATTTCTAATGTTTCCTCAAGGAGCAATTTCAAACATTAGAACCGAACAAAATTCTCTACTGATTTCTATTCTCTGTTTCATTTCATTTCTTTGAAATTCTCTCTACCAAACGTGCCCTAAATATACAACAATATCGAATTAACGATTATAAAATAATGTAGCGGGTTTAACGCCTGGTTATAATAAGATTATTTTTCTATAGACTCCCACCCTTACCGTTATCTCTCTCTATATATAATTATGTAATCACAACCTCCCACACCATAATCTTTTATACATGCAAAAGAGATGGATTCTGCTACAAAATCTATCAAGCATCGTAAACCAACTTTAGTGGTAAATGATACATCCTATCCGCGGTCTCAGAATGCAAACAGTTCAGGAGTCGTTGGTCGAGAAAGCAGTGTCAAATCCCTTGGAGATGCATTGTATGCTACATACAAATTTATACGACCTCATTCGCTCATAGGAGCGGTATGTGTTCTAGTTCTCACAATCTACGCTCAAATAATGATAGTAATCACTGCAAATTAATTTTATCTGTTTATAATTAGCAAGATACTAATTTACTTTACACGTTTTGTGTAAGTTAAGTCTCACCGTAAAATGATCTATATTGCACACAACATGCAAGAACTTGCGTTTATTTTCACTTTTTTATTTAGTTTATAACTTTAAGATTTAAGAATAAAGTTACATGCATAATTTATATTGCAGATGCAGATATATGAACTAATAATGGATAGCTAAACTTTTTTGTTTACCAGGCGTTGTCCATTATTTCAATTTTCTTGCTTGCCGTCCAGAACTTGTCAGATCTTACTCCATCAGTACTTCTTCGAGTTCTACAGGTTTGTTTTAGTATGAATTACAATATATATGGCATACATTCAACATTGTGCTTCATATTTTTTTCATACTAGATTGAATAAACCTGGATTTTACAGGCAACCCTCGGTGCTTGTTTTGTCACTATCTATACTGCGGGGATTAATCAACTAGATATTGAGATCGACAAAGTTAACAAGCCCTATCTTCCTTTGGCATCAGGAGAATTTTCAGTTAAAACAGGCGTTTTACTCACCTCTTTGTTTGCTAGTTTGGTACGAAAAGTTAACGATTTCTATATACAGTCATGCAAAAAATATATCAAAATGTTTGGAACCAAAAATTGACTACATAGTATTAACTAGTTTTGTTTTGAACTTTTGGTGACGCATATTAGAGTTTTTACATCGGATATATGGAGTATTCAATCGCCAGCATTAAGGTTGGCTCTTGATGGTTTCTTTGTTCAACTGCTTATTCGGTTAATGTAAGTATTTGGCTTCTACCAGTCTTTCCAATGCACATATCTTTTTCGTTCAATCAAAATTACAGTACCTGGCTTCTTATATCCATTTTGGTTCTTCCTATTTCTAGTTACCATTACTACGATGGAAGAGGGATCCTGTGTTAACAGTACTCGCAATGTGACAATGTCGACTGGCTATGGAATGATTATTCCTATCTCGTTCTACCTCGACGCGCAGGTTTATTATTTACATAAATCCGGGTGTATTCTTTTTGACTACAATAGATTATGACCATTAAACTTATCGTTATAGACATACTTAAATAATGGAGGACCACTCGAACTTTCAAAGCATATCATTTTTGTAAGCGGATTCATGAGCATCTTCTTGATAGTTATCGCATTATTTAAGGTACGTTCGCTGCCTTTCTATTACAAGAAACGTGGTCAATTTAATATTACATACTTATTTAGGAATAGAATATCCACTTTTAGGACATTCCTGATGTCGAGGGGGATAAGAAAGATGGAGTGAACTCGTTTGCTATACAATTCGAAGAAGAACGGGTCAGATCAAAACTAATATCTCTACCAATCTACAGCCAATTTGTCGCACAAATATCCATCTTTTAAACAAGATTCCTCTAAATGACAGGTTTTTTGGATTTCTATATGGCTTATGGAAATGGCATACGGTATGGCTATATTGATCAGGCTATTATCAACCGGGCAATTTTGGATAACATCGATAATGGTAACTTTATTTCTAACAATTTTACCTCTGAAGTTTTGAGTACGTAGTCCTTGTAAGAAACTATAACATATAACAAGTAAGCATATATTTTACATATATTTGAAGGGGTACCAAGAATGCTACAAGGGTACCATTTAATTATAAATATGACGTAATAAATTAAATAAAGGTTAAAGTTGTAAAAATTTGATTTAAAATAAAATAAACTCATTAAAAATATAAAAACTAAAAACTCATAAAAATATATTAAAATGGATGTTGAATTAAAGAAAGATAAAATTTTGAAAATACAAATTTGATTATAATATAAATAAGTAGATAAAAAAGATATTTTAATTTGAAAAATAAAGATAATTTTAGTTGGTAAGTTATATATGTCATTTTATAATCGTTCTTATCTTAATTTTTGTGGTTAGAGTTAGGCTTGGAGTTTCATAGAAGTTAGGTCAGAGTTTGTTAAGAAGTGATACATGTCATCTCATGATTGGAGCTCCTTATCTTAATTTTAAGCCTTCTAAAATTAGAAGGCTTAATTTTTAAGCATTCTAATTTTAGAAGGCCTAAATGCATTATAAAGTAGTATAGATTGTGAGATTGTTTGTTGCGTATATATTGTGAGATAGTTAATTGTCGTTCAAAAATAAAACTGAAAATGAAAAACAATGGAGTACACTTAAGAACATGGGCTTTATCAAAGGTTTACACAAATCATCATCACCTTACGTCGTTAATAGAGATGGTTCGATCTCCTCGAATAGCTACTATCAATCTGGGATCATTGTAATTAACTCTTTTAATGTGTCACTCAGTAAGTTAAAAGATCCATGTCTACCACAGTTTAAATTAACTTGAACCATAATATAATAAGGCTTTCCTTATGAATTATCGGCACAGTTAGATCAAATCTAGTATATGTTAACTAGATAATATGTAATCATTATCTAGCTCCGTAAGTACAAATATTCAAGACTAATTGCTTAGAAATGTATTTTACTTGCCACATTTTTAATTATGTGAAATGTAATAAAAAAAATATTCTTCTCCACACTAATCTTTTGAATTATGTCGTTTTGTCGAATCATATTGTAATTGTGTATATTATTTTGAAAGGTAAAATGATCAAATAATACATACAACCGGAATACAATACATCCAAAAAAAACAAAAAAAAAAGTTCAAAACGATTAATATAAATAAGAAAAAATAAATTAATACACTACACATAACTAAAAACAAAAAGTAAAATACATTTACAAACAACTAGCCCAAAATTCAATAACACCATTTACTATTGTGAGCAGGTTAGTAGTCATAGCATTTTTGGTTATATGGTATGGACACATGCAAAGTTGGTTGATATCAAAAGCCCTAAGGCCACCGGATCATTTTACTTATTTATCTGGAAGGTAATTAATTACTAATTAGTGTTACTTTTTAAATTTAGTATCAATTTGTGACTTGTTAGCTCTTTTAAAATAATTTAGTTTGATAATTATATGTATTTTCTATTCGATCTCGTAGTTTTAAGACGCGTAGTTTAGTAAATTTGGGAGTAAATTGCATAAATCGTCTTTGTGGGAAACCTTTGAGCAAATTTTCGCCCTTGGTTGGGACGAAAATTGCATGTTTCGAAAGTCTTAGAAATTGCATGTTCCATCTCAAAAATTTCTCACAGGAACGATTTATGCACTTTCGAAATGATTGGGACGAAACATGCAATTTGGACAAAGTTCAGGGACGATTTATTTAACTTTAAATTTGGTGTTAAAGTTTAACTACATACCAAATCCGAACATAAAAATAATCTAATTAATCCAAAAATGTAATCGAAAATATGTTACACTTTGGTTCAGTGGACCTATATTAATATACAGTACATTTATGTAAATTTTTTATGTGATGTTCTCACTTCACAAATATTGTTCCTTTTTGCAGCTATACTACATGGAATACTTGTTGGTGCCAATTCTAAGATTTTAAACATGTTAAAACTATATGTGAAGCTCGCTAGCTCTTGACTGTCCATGTTCTGTTCAAATTTCGATTTATGATTTCTTGTTAAAACAATGTATGTGTTGCTAAATAAGTCAGTCTTAGCGAGAACATGATGATGGAATGCGAGAGTTATGAATTGCATTCGTGTATGGATGTTAAGTATATCATTATCAAGTTAGCAAGAATGTTAAGAATGATATTTGTTAATATTGAGTTGTTGTTAATTGGGCTAATCATTTGAAAATGTATCATATTTAGACATTTTTTTTAGTTTTAATCAAAGAACTAAAATATTGGGAAGCTTATAATCATATTTATACTTCCTTCGATCGGGAAGCACAAATAGTTTCCACACGACGATAGTTACAATCAATTTAGACAAACAAGATATGCATACTCTCATTGTTTTCAGCGGTACGTATAATATCCATTACAACAATCGGATGGACGAGCGTGGAGACTTTCGCCGGCGACGCTATGTTTCCGTCGAAAGTCACTAAACGACAAAACAAAACCTGACATGGCACATGAATACGCTGACCAGTTAAAGAAAATTCAACGAACATTTTCGGCGGGGACATGTCCCCGATGAAAGTCTGTTGAATTTTTAACATAATTTGACCGTCTAGTCAAAATTCACCACACGCTCCGCGGGGCGCATGCAAAGTGTCTTTCACTTTTAACATAATTTGTCCGTCTAGTCAAAATCCAACGACACCTTTGCGGCGGGGCGTGTGCGAGTGTCTTTCACTGAAAATTAATTGCCAAAGTCAAAAGCATGCTAATTGTTCCTTCTTTATTCCTTAAAACTTTTCTGGGGACATGTCGGCAAAAGTACTATTTACAAAAATACACTTTATTGCAACTATTAATACACAACTAAAACTCCGATGCTTGGATAGTCTTTTCATTACGTAAAACCCTAAACTGCTTTATAAAAGATATATTCAACAATTGACTTTCAACATTCAAGTTTTAAGTTTTCACTTTCACTTTTTTATCACATAAAAAGAAAAGTAAAACTAGTATTACGTTCTGTATTAATTTCAAAATGAATATCCAAAGGATAAAAGCTATTTTGGAGCTATTGATTTATGTATATTCTGTACACTTTTGAAAATTGCACCCATTTTTACTAGAACTCTGAAAGATTCATTATCTGGTACCGTATTTCATTCTCAAGTGTTTAGTATTGGAAAAGGGATGTTTGGACACCATAATCTGGTTAACTAAGAACATGGTCAGCTTTACAAATCCAACATGTGCTTTGATTTATAAAAATACTTGAAAGATACATACGAATTAGTTAAACATACGTATTATTCCAACAAAAACAACAACAACAACATCAACAACATCAACAACAACAACAACAACAACAACAACAACTACAAGAACAACAACAACAACTACTACTACATACGAATATTTTCCATGTCCCCTTACAGCTCACGAAGTAATGCATCGACATGCGTGGTCGTCAGGAATCCTTGCCATTTCAAGTCTTGCCTCCAGCATCCTTACTCTTGTCTCTAGCACCTATTTTTGTGATTCCAGCATGTTTATCCTAAGATCCTTGGCATTACATTTGAAGCACTCTGTTGATGCATCCGGAACCTTGAGATGTTTAACCGTAAGAGATTATTCTTAAGTACTCGTCAAATTCACTTTTCCACATAAAATATCGCACCCACATTATCTTCTTTTTACGGGCATTTACATAATAAGAAAATTATAAGAGATTACAACCCAATTATTTGTATATTTACATCACTAAGAAATGTATGATTGTTCACCTTCGGCGGAGGACATGCATAATATTGCCGTCGGATGAATTTTCTCTATGTGATGTTCTTAATCTTATATTTTCGCTCCACAAGAACACATAAAAGAGATTAAATGGCTCCATCTCGGTTTTGAAATTTCGCGTGAAGATAAGAGGTTGTAAGGTTGAGTGGTTTTGAGGATAAGAGGTTGTGAAATTCGTGTGAAGATAAAAGGACTATATAATGTGTTTGTCATGTTGGTGGGAAATTTGCGCCATTTTGGTTAGTTAAATTTGGCGCCTTTTTGTAGGAAGTTTTGCCGTATTTTTGGAGGAAGTTGAGACCATAGCAAACAATATCGATATGTAAAAGAAGTTACTTTCTTTAATGCTAGAACGAGGTCGTTTAACATGTTACGTATACCATAGCACCTACACTTGGTCGTTTAACATGATACGTATACCATAGCACCTATACTTGATCGTTAAACATGTTACGTATACCATAGCACCTCGACTCGGTCGTTTAACATGATACGTATACTATAGCACCTATACTTGGTCGTTTAACATGATACGTATACCATAGCACCTATACTCGGTCGTTTAACATTATACGTATACCATAGCACCTATACTTGATCATTTAACATGATACGTATACCATAGCACCTATACTCAGTCGTTTAACATGATATGTATACCATAGCATCTATACATGGTCGTTTAACATGTTACGTATACCATAGCACCTATACTTGGTCGTTCAACATGATATGTATACCGTAGCACCTATACTCGGTCGTTTAACATGATACGTATACCATAGCACATATACTTGGTTGTTTAACATGTTATGTATACCATAGCACCTCGACTCGGTCGTTTATTATGATACGTATACTATAGCACCTTTACTTGGTCGTTTAACATGATACGTATACCATAGCACCTATACTTGGTCGTTTAACATGATACGTATACTATAGCACCTATACTTGGTCGTTTAACATGATACGTATACCATAGAACCTATACTTAGTTGTTTAACATGTTATGTATACCATAGCACCTATACTTGGTCGTTTAACATGATACGTATACCATAGCACCTATACTTGGTTGTTAAACATGTTACGTATACCATAGCACCTCGACTCGGTCGTTTAACATGATACCTATACCATAGAACCTATACTTGGTCGTTTAACATGATACGTATACCATAGCACCCATACTTGGTCTTTTAACATGATACGTATACCATAGCACATATACTTGGTCGTTTAACATGATACGTATACCATATCACCTATACTTGGTCGTTTAACATGATACGTATACCATAGCACCTATACTTGGTCGTTAACATGATACGTTATACCATAGCACATAATCGATTCGTTTAACATGTTACGTATACCATAGCACCTATACTTGGTCATTTAACATGATACGTATACCATAGCACCTCGAATCGGTCGTTAAAAATGTTACGTATACCATAGCACCTCGACTCGGTCGTTTAACGTGATACGTATACCATAGCACCTATACTTGGTCGTTTAACATGATACGTATACTATAGCACCTATACTCGGTCGTTTAACATGATACGTATACCATAGCACCTATACTTGGTCGTTTAACATGTTATGTATACCATAGCACCTCGACTCGGTCGTTTAACATGATATGTATATGATAACATCAAATTACCTGATATTTTACATATCAAATTCCCGTATTTATTGCCTAATTTGTATTTATATGGTACTTAATTTGTTTATATTCATTCATATTTACATTTCAGGATAAATGAGGCGTTGGAGCGGAAAAGATGTGAGAAAAGGCCATAATATGTTCTGAAGAAGGTTATGGCATAATCGGCACTATTGACTACGCCATAACCTACACTACGAGGTCATATGAATTATTTGTGAAGGTTATGGCGTAACTTGGTAATTTCATTACGCCGTAGAAAGAATTAAGGAGTGGAGAAGTATACGTGGACGAAGAATTACGGCGTAACCCAGTGATTTAGTTACACTGTAATATTACTACATACGAAATTTGGTGCTCAATTAACACATTTTTATGTTGGACTCCATCAATGGAATGAAGAAACTCAAGGGCCTAAGTTGCTATATTGCTATTTTGAAAAGCTGAAGAGGTTATGCCATAACACTAAAACTAGTTACACCCTAACTATAGTTACGGAGTAACTAAAAATCTAGTTACGCCCTAACTAGTTACGGAGTAACTTTAAAACTAGTTACGCCCACACTAGTTATGGAGTAACTTTAAAACTAGTTATGCCCTAACTAGTTACGGAGTAACTTAAACTTAAGGTTACGCTGTAACCATGTCGGCCTATAAATACAGCCCTAAATCTACATTTTAAGTATCTCTCTTCACCCCTCTCCTATGGGTCGATTAGGGCACCACTCCAGGGCAATTTCCAGCAGATCCAAACCATTTTCCAAGGAAGAATTCATTTGCAATCATCATCATTATTAGCTCTACATCAAGTAATTTGTATCAAACAATATGTTCAATTCAATTCATGTTTTATTCATTTTTGTTGGCATAATTTACTATATGTTTGGCTAGCCCCTTTGGTGTTGGCCTAGTTATGATTCCTTAATTGTTTTGTTTATGTTTACATTGCTTCCTTATGATTGTTTCTAGTGTATGCATGCATAGTTTGTTGGTAGCTACCCTCGTTTCGGTAGTTTTGAATGGCGTTAGTGGCTAGTTACTTAGGAGATATGACCAACTGACCCTAAGTAGTTAGACTAAGTGGGAAGGGTAAGAATTGACCAACTGACGGCCCTTCTTCGCTTGTGAGATTTGACCAACTGATCACCTACCGTTTGGATGAACTTAAGAAGTTAAGGATGAGTGTTTAAGATGCTAGTGCCCGGGCACTCATTGTTACAAATCTTGCATATAGCGGAACTTAATGACTTGGCTTAGGAGACTAAAAACAACTGGACTTTCAAGGGGTCACCCAAGATCTCCGGTGGAAACCTTTGTTGATAGGCTAGGACGAACTGACCAAATGTTGTCCTAGCGACCTTTACCCCCACTTGAAGCAATTGGAAGTAATTAAACATGATAGGAAGATTAACTAGGCTAGCGCACTTCTCCTCTATTGATCACAACCCTCGCCTTTATTTGTTTTCTTCTATTTTCTTGTCTTATTATTAATTAATTATTTCAACCTTAAAATCTGTGACACCTAGACTTAGTTAAAATCCGCACACATAGCTTTTGGGATGACCTCAGTTTTACCGAATATTACACTACACCGCGATCGGGTACTTGCCGTTAGTGCATTAGGATATACCATAGGTATAACGAGACAATATAAATATTAAAACACGGTCATTATCTGCATCAAGTTTTTGGCGCCGCTGCCGGGGAGCTATTTAGAATTTAATTTAAGTTTTTCTTTTTAATTTTATTTTCTTTTATTTTAGTTTTTAGTTTTCTTTTTCTCTTCTTTTCCGTTTTTGTTTGTTTTTGATATTTCAGGATATGGAAAATTCAGATTTTGACGTGCTCACTATGGAAGAATACATGGCTTTGACTCAAGATAACCAAAGATCGGGCGTGGTATGTCCCGAATTGAATGATTAACTCAGATTTTTTTATCAGCTTCCAGTTCATGCGGGAACTTAGACAAAAGCTCTTTGCGGGAACTGATGATGATGATGCCCACTGCACATGCGAAGAGTATTAGAGATAGCAGATCTTTTCCACACTCCAGGAGTCACTCAAGATGCATTAATGCTTAGAGTATTTCCAATTACACTCAAAGGTGCAGCCAGAAGATGGATAAATAGGCTTCCTGCTTGATCGATCAATACATGAAATCTTTTAGAGAAAGCATTTATTAGAAGATATTATCCTCCTTCAATGATTGCCAAGAAGATGGAAGAAATAAGGAGTTCCAAACAGAAGATGGATGAACCACTAGATGAAGCTTGGGAAAGATATAATGACCTTCTTTACAAATGCCCAACGCATGATATCAGCAACCATCAGATGGTCCTTATTTTCTACAAAGGTTTAAACATCCGTAGCCAAATGCTCGACTCTCATAGACCTATTCCTACAATGCCACCTGCACAAGCCCTTAGATCAATTGAAAAGATGGCTGACCATTCACAAAATTGGTATGATGGAGCAACCATTTGGGCCATAAATAGCAATAGCATGGATGACATTGGCGATATCACCAAAAGAGTTAATAAACTTGGATGTGATATGAATATGGTTAAGGAAAACATTCATTCTATACAAGAGCATTCTCTCAAGAAGAACGCAAAAGAATATGAGCAGTCGTATATTGAGTCATTGGAGGAAGGTCAATAAATACTCGGATAATTTAAAAAGGATGCGACTCGAATGAAATGATTAGAAATTCAAGGAGGGCGCGGACTTGAATTTAAAGAATCTTGACGCTAAGAGGAAAAGCTTGGAGGCTAAGCTTGAAGAATTAGACCAAAAGGTCCTGGAAAGTAAAAAGAATGCGGTTGGAACTATCAAAGCAACGGTGGGAAAAGATGAAGAAGTCAATAATGAGCGGTTCTCGGTGATTTACCTTATATCGAGACCTTATGTCCCACCTATCCCTTTTCGGGGCGTTTGAAGGTTGTTAGAAATGAAGAAACAAGCAATGATCAATTGAAGAACATGGAAGCATGGAGCTTACAGGATGATGAAGCAATGCCACAAGCTAATGTGGAATCAACTACAGCATAAAATGGTAACACTTCTAACTCTTCTTTTATTACTAAAAATCTTGCTAGTTTTCCTATACATGTTCTTTGAAAACTTGGATGAAATGCTAAAACCTTGACCTCACAAACCTTGCTTGCATCACCCGATGATGGTTATGTAGCTCGACTCGAACTAATTTTAGTTGATCTTGCAAAGGAATTAGAGGACAAGATCTTGGACACTGTTGATTAACGAGGAGACATACAAGCCAATTATTCAACACGTCCACGAGGTGAACCAATCATTAATGCCATCAACTAAAACGGGTAAGGTATGGAAGGAAATGACATCTCCTTTTAGGTATGATCATAATTTATCATTTCCCCATCCCATAGCAATTTCACAACCTCATGGTGTTTATTGCTATTTTCACCCACACTTGATTTCAAGTGAGGGGATGAACATCCTTTTACTTAGTAAATAAAGGTAGAGTCAAGCTCGTGACTCGAACAAAAACAAGCGCTTCATGGGAGGCACCCCATGCCTATATTTTCTTTTTCATTTTATTAGTATAGTAGGGTTTTGTATTTTTAACCATTTTTGCAAGAAAACGGAGAAAGTTGTTGCAACATCTGACGGGGACCTTGATCACGTCACGATTACGGTAGTAACTCATTCTTATGGTTACGCCGTAACATACTTTTTGCAGTAATTATTCTCAGAGCATTACCAATTATGGCGTAATCCCGTGCAATGGTTACGCCGTAGCTACACTCCTGTAGCGTCTGCCAGGTTTTGCATTAATTACAACGTAACTCCTTATAGGAGTTACGACGTAACTATCCTCTGTAACACTTCTTTCTTTTTAAACTCAATAACCTTGTATTAGTTTTTAAATGAACTTTGTGGGTATGTTCCCTGTAAGCCCTCACGAGACTACACTCGTCCACTTGGAACACCAAGTGGTTTAAAAGGCTTGTTGCATATGCTAAATGCAACCATGATTCCTACGAAAGTGAGTTAGGTTTTTCATTTTCTTTTATTACTTGTCGTTTTTCTAGTATGATGCATTTGGTTGTCTTAAGTGAATTCAGGATATTAAAGTTTCCTCATAGATCTCAAAGCGGGACACGGTTACTCGTGTATCTTCAATCATTCTGAGAAAATGCAAGGGAGTTTTCCGTTCCTTTTCTAACCCTTCTTATTTTTCATTTATATGCTTCATATGACCCAAGTGGGGGGAAAGGATTAGAAATAGACACCCACCTGATTATACTTGCCTTTGTTTTTCTAGTTTTTAGTGAAAAATGTTTCATCTTTAAAATTTTGACATGTTTTTCATTACTTAACTAGATTAATCTAGACTGAGCAAACCTACCCTATATTTACATTGTGTGAGGATAAGCTTTTCCGTTTTCCCCTTATACATAATACCATAAAAATGAGTGTGTCGGTGGTTGTAGTAGACTTTAGAACTTGGCCTTGCATATCTTTTCGAGACCATTATCATGAGCATTACACTAAGGTAACTTGGTGTGATCGGTGCAGCTAGGATATAAGGCAATTTCTAGGATTAAACCATATATGTATTGTGTTTATTGACTTTTCACATCGATCAATCAATCCCCTTGTTAAACCCTTTTTGTTGCACTCACCATTAGTGCAAGATACCCCTAGATACACCCTTCAGAGCCTTTCCTTTCATTTTGTTCACCCAATATAATTGTTTCGTTACACCTATCGCCTAGCCTACCCTGTAGTTTTCTTATGTCCATGGTCCGGGCGCTGTTGGTTAATTTTGGTTCTACTGGTGAAAGTCGCGGGTTTTGAATAAAAGGTTGTAGAAGAAGATTGGGTTTAGATGATAGTTGATCTCAAGTGGGGGGATACTTTTTATGTTCGTATCGTTTATATTCATGTATGCCTTGTCTTGCATCACAAAAAAAAAATAATAAAAAAAAGGAAAAAAAGATAAAGAGTGAAAAAAAATTAAAAAAAAATGCAAGCAAGTGTTTATTTATGATTAGTGTTCTCGCCTTGTTCAACTAGGCACAGTTGTTTCATATCCGTTTTGTCTTACGGATAAAATTAGAAACCCGTACATTTCTATCTCGCCTTTTAAATTTTAATCAGTATTTGTCCAATGAGGGCATTGTACGTCCCAAGTGGGGGGATGGGAGATAGAAATTGTTGATTATATTGTTTTTGATCAATATATGTGCAAAAATTACCCAAATTTTAAAATTTTTTATAGCATATACTTTTTTTCATTGACTCGTGTATTAAAGACCCCTTGACTCTTGACCCTCGATTTATGCTATTGGATTGAATGCGACTAGTGGTGGGCCGACTGTGGACTTAGGAATCTATTTGTTTCGTGTCTTTTTATTTACACCCATTAAAGTTTTCCCATGTCTTATCCTACCCTTAGTCATGAATCGAGTTTAGGTGAGGAAGCGAGCAATCATTGGTGTCTTGGCCATGGATTTGGTCATGTATCATTGGTTTTGTCCCCTTCGCCGTAGCTCGTTAGTAATGACAAAATTACCCCGCAAGCCTTTATGTTGTGTCAACCCATTGCCTTTTAGAATAGCTGCATCTATAGACTCTAGTGGTGGAGATTAGTATCTTTGTCAAGCCTATGATAGAATACTCTTCGATGGTAGGCGATTGAGTGATCACCCAAAAATAAACACGTGAATTATGAGAAAGAGTGTGATTTCAATTCCCTTTTCGTGAGGTGCTCGGTTTGGAATTTTCTAACTTAGGTGATTTTTAAACTCATATATTCCAATTAATCTTGGGAGATATCTTTTTAAGAATTATTTAAAGGGTCTACTTGAGGGCAAGTAGAGTTCAAGTGGGGGATATTTGATAACATCAAATTACCTGATATTTTACATATCAAATTCCTGTGTTTATTGCCTCATTTGTATTAATATGGTACTTAATTTGTTTATATTAATTCATATTTACATTTCAGGATAAATGAGGCGTTGGAGCGAAAAGATGTGAGAAAGGCCATAATATGTTCTGAAGAAGGTTACGGCGTAATCAGCACTATTGACTACGCCATATCCCACACTACGAGGGCCTATGAATTATTTGTGAAGGTTACAACGTAACTTGGTAATTACATTACGCCGTAGAAAGAATTAAGGAGTGGATAAGTATACGTGGACGAAGAATTACGGCGTAACCCGGTGATTTAGTTACGCCGTAATATTACTACATACGACATTTGGTGCCCAATTAACACATTTTTATGTTGGTCTCCATCAATGGAATAAAGAAACTCAAGGGCCTAAGTTGCTATATTGCTATTTTCAAAAGCTGAAGAGGTTATGCCATAACCCTAAAATCCAGTTACGCCCTAACTAGTTACTGAGTAACTTTAAAACTAGTTACACCCTAACTAGTTATGGAGTAACTTTAAAACTAGTTACGCCCTAACTAGTTACGGAGTAACTTAAACTTAAGGTTACGCCGTAACCATGTCGACCTATAAATACAGCCAAAAATCTGCATTTTTAAGTATCTCTCTTCACCCCTCTCCTAGGGGTCGATTAGTGCACCACTCCAGGGCAATTTCCAGCATATCCAAACCATTTTCCAAAGAGAATTCACTTGCAATCATCATCATTATTAGCTCTACATCAAGTAATTTGTATCAAACAATATGTTCAATTAAATTCATGTTTTATTCATTTTTGTTGGTATAATTTACTATATTTTTGGCTAGCCCCTTTGGTGTTGGCCTAGTTATGATTCCTTAATTTTTTTGTTTATGTTTACATTGCTTCCGTATGATTGTTTCTAGTGTATGCATGCATAGTTTGTTGGTAGCTACCCTTGTTTCGGTAGTTTTGAATGGCGGTAGTGGCTAGTTACTTAGGAGATATGACCAATTGACCCTAAGTAGTTAGGTGAGTGGGAAGGGTAAGAATTGACCAATGTGGCCCTTCTTGTGGGATTTGACCAACTGATCACCTACCGTTTGGATGAACTTAAGAAGTTAGGGATGAGTGTTTAAGATGCTAGCCCTCGGTCACTCATTGTTACAAATCTTGCATGTATCGGAACTTAATGACTTGGCTTAGGGAACTAAAAACAACTGAACTTTCAAGGGGTCACCCAAGATCTCTGGTGGAAACCTTCGATAGATTAGGGCGAATCCGACCAAATCGCAAGCGACCTTTACCCCCACTTGAAGCAATTGGAAATAATTAAACGTGAACTTAACATAATAGGAAGATTAACTAGGCTAGCACACTTATCCTCTATTGATCACAACCCACGCCTTTATTTGCTTTCTTTTATTTTCTTGTCTTTAGTTATTAATTAATTATTTCAACCTTAAAATCTGTGATACCTACATTTAGTTAAAATCCGCACACATAGCTCTTGGGACGACCTCGGTTTTACCGAATACTACACTACACACGACCGGGTACACTGCCCGTTAGTTCATTAGGGTAGACCATAGGTATAACGAGACAATATAAATATTAAAACATGGTGTTAAATCCTGCATCAGTATACCATAGCACCTATACTTGGTCGTTTAATATGATACGTATACCATAACACCTATACTCGGTCGTTTAACATGATACGTATACCATAGCACCTATATTTGGTCGTTTAACATGATACGTATACCATAGTACCTATACTTGGTCGTTTAACATGATACGTATACCATAGCACCTATACTTGGTCGTTTAACATGTTACGTATACCATAGCACCTCAACTCGGTCGTTTAATATGATACGTATACCATAGCATCTATACTTGGTCGTTTAACATGATATGTATACCATAGCACCTATACTTGGTCATTTAACATGATACGTATACCATAGCACCTAAAGTTCTTAAATTATTTTATAATTTCTTAAATTATTTTATAACTTCTTAAATAATTTAAATTTGTTAAAAGTAATTAAAATAAGTTTATAATTTCTTAAATTATTCAAATAAGATTTATAAAATTTTTATTTTAAATTTAAATTGATTTATTATTAATTTTAATTATTTAAAATGATAATAAAGTGTTTTTTTTAAATGAAAATTAAATAAATACACCTTTTCCCGGGGACATGTCCTCGAAGAAAGTTTTGGCGAAATTTTAATTTTTCCCTCCTCTCTTTTACTTTATCCCGCCAAGCCTTTCCCCGGGGACTTGTCCCCGCCAAAAGTATCGCAAAAAGATAAATAAAACTTTCGCCGGGGACTTGCCCCCGCCAAAAGTAGAAAGTAAAACACACCTCAATTATTAACCATCTGGTCTCACTTTCAGATAAAAACCAAAAAACAAAAAAACACTATCTCCACTGTGCCATCGTCTTCCTCAGCTATCTGCCACCACCACAGCACCATCTCCTCCACTTCACCACAGTACCACCATCTCCACCACTCCAACCACACATGCACCATGTATCTCCCCTCTCCTCATATAATTCTTACCTCAACCCCTCTCCTCGTTTAATTATGTGTCTTCTCTTCTCCATTCTTACTCTTGACACCGCACTACTACAAACACAGGTATAATTTTTGATTTTTATTAATTTTTATTAATATGTGTTAATTTTGTTGTTTGTTAATTTTGTAATTAGTTTTGTGTTAATTGTTTTCTGGTTTTGATTTTTATTAATTTTTTGATTTTGTTCCTTTCGAGACTACAACCGAGATGAAGCCGCCTCCCCAGCCGAGACCACAGCCGAGGCCAAGCCGCGACCACAGCCGAGACCAAAAGGTATAAACTTGTTTTATTGTGTTTGTCTTTCGCCGGGGACATGTCGCCGTCAAAGGTCTAAAATGAGTATTTTATGTTCCGTGACTAGTACACCATCCGCCCTTATGCGAAAAAATGGTTCTAAACCACTTCTAAAGCTACTTCTAAACTTAGTATCGTGTTTTCAAAGTGTTTGTTTGCTATTTAGGGCTTGAATAATTAGTATCTGGGATTATTTAAGGGATTTCATTATTGATTGTGTTAGGGTTCTGAAAAAAGGCCTGGCGTTAAATGTTAGACAAACTTAACTCGCAAAAGTACAGCGAGGTTTTTGTTTTTGCGTTGTTCGTATAACTAGATTTTAAATTGTTATTTAGGGCTTGCATAGTTAGTATCTGGGATTATGTAAGAGGTATTTGGTGTTGCTTGAAATGTTAGATAAACTTAATTCGCAAAAGTAAAGGATAATGGCTTATGGCTAAAAAATGATAAGCATGGTTCCATTTTCGCATTGTTCGTATAACTAGAGGTGCTTGGTATTACGTTTTCAAAGTTATTGTCTATAGTAAAACTCATCATCTGATTAGCGGAATTATATTTTCTTTTTCTTTTCTTTTTTTTTTGTCTAAAAGGGACTAGCCCCAGCAAATTAGGATACAAACAAGACATCTATCATGATGTCGCCAACAAAACCTGAAGAAAATAGTAGAACACTTCTGATTTTGCCTTTAAACATCAAGAAAGAATGTAACAAATACCACAATGGAATGTGAGTTCTTCGTTGCTATAAAACGAACATCAACATACATTCATACGCCATATGGACTACTTTATCAATGGAATGTGATCCCTTGTTATCGATACTAGATTTTTTTTCCTTCCATATATATAGTACACTACAGCAAGAGTAAGACAGCCAATGGGCATATGAGAGTTAACAAATTTCTCCATCATATCGGTTTATTTAGGGTTCAAATAGTTAGATTTGGAAAATAAGTTTAGAAGTAGCTTTAATGAAACTAATTATGATTAGTCTAAAATTTACAGCGTAGGCAAAAAGATTGTGAAACGGGCCAACAAAATGATGATAATATCTACCTCAATTGTCTTAACAGCACCTGGTTGGTTTTTCAAAGCTGTCTGACATTCTGTAGTCTGAGTAGGTTGACCTCTGGCACGAGCTTGAGCTCTAACAAGAGCCTGCATACACCAAAGTGTCACATCTTCTTGTTTTCTAACTAGTCGACCTCGTACTATGGCTTGGAGCCTCACCAATGCTTTCAGATCCCATAAAGCTTGTTTCGCCTTAAGATAAACATATCATTAGAAATAAGGTTAATAAGCTTGGCAAATAGTATTTCAACCGTATTTCGTATTCATATACGCTATACACAAGCTCATTCACAGTTTCACACTATCAACGCCATAGAACTTGTGGAAAACTAGAAGGGGGGGTTGAATAGTTTTACCGATTAAACTTCATTTTAAAATATTTAGATCAACTTATGTAAATCTATTTGGATTTGTATGTTGGAAATTGATAGATAGATATGTAAATGTGTAATGGAAAGATAAAGAGTAAGAAACACATAACCACGACATGAGTGTTTATAGTGGTTCGGCTACAAGGACACCTTCCTTGCCGTACTCCACTCCCGAGTCACCTACTCGATTTTAGAATCACTACCCGACCAACTCCTTATGGCGGACCTTCAGCGTCGCCTCTTACTCCGGTACAAGCCTAGAACAGGGTTCTTCCACAAGGTAGAACCACACCTATCACAACGTCGCCTACAGTTTATCCGGTATAAGACTAGATACCGAGTTCCATTACAAAGGAGGAACTACTACCCAACACTACACAACACCTATCCCAAAGGAGACCCACTGCTTGTTACAACATCATCAAGGATATCAATATCCTTGGATACACCCTATCTCCATTTGTACATTGATACACCTTATCGATTGTACACCCTTGGAATTCTTCACTAATGACTTTGACACTGACGTTAAGCACCTTTTACTAATGCCTTCGTCTTGACTCTTTAGGCATCCTTCACTAATGCCTTTGACACGACACTTCTAGGGAGGAAGAAAGAACTATCAACAAGAGAACCTCAGTAGTCTTGATGATAACGAAGCATGGCAACTCATGGACTTGAGCTTGCTCGACTTCAAGAGGTGGTGATCTCGCCTCTAAGAGGAACCTAGAGAATCACACAAAAACAAACACAAACTACATAGAGAGATCCTTAGGATCTGAGGTTAGAAGGTTTACAATACTAGGAGAAAGTATGTGTGGGAGTGGCAACCCAAAATGAAGAAATGACTCACTATTTATAGAGGAAAATAAGCTACTGTTCCACGGATCCCACGGATCCCTTGCTTGAGGGATCTGTCCAGTGTAAACTAGGGGAACCGTGAGACGCTCCTCTTTGTCCATGGGTTTTGGGTCATAGGTCATGGTTTATGGGTCATGGGTCCTATTCTTTTGACCATGGGTATCCAAGTAGATACAATGTATCTAGTATGTGCAATGCATCTAGTCCATGGGTTAAATCCATGGGTCATGGATAATACCCATTTATGACTTATGCATGATGTCATGCAATGGGTTATGGGTTATGCTCCATGGTTATGGGTCATGGACTTTGGGTTATACCCAACTACATTCAATGTATTTGGTCGATGGGTCAAATACTTAAACTTCTACCCATTATATTACATACTAATTATGTATATATCTACCCAATATGTAAAAACTAGTTGTTGTACATATGTATTACTCAATCATAAAATTACTATTACTTGTTTAGTGTTTTATGTGAAGACGTAAGTGTGTTAGTAAACTATTGGCTCAAACTATTTACGTATTTTATTTATTTCGTTAAAATGATTTTACGTTTGTTATCGACAAAACATTAGAAGATCGTAAAATATGAATAAACGTTTTTACGGCTTATTTGTATTAACAATCTCCCCCTTTTTGTTGATGACAAAACATAAGATTATTTTAAGGAAAAAACTAAAATTCGTAAAAGTTTGAATTGTAGTTATTACTCTCTTCTCCCCATTTTTTGTCGAAACAAAAAGAGCGTCGAAAAGAAATTAACACCTTATTTTAAGAAAAACATGTAAAAAGAAAGAAAATAAGAATATAGAGAGCAAGTGACAGGAAGTGTTCTCGTCCTAGCTCCTCCTTAACGAGTCCATCCCTTTGCGAGGGTGTCAAGTAAGAAAACATACTAAACTAGTGCATTGCAACTATGTTTGCAAATGGTTTCGTCTTTGTGACGAATATGCTCCCCCTTGATGATTGCAATTTTGCAAGGGGACGTCATGTAACGTAATCCTAATGTGAAATATATTGAAAATGATTTTGCAATGTATTGCTTTGACGCGAAACTCCCCCTAGCTTAGGGTGTCAAATTCTTCATGTGTATATTGAAAATCTACAAAACAAAGGTTAGAAAACAAGTATATAATGCATAATTTCCTGCAAATAAGACTCAAGTTAGTCGAAAACAAGTCTTCTGTTGCACGGATCCCACGGTTCCCTCCTTGGAGGGATCCGTCTAGGCAAAATAGAGGGATCCGGCTTACTGTAAACAAAATACAGCAATGGTGATGTGAACAAATGATGTCAACATCAAAATGAGATATGTAATAAGGCACTAAACATACACTCAAGACAATATGGCATAAAACATGTAATCTCATTCAATAAAATACGAGAGATGATCTACAAATCTCTAAAATTAAGAGAATGATTTAACCATGTAATACATTTTCTAGTAATTATAATATTTGACCAAAAACTTAAAAAATCAACAATGTGCTTGAATCTAAGGATGAGTAGACTTGTTGATTTGGTCCAATCGTTCAAGAAGATGATTAAACATGAAATGTAACTCATTTCGTACTTCTTGAACAAGTCAACAAGGTTCAAAGAAAGGGTGGGCTATTGATAAAGAATTGATTCCAAACCACAATGCTAGCAGATGGCGGGCCTCCGCTTTTATTTTCATTCATTTTTTTACAATTAGAGCAATTATTGTCATGACTAAGAACCGGAGGAGATTGGTTGTTTTGAGGAGGCTCCACAAATGATGGTGGAGGTATATTGAGCAATGTAAGATGAGGTTCTACTAAGAGAGAAGGTGGTGGTAATGGAAAGTCCTCTATATGATTAGGTCCTTGGTGGTTCCTTGTTTCCAAAGGTGGACTATTTGGTGATGTAGGTGGTTCCCTATTTAACGAGAAGGTTTTTGAATGGGAAGTCCTTGTTGGTGAGTGCTCTAATGAATAGAGATTTGGATGAGAAAGAGGTTCGGTGAAGGAATGTATTCTATGTTCTAGGAACGAAGGCTTAGGCGTTTTACTAGAACTATGTGCGTTTGGTTTAGAGCTTGATGAAGCCTTTCCTAACTCGAAAGGTCTAATACAAATTCTCACGGTTCTTTTGGCTATTGTTGATTGAGATTGTTGAGGTGGGATTCTAACATTTGGAATTCTTACGGGTGATGACTCGGTGGATGATATCTCATGGACCATATGAGTATTCCTTTTGAATGAACCTTTGGTTGAAGAGTTCTTGCTAGACGCTTTGGTCATAGTGAAGTTGAGGATGTAGTAGGAGTCTTCAACTACTGTTTCTTAGGATTGTGGTAATAATGGTGACTTAAGCTCTCAAGAGTGTTTGGTTTATAAAGGATGAATTTGAATGAATTAAATTCATGTTCACTAAGAGAATTTGGCATGCACCAAGGTCAACTATGGTGTTGTTCAGCTCTAGGGAATCATTAAATGGTAAGCAAAAGTGTTTAGATTACCAAAGATGGTTTGAATTTTGAAAGAAAAGCTGATTAGAAGCTCTCTGTAGACACGGATCCCACGGATCCCTCTCACTAGGGATCCGTCTGGTTATAAACTAGGGATCCGTCTGTCAGACATAAATATGGTGAAGTGATTGTGCTCTTGTAAGGTCTAGTACCTATAAATCTTGAGGATTTGAATTTCCTTAGATGTCTTAAGTGATAGGTGACTTAAATGTCCAACCACAAGGAGTGAGGATACTTAACGATGGTATTGGGTAGGAAAGTGGTCTTTTTGAGAGTGTAACTAAATGTTTAAGGATGATACTCATTGATTTGAGTATGAAAAATGATGGCAATTGATCCTAGAGATCAGATGACGACTTAAGAGAAATTTGAAAAATTCCTAAAAAATAAAAAGAAAATGAAAAACTAGTTTTAAGCCTATTTTAAGTTAAGGATGACTAAAATTAATTTGCTAAAATTGAGAGAAATATCAAGCTAAGTGTTTTGAGATGTGAGGAACAATGTGTGAGCATTAGAGCGGAAATATGGTGAGTTTTGGTGAGTTGATAAATCAAAAGCACTTTGAATTTGATCCTAAGTTAGCTACAGGTGAGTATGAGACCTATTGAGCTTGAGGAAGACTTAAGTAGTCTTAAAGAATCATGTTTAGCTAGAATGGTGTGATCTAGGGGACATGTTTGATGTAAAAAGATCTGTATCTGGTATCTGTTTTCGAATCCGGTTCCTCATCACGGTCCCTATGGGTTATAGCCTAGGGATACGACTCTTCTGGTGACCGATCAGCTTCTCAACAATTGTGCGTTTTGCACTCTTAGCAAATGTTTATCCTAATCATTTCTACAATCAGTAAACACATGCAAACAACAAGTATAACGCATAGCAAGTGGGGAGAACTAAAAGGTAATTAGAAATGAATGATAACGACTACTTGAATAAGATCTCATTTTACTAGTTCCTAAGTTAAAGTGTCTAATGCCAAATCATGGCAATTCCTACAAGCTACATCCTAATCTACATAAATATTGTTAAGATGTTTACAGACCATTGTTTTAGAGATTGTTTTCACAAATTAAGGTCCTATGACCTTACCTTCCATCCACACCTCCTTCCATTTCACTCCCGTCTTCATCTCCATCTTCATCCCCTTCACTCTTTATCTCACCATCTCTACTTCTTTTTCTTCAAGAAGTTAGCAAAACACTTGAATATCCCTTTAGTTTGTTTCCACTCTTGGGATGGGCTTGGAATATCCGACAATTGATTGATGTAATCTAAAGGATCGAGATCGGTGTTGCCAAGGGGGTTGCTACTTCCTTCTCCTTCTCTTTGTCTTTCCATTTCATCCGATGAATCTGTTGGTGGGTGAGGTCTCTTGCCATCCACCATGATCCTTGTAGTCTTACCATCGGATAACGGCACCATGACCTTGTTGCAAAATCTATGGTAAAAGGAATAAGGAGAAGGATCTAGAGCAAAGATGAAGTTTGCTAGACGGGTCAGAAGCATTGCATAAGGGAGTACCATCTTGTCCATGCTTTTCACACTCGCCATTCTTTTTACCATGCAATAAGCGAGTTTAAAGTGAGTGCCGGTCACAAGGCAATAAATCATGAAGCTCAATCACGCATTGGGATGATCTTTGTTCCCTCCCAAGCAAAGCACATTCTCCCTTACCACGAATTCCCATTTCTTGTACAATGGGAACATTTCTGAAAGCTCCATTTGAAATGGATCCCTATAGATCACCTTGGAGTTTCTCGTGACCCTTGATGGAGATGCTCTTTCCATGAAGACGGTATCCCTTACCGTGGTTGCTTCCGGAATGACCGTGAAGTATGCTTTACGATGATCTACCATGTCATGTAGCTCCACCAAAGACCATACGTTGGAATACATACACACTCCTTGATATGGGACACGGATTATCCTTCCAAATTCTACAAGAGAGAGGGTGTACTCATGCTCATTGATGATGAAGGCTATTGAGATGGTCCCGTCTTCATTCCTAAAGATTCTCATTGTCTTGTAAAATTCAAGCACGAACACCAGAAAAATTTGCTCGTTAATGTCCAAGAGGCACTCAAAGTTAATTCCTCCAAAGACTTGTCGAATGTTGGTGTTTGTGAGGAATGATGGTTCAACCACACGGCCTTCATGGAAGAGCCTCTTTTCTAGCATCTTAAAGGCTTTCCTATCCTCCGGGCTTAGGCCTTCCTTACGATGGTACATTGGGATGTAGTGGGCGGTATTATGGTAATCTTGTTGGCGGTTGCTAGGCATGATTGTTCCTATAAAACAAAACTACAATGTGGTGTTAATGGTGTGAATAGTAACCTAATGGGATTGATCACAATTTTGCTCAAAACATCTTCATTGATTTCAAGGAATGAGTTTAATTTGTATTAACAACGTTAATTCTTTGATTTAGATTATCTTAGAAAACAATATGGTAAAAAATTGTGACAAACCCATTTGAGCTCAACTTCTAAAGATGAAAATTGTAATACTAGGAATCAAGGAATGGAAATAACAATGTAGTGAAGATTATACTTACACAAGAGATTGTTTTGCTTGAAGAAGATGATCAATTTGCTCCTGTGAATAGTAACTAGGTTTATGTTATTGAGTCTTGATAGAGTAAAGTGGGTAGTGGAACTTACATTGATCATTTCTTACTTATCTTTGTCTACGTTGCGGATCCCTTGTATGAGGGATCCGGATAGTTCAAGCTCGAGGGATCCCATATCGGCAGCGGCAAGTGATCCTTGATAATTTAGGTTTGGGAGTTCTAAATTGCCTAGGGTCGATGTTTATGCTCTATATCTTATGGTTTAGGGTTTTGACGGGTTATACTAGTCCTATTTGATGATGTTCCCTTTTTATGAATAAATCATAATTCTTTGGGAAGTTTTCAAAGATTATGATGAAATCCTATTTTATCATAATGTAAGAAATTTCACATGGATACTTATTAACATAGATGAAATGTCAATAATCCTTATGTGAGGAGTGATGATCAAGGCTCTCGAATAGCCGAGATATCATTATCACAAGTTTGTAGTTTTGTATATAGAGATCAACGAAGAATACTATTCTTGATGATGAGTTCAATATAGATAACTACTTTAGTGATTATTAAGAGAGCGTAAGGATACTACTAAAACTTAATCATGATTAAAAAAGGATGACCTTATTAATTTATCTAGAAAGCAAAAAAAATAAAAAATAAAAAATAAAAAATAAAAAATAAATAAATAAATATTTGTAATTTATTAAATATCATACCTTTGCTAAATATTCTTTTTAAGGAAAGAAGTATTTAGAGAGAAATTCTTCATCTTCTTAGGATTCCCAAATCCAAGTATGGAGAATTCTCAACAAGGAAAATATTAGAACGATCTATCATTGTCCAACACTATAAAATATGATGATTTTTAAAACGTGACCTTTTGTTTTTAAGGAAGTTCCTTCCTTGTAGTTTTCAAACATACATAGATCGTGTTAAGTTTTTAAAAGTGCAACATACTCTTAAGAAACTTGGCTGAAGCTCTGGTGCCAATTGTGGAAAACTAGAAGGGGGGGGGGTTGAATAGTTTTACCGATTAAACTTCGTATTAAAATATTTAGATCGACTTATGTCAATCTATTTGGATGTGTATGTTGGACATTGATAGATAGATATGTAAATGTGTAATGGAAAGATAAATAGTAAGAAACACATAACCACGACACGAGTGTTTATAGTGGTTCGGCTACAAGGACACCTTCCTTGCCCTACTCCACTCCCCGAGTCACCTACTCGAGAGTTCGTAATCACTACACGACACAACTCTTTATGGCGGAGAAGCCTTCACAAAAAGGATTCATATTCCTACCCAGACCCTCACTATCCCAACTCCCGACCATGAAATAGAATGTCACATCCATCATAATATTTCAAAATACCCAAAGCCTCACCGGAGGAGATGATGAAATAGTGGATGGCTAGTCAAATGGAAGCGAATAAGGATGTGAAGAATCAGGTAGTTGAATTGGAATGTCAGATTAATCAAGGAAGAAGGATCCACGAAGCCATAATCCAAGACTTAGAAAGGAGGATAAAAAGATTAAGTAAGGAGCAAGAAGTCCATCATGTTGAATCTCTACCTTATACCACAAATTCCAACATGAGACATGAATATATCTACAAACCACCCTCAATCCAAAATGGGAACGATAAGGGTGATGTTGAAGCTATCAAGGAGGATGAAACTGAATGTATTCCAACCATGCCATACCTGAGCCCAATTATGTCTAACTCGCTAACCCTGTCACATTTTCTTGAGGATTGCATCGTACATATCCCTGCCATTGACCGTTCAGTGAAAGAGAAGATGTTTGTACATGATAGATTGCCAAATCATGTTGGTGACGAGGAATTCAATGCAACTGGAGGCGTTGGAAATGGAATCTTGAAAGGAAAAGAGATCAGGAAGGACAAAAATTGTGTGCCAAAGGAACCTCCCAAAAAGTGGAAGCTGAATGAAAAATGGTTCCTCACAACAAAAATGTGTATCACTATCTATGGCTCCCAACTAAAATTCCCTAGTTGAATCATATCATCAAAGAATCCTAGACCGGGGAAGAGTCTAGCTAATAAATTAAGCACTTCTCGGGAGGTAACCTGAGCTTTTTAATTGTTTGTTTTATTTTCTGCTATCAATAAATATATGCACCCCTTACAAAAATTCTTTTCAAAACATGAAAAATCTAAGTGTGAGTGTGTTACATGCTAATTATGTTTAGTATGTATTGCTTGCATTTTTTGTTTTGTTTTTGTTTGAATAATTGCAGCAGGTGATGGAGGAGGAAACTTGAATCAGAAATTGATTGGTCTCACAAGATTATGCTAGCTATGCTTAGCATTTTATCATTTGGAGTTCAATCGCGATTTCTTTAGCCCACTAAGTTTCGTTTCTCTCAGACTTATCTTATTTTATTTTTTCCTATTTTACATGCTTTGAAGTTCATTTTTTTTTCACACTGAGGACAATGCTTAACTTAAGTGTGTGTGTGTGGGGGGGGGGGAGTAAAATAGTGAAAAACGAAATTTATTTTTTCCCCCAAGTTTTTAGGCCAATTAAAAAAAAATTATACTTGTTTGCCTCTAAGATCTAGTTGTTTTCATGCTTTTAGGATAATATATTAGAATAACTGAATCAATCCACTATTGAAATATGTAATTTTGAAAATTTTGAGATGTATCCCATTAATATTTGATGTGAATAATTGTAAACACAAGAAGTTTTACAATCCTCCTAGGCAGAGTACCTAACCATTGTAGTGTAGTATAGGTAAGACACAGGGTATTGATCGTTCTCTAGGGGAATAGTATTGGGAAGGCTCGAAGTATATGACGAATTAAGTCTAAGGGTTGAAGGATGATTATTCTTTTATTTTTATATTTTTTTAGAAAGCAAGTAAATATCTCGGGGTTTGAAGAGTTTAGTTTTAAAACTACTAATTAACTAATTAAACTAAGTTAAACTAAATATGGGGGAAAGTAAATTGACAAGAACTCGTATGATAGCTAAATGTGTTTACTTGCAATCTTACTACTCCCTAGTTATATCCTATTGACTAGTCGAATTATCATTTCCTTATTTTAATTAGCGTGTTGTATTCCTTAATATCAATCGTAGGGAGGTGTCAAATGCCCTAACTCTATGAATGTATTGATCTCGTTAAGAATCCTAATGTCAGCGAATGCAATTCCCAAAGAAAGAATATATTGTACTTGTTAAGACTCTTAATGTCAGCGACCACAATTCACGCAATAAATACAACGAACAAACACCATTACACTATAGTGGAGCGTTTAGTTGGACGTTCAAGTATACATCCTGAGATCTAATTAGTTTTCCATCCTAACATGACAACAACTAATCCAACAAGAGATGACAATCAATAAATAGGTTTCATTCAATCATAAGCAAACACTAATAAATTTATCCTAGCATGTTAAATAGAAGAGAAGATAAACAAATAATCATACAACAAATAGGCATATTGTAATGATTAAAGATTAAATAACTTATCTTAAAAAAATAGAGTTTTTGAGGGCTAAAAACCCTTACAATAGCTGATAAATTCGTGCACCAAGTGGTCTCTCCAAGAACTTACACTTATAATGAAAATCATACAAATATATCTATCTATACATTATATATAAGAGGAGGCATGCCACATATAATGCCACTTGGCATCCCATAATGCCACGTCATATTGCCAACTAAGCACATTTAAGCCACCTAAGCAAAGAATAATTTCCGGAATAATTTTTACAAAAAATACATCTACATGGGTTCGAACTTGACCCTCTACAAAGATTAGTTAGCATCTTAACCACGGGATCACCACCATTTTTTTGATAAATTCTGTAACACCAAATCTATAAAGGATAAGATTATATTCAGTCTTGAGTTGCAACTTTGGTAAATATCAAAAAACGTATATAATCAACTTTGTTATTAATCATATTCTTTAATACATCTCTCTTTCTTCTCTAAAACCCTAAATCAAAACATTTGTTTCCTGCATAGCTTTGAGGTAGGTGATGACAATACTTTTTTTAACCTAACCCTAATGTAAACCTAATCATTATGTTTTTTCTTCCATATGTGGTCTTCATATGAAGTCTTCAATTGTGTCAATGGTTTGTTATGTTTGGAAAAGGTTTCAACAATTGATATTCGTATCATGTGAATCTAAAGGTCTTTATTATGTGTTATTACATGTTCCTGATTTTTAGAACCATGTTTAAGTATGCTTGATATATTGCTTTTAAATACGTGTTTGATGCTAATACTTACGTATTTGTATCTTACGACATCCGGTAAAATTAGTTTATTATTATCATTTTTATTTATCGAGCGTCTTGAAATTTGTATGCTTTGAAAGTTGATTATATCGATCTTGAATTTTTTCGGGTTTTCTTAGGTCTTCAATTGTGTCAATGGTGCAGTAGGAGCACTATGTCAAAAGTGTATCTACTGATGTATATTGAATGCTCTTGAACTTGCATTTGATGACGATACACTAAAAGATCATGATTTTTCACCCATTCAAGGTAAAGCGATGTATGTTGTTGCATGGTTTGGGATGAATTATTTTTGCTATATAATGTCTAATAGATTTGGAACTTAGGGCACAGAATTGAAGTCGGACTTATTTCCGGCCAAGCTTTCAAGATACGACATGAAAAAAGGCTTGAAGTGACCTAGAAAAACCCTATACCAATATCATTCAATCTCAATGTCAAAGGTATGTTTGTCAGAATAGATTTCAATGTTCGAGTTCAAGTTTTTGGTCAGTTATTCTTTCTTTTGTAGGTAAATATTAAGCCATGTTCTTATAATAATCATTTGTTAGTCATCTCATCCGCCTTCGTTTAAAAGCTTGATAATATGGATGTGGTGGATACAAAGGTAAACATATTTTTATTTATTTGAACTTATTCTGGTAGGCTGTTTACATAAATCGCTGCACTATGTTCTGAGAACTATGAAGGTTCATGTGACTTGCTATCTTGGTTAAATTATAAGACATCAAGACATTTATATCCGAAAGAGTGCCACATAGATCCAAGAAGCGCCTCAAATCACATCATCAGGATGTGAGTTGGTCATTATAATTTGCTAAACATCCTTTTGTCATTGTGGTAAAAGCTCATTTGTTATTGCATCGGTAAAGTAGCTAGACGAAACAAACATCACCTTGATGCAAAGAGGGAAGCATTTGTGGATGAGTGGCATTATGCTCTGATAGATGTAACAATTTATGTGTAAAATTCATGATTTGCCATACAAATAGGCTTTAGGTAAGATTTTGTGGTTTTTTTTTCCTATTTGACCTTTATAATCAACCAGTTTACTAATGTGTGTGGTTTTTTAATAAAGTTATAAAATGGGTTAAGCATACATTGTCATTATATATCGACTATTTTATTATTTTACAAGGTGTAAATGAGCCATTCGAGTTCAGCGTGGTAACTTGCTTGAAAATAACCTTCACACACAATTGTTGGCCACAGTGCGTGACTTACACATTTGGACATTATTAAATCTTCCTACCATGAAGACCGAACGTTATTTTATCTTTCAAGCGACATATAGGTTACAAGTTAGCTTATACCAATATATGATTAAGTTGCAATTTCCCAATTTCTGTTTTGTATATTGGTTCAAATAGTATCTGAGATATATTTGTGTTTTAGGATTGTAGATTCTATAGTTGTTTGTCTTCAACATAAGCTTGAGTAGAGGCTTTTTAGAAATGATCAACGTCATGTAGAATCTAAAAGATGTAGGCATGTAGCAATTATTTTTTCATATATTTTTTTCACATATGTATGTTTTTCGGTTATTATGCACTTGGTTTCCCTTTATATGTAGCTATCGCTAGCGGTGTTGGGATGAGTAAAACTTCAATGAATTACGTGAAGCCAAAGTACATCATCGGGAACTATTTATGAGAGTTCCATAGATATGGCCAAACAAGGTGACTTTAAAGAGGTAAGTCGGCTGGCGAAAGTTATGGAAACACCATATGATGAGCAACCAACGGTAGTTTGCTGACGTATGATGTTAGCAAACTAAGCTAACATGGCGTAATTGATTCCATCACGGTTAACAACTTCGCGTGAGGATCACAAGTATCATTCTCACTCAAAAGTGAGATATTGGTATCCCACTTTGAGGAGTATACTTGCATGTTCTCTAAAAATATGGGTTTGCACATGGCTAACAAATCAGATTATGCAAAAGTATACACACAATGATCTCGAGCATGAGCTGCGTAAAACTTTTGGTCCGATATCATGAATATATGTTGTAGGTGGGTCGATTCAAATTAGTATTTGCTCATATGGAGGAAGGCGGATGGCGAGCTCCTGCGATTATAGAAGAAAAGGAAAGGGGATCCTTTTGCAATATCGTTAACCGAGAATCAAGGGTCTTTGCCGGTGTGGGGCGGAGGCGGTTGAAGATGGAGAGCCGGGGGGGTTAATGAAAAGCGACTTCTACAATAGAGATACTTGAGGTATGCCTTGCACCAATTTTAACAAATACGTAATATGAATTAAAGAACATATTTAAAGGTCTAACTCCCATGGTTTCAAACGCATTTCCTATTTTGTCTCTTACATTTGCTACAATTTTTCTTGATTAAGGTTAACAAGTCCTGGATTTGTTTATCTTGTTGGATTATGTGACAAGGTTCTTGATGTTTTGCAATTTGTGTATCTTTGAGATGAGTTGGAAAGAATGATCTATAATCTTTGATCCAATGGTGATTGTGTAGCACATGAAAAGATTTTGTGATGAACCTATCTTTGAATCACGTGTAAAGAGATTTTAGAAATTAGTAAGCCCTTTTTATTCTGATGGTTCCAACTTTCCGGTGACAATCTTCATTTTGGATTCTCATTAGGCCGATGAAGCGTGCACATGCAAATCTTTTACGATTATGGTGGTCATGCAGTGTATATCATTAAATAAGTTATCATCTAATAGGTGTTTGACCAATCTTATTTTGACATGTTCATGGCTTTTATAGGGACAAATAAGCGAGCGTGAGCATTGTGATGAAGCGAAGGAGGAAGGGGAAAATACGGGCGGAAGTTAGGAGTAGTATGGGGAGAAGAAGGAAGGAAGGGAGTGATAGGGGGTTATGGCTTGAGACTTTGGGTTCGATGTTGAGGAAATGTTTTTCTAACTTAGGTATAATTTTCTTGACTTTTATTTCAATTTTATTTAAGCTCCCGCCTTTTGTAATTGTTTTTACAGAACATAGATCAACAATTTCGATACGTTTGTGGATAATATGTTAGCGTGGTGTATAAATTAGTTTAAACATAGATTCATTCTTTAAGCGGTAATTTGTAATGGACAAAGGCGGTAAATTACTCTCCCTCTGATCCCCTACTCTCCCTTATATAAATCATCCTATTAATTTGTGATTTGCTTTGAGCGACTATGTATAATCTATTAATTTGTGACTAGATTTTTTTTATGTTAACTTTGGTGGTTAATTTTGCTTAGTGTACTCAACTAAAGTTGGGATCTTGCTTGGAAGAGTGATTTGGGATTTTAATCGAGGGTTAGATTATTGGATAGCTACATGGCTTACCATGTTTTTTGTTGGGTAACGCTTTAAGAAGGCAATATGAAAAAGGATTTTGAGCTTATAAGTTGATTAAATTGGAAATGTATTTTGGTAAAGATGTTAGGAATATGGGTTGTTTAGTAGCTTATGAGCTTATGTGCCCTGCGTTGTGAAATGATCTAATTTCAGTTTTATTTATCTTTTCTTTCTCGGTACAATTGGGCGGCTACCTTTAGGTGGAGTGTTGGAGTGCAGCGGTAAGTGCTATGTGTTTATTATTGTAAAAATATTGCAACCTTTAAAAATTTGTTGTTAACATTAATGAGTTTATAGCGGTTTGCCATGCTATATCTACTACTTGGTGTTCACCATACGGTGCCTTTGCGGCGCCATTATTCCGGATTACGAGGCATGGCCCTTTTTGTCATACAAAATTTGGTCTATGTCATCATCTAATAAATAGTGCGCCATTATTTGGGAGCTACAATTCATTGGATACAAATGGTAACTCCTTCATTTTCAAGATTTCATAGGTTTTGACAATCTTGAAGCCGTTGCTAAAGAGTTGACATGGAAAATGGGTGAGTTTGACAATGGCGAGTTCTATGAAGCGATTAATATCCCAAGAACCAGATTTGGAGTTTTTTATGCTCCTTTCTTGGACTTGGGGTGTTGATAATAAGTTAATTAAGCTAGGCGTCATTTTCTTATAAAAGTTAGTATTTAGATCGATAAGAACCCAACACATACAAGTAACTTTGGTGCACATTGCTTTGACATATCCTTTTTTTGTTTCGCGTTCCTCTTTGCTTAAGTTCCTTTTAATGGCCGACGTTCGCGTTCCTCTTTGCTTGACTTTGGTGCACAAGTAACTTTTATCGAGAAAATAAAGTCGCCGCTTTTTCCTTCTCTGATGATTTATCGATATTATAACTTGAGTATTTTTTAGGCCGATGGTTCAAGAAGCGGGTTGGTATGTTGCGTTCAATAGGTATGCTAAGCAGGTTGGTTTGGTATCGGTGTTAAATGGGTTGGTTCAATGGCGTGTGTACCTCAATCACAATTAACTTGAGTGCGACTACACATGATTTGTATTGTATTTCATTATTGATCAGTCTAATGTTATTAGTCCAACTTTGGATAAGAATCTGGGTGTGCGCGAAAGTGGTAGCAAAATATTCGATATGAGGAAAGCACTTAAAAATATATGGTGATGAGTAAAGCAAAAATAAGACCCTCATTATGTTTGTGTCGAATCGAGTAAATGCCCTTTATGATTCATTTGTAACAAAATGTGCGTCAAAGAGATACTCATTTTATTTTAGTATGTGGGTGATTGTACTAAATGTATAAGTTATCAATAAACTCTCTTAATGGTGCCGGGATTCTCGACTCATGATCTCTTATTGTGTTTTGATAGCACATCCATATCCGTGACAGATCTTCAACACGAATGGTTTAACTTTTTTTTCTTACTTAGTTTATTTTTATGTTATGCGGATAAAGAAAATAATCCACGTGTCTTAGTTCGATTCGAGAATGCCGGATTTTTTTTCCGTTGCAGGTGCGATTGCGTCTGTGAAGTGCTTGGGGAGGTGGTTCTGAGCTACAATATCGTCACAAGGTATAACATTTATGATTTTCGACTAATAGTTAAAATCTAAGAGCGGTATTTGTTAAAAACAAAGTGGTTTTGCAATTGGACTAAACTTTATGATGATTTGTTTGTTTTTTTTCACATTACGTGCTTTTTGTCAACTAAAAGGCTAAATTTACTTTAAAAAGGATTCAACTCTTTACTTTGCTTCTATAAAGTATGTCCTAAATTATTTGTATTTCCTACTTTCTCATTGCTTATGAGAACTCTTCTTTTTTACAAGTATGGTGTTAACTATTAAGGTTGCATTAATGCTTTTCCATTTCTTTCAAATGGGTCAAAGATAGTAGGGGAGATAGATTAATTATCTGAGTTTCTTTTCATGTTTCATTGAGACTAGAACTAACACTATTGAGGCCTATATGGATGCATTTCGACGGCGTTAAAAGTCAACGAAGCGGTCTATTATCGAAAAGCAACAATAGTTGCACTCATACACTGACTTGCCATGTGCATTTTGTCTATCGTCATAGAGCTGAGTGAAGGTGAAATTAAATTATCGATGTACATGTGAACGTATATGTATATATGTTATCCACAAATGCTAATATTACTTGATGTTTATAATGAATATCATTAATTAGGTGTGGGATAATAGATTTTATATATCTGAATTACTTATTGTGCAGCAGGTTATTAGGAGTTTAGCCTACTCGCATTGCTACGTTTGTGGGAAGCGAAAACTTGATCACACTAAAGATCTTAGGTAGCAGAAATTAACATGTTCAGTCGGTGGAAATAAATTAGTTTATTTGCAAGAATGAACAACAAAAGGCAACTTGTAGACATATCCTTTTTTGTCAAAACCGGACGTTGTTGCAAACTATATTTGGCAATGTCATTGACCTTTATATGGGTTGATTGGGTTATATACTTTAACGGTAAAATAAAAGCGATGATGTTGAAAGTCATCAAATGTATATTTCAATACTCACTAAATACTTTTGAAAAGATTTAGATTATAATAGCATAAAGCTTTTAATCATCTTATAGCAAAATTTTATCTATTAAAAAAAAATGTGGACAATAAGCTTTTACGGTCACAGATTCAACATGTTTCAACCAGCGCCAAAAAGTACCCATTGACCACACTTGTTTGTAAGCGTAACGTTTTTTTTATGTTTTTATGTTGTACTAGAACGTTAGTCTGATTACAACAAAAACACTAAAGAGAATTTTCATAAACTAACATGTGTATCCTGTTGTAGTTTCTTGGATTATGCAGCAATGGAGTTACAATCCGATCATGTTAAAGGATTAGCCGACCGTGGCTGCTTTGCACGGTAACAGTGGAAGAATTAAAATCCATCATCAAACTACTTCCATATGGGCAATTGGTCATATTATTTGTCTGGTCAAATGAGTAATTTATTGTGCAAGGGTTCATTCATGGACATCAAGATTAACAACTTCAAATCCCACAGCATCTCTAGAGTTTTGACACCCGGTGTAACCTTCTGGTGTCTGGTTTTCGTATATCAACGTGGGATGTGTCATTATTCCTTTATAGGATATATCTTCCAAATAACGGTTATAATACCTTTATCATTTGGTAAAATATTTGCCGATAATTTCTTTTTGTCTTCTTTGTGTGGTTTCCTTTCTCATTGGGGCAAATATTTGTAGGTAAGTATATGCCGTTTTTGCATTCATTATGTGGTGGGGCCAAAAGCGAAATGTTGATACTGCTCGACTTTTGTAGTCTGGCCACTAATTTGAAGGAATAACATATAATTTTACATCACTTCGAGGTATCGTAGGGGTCTACGGATGATGTACTATGCAAAGGAGAGACCGTATGTCAAGTGATTGATTTTTATATAAAGCCATCTCTTTTGTTTAGGGTTTAGGGTCTGCATGTCACCCAGTAGTACATGTTCTTTTATATACCATCATTGGAACAATCAATACGTAGTTTGTAATTAAGCTGAAGCTCAATAGAAGATTTTAATATTTTCTTCACAGGATTTGATAGCGACTCTGGAACTTGAATTGAACGATAATTCGGTAAATTGTATTTTATTTTCTTCACGCAAGCTAAATTTAGTGATCCATTTATTAGACTAACTGCAATATGTAATCAACCTCATACATGAACATGCTAATAGTGTTGTTATATATTATTTTTCGTTAACTAATACCTTCCATCAATAATTATAAGTCATGTCGCCCATGAGGCTTATCATCACATGCTTGGCGACCATGGTGGGTTTATAAGTCATGCTCGCCCATCAGACGGGTTTATAAGTCATGCCCATCGAATAGTAATGATGAACCTACACCACTTTCATGTTCTAAAAATTACTTTCTTATAAAATTTTACAAATTTAAACTAACACACTAAGAAAAATAAACAAAATAAAATGAAATCCCCATACTTTAAAATAATTTTTCGTTAACTAACACCATCAAAATTATAATCACAAGTCATGCACGCATCCTTAAAAATAAATATCCTTTAGCTGACACCATCAAAATTAATAAAAATTAACTTTTTAAAAAAAAAAATCAAACGTAAACCAATACCATAGCAAAATAAAATGAACTCAAAAATTTTCAACCATAAACTAATACCATAAAAATATAAAATGAAATCCCTGTCCTTACAAATAATTTTCCGTTAGCACCATCGCCGAATCATAGTACAATTCATGACCATGTCCTTAAAAATACATTACAAATAATTTTCGATTGACATCATCAAAATCATAATTACAATTCATGACCATCCTTAAAAATAATTTTTCGTTAACGTGACACCAAAATTAAAATTACAAGTTATGCCCGCCATTCAGTTGACCATTATCTAGTATATATATATATATATATATATATATATATATATATATATATATATATATATATATATATATATATATATATATATATATATATATATATATATATATATATGAATACAACTATGGCGTCACTTTACAAGTATGACGCCATCAGCTCGCCGTCATTAGGGTTTCAAGAACTGCACTGACTTACTTATGATGGCGTCACCTTATGGGTTGTGACGCCGTCACTCTTTACTTTTCTTGTTATGACGCCGTCAGCTCTAGACCGTCACCATCCTCTGAAGCGTTACTTGTAAATTTTAGAACTGTATCATCTTTGTGATTCTTCAAGTGACGGCGTCACATTGTGTTTGTGACGCCGTCTCAACTCCTTTTCTGGGACGTTTTCATGACTTGGTCATTTTCTTCATTTTCTCGTCCAATTGAACCAAAAACATATCAATTTCCAGCATTTGCTTCCCAAGTATCTAAAATTCAAATAGAAACGATTTAGGGCAATAAATGATCGAATGTGTACAAGTTTAGAAGCTAAATGACCCTTTAAAAATGCATGTTTTTACACCTCATCAATATTTTAATCCATTCTAGGATCGATAATATTTGCTAGCACATTTTATAGCCCTTTCCACTAAATTGTGAAGATTTGAGCCTGTTTCATATACATCTGATGCGTGGTTCGGGGTTGAAAGACTTCCTTTTCCAAGAGCAAGCTTTACAACCCACTAGGCAGTGTACCTAATCATTGAAATTTAGTATGGGTAAGCCCAGGGGGTTGATCGTTCTCTAGGGGAATAGAGATGCTAGTCGAGATGTATGACGAAAAGGCAAGGGTGAGGGTGATTCTTTTTACTCTTTTTATATTTTTTTAGAAAGCAAAGTAAATCTCGGGGTTGAAGAGTGGGGGTTTTGTCTTTTACTAATTAAACTATTTAACAAATAATTAAACTAAATAATTAAACTAAAGCTATGGATTGTAGGAAGAGTTCTTATGATAACTAAAAGCACGTTTACTTAGATTTATTTACTCCCTAGTTATCTTTTATTGGTTGGTTGAATTGTCACATTCTTGTTTAATAGATACGTTATATTCCATGTTTTAGTCATAGGTCGGTGCCAAATTCCTTAATTCTATGAGTGTATAAGTCTCATCTAGAACACCCGGGATTGCCCTCCCTCGAATATCCTAGTATCTACAAGCCGCAACTCGCGCAATAAATACAACGGGAGCCTACTAGTGCACTCTAGGGCTAATAATCGCTATTTAGGACGTTCAAGCTCACAACAATGAAAGAAGAAGCAAGTTTTCCATAATCTAGCATGACAACCAATTATAACAAGAGACAACCTAACAATAATTAATAACTAGGTTTCATTTGATCTAAGAAAACAATTTTGTTACGCATGATAGAGATGCAGAAACACAAGCAAACAATCACATAAAGATCAAACATGGTGATATAATGGATAAACAAACTTATCTTTGAGTGATAAGGAGGGGTTAGAACCCCTAAGAACTGTCCAAGTCGGACTACAAACATTTTAGGTTTTGCTCTCAAAAATAACACACAAAATACAGAAAATTTGATGTCTATATATAGATTTTACAACTGCGAAGGCGTCGCCTTTTGCTGGTGACGCCGTCTGATCACCGCCATTAGGGTTTCGTCTTTGCCAAGTCATCACTAGGACGGCGTCACTTTAGAGCTTGTGACGCCGTCTAAGTTGTAGCTGACGCCGTCTTGAGAAAGAGTTGGCCGTCTGGTGTAGAAATTAAGTGCGATGGGCATGTGAAAATACAAGTGGCCTTAGGTCACTATTGGGATCAAAAAGTGACTGGCCAATTAAGCTTGAGAGAGTTTGGACCATGTAGAAAGCGACGGCGTCGCCGTTGGATTTGGGACGCCGTTTGGAAGGCTATTTGCACCATGTTTTCTTGACTTAGCCATTTTCTTCATATTTTCGTCTCTTTTCATCCAAAAATGCTTCATTCTATCATTTTCCTTCCAAATGACCTAAAATGTGAAAAAGAACTATTTTAAGTAGTAACGGATGTAATGATTTAGGGCTTAAATGATCCCCTAAAAACTTATGTTTTAAATCCTTATCAACATCATACATCTTTTATGCTTGAATCTTTTGCTATGAGTGTATCAGTGATTATATTTATTCTAGAATTTGTATTTGTAACTCATTACCAGACCGTAGTGAGATCACATTCGTGTGATATAAGGGTATTCGTGTGATAAAGAGGCACCCTTAGGATTTAAACCAAATGGCCTTCTATTTTGATCTAATGATATATCAGCTAACCACATCGGTTAGTAAATATTTTAGTGAGCCATCATTTTTCTTGTATTATTCAATGAATATACATTATAGCATGTGTTTGGTTCGTAAATACTTTATATGCAATTTGGACACAATTGACAAGTATTTGGTCCAAAGAGAATTAAGTTATCTATGGAATTCTGATATAGTTTCACAATTCTAATACTCATAGAATACCACTTCATTATGGTATGTCTAATGTGATGAAACAAACCTTATTCATATTGTTTGGTTCATGATAGCTTCAATTGCTCTACCTCCAAAACATATCAAGGTTAGAAATTGCGTGTGTCATGGATACACTCAATATAGTTCAAACCAAGAAGGTATTCAAGACAACCCATAACTGAAAACCCTAATTCATTAGGGATTTTAGGTTTTCCACTCAAACCAATTGAATCCTAAATCTTTTTGGATTTTTGATTATTCTACACTTGATAGCTTGAAGATTGTAGTTTTGGTGTTCTTCCTAGCTTGACGAAACACAAAACTGTTGCTAGAAATTTTGGTTAAAAGTGATACAAAATTAGAGTTTTTCTATAAACCCTAATTTGAGTTGTTGGAAGGAATTCCATTATGTCTTGATTTAAGTTCTGAATTTGTTAAAAGCTTATGAAGCATGTTATTAACAAATCTTGAGATGAGAACTTAAAATGTATTTTGTGGTTCCCAATAAAGAACAATTTATTGTTGCTTAAATACTTAGTATTTAGAGAATTGTCTCTACTTACAAAAGTAAGTGGGAGCATATACAAATCTCAAAGTTTTTGAGAACAAAATACTTAACCTTCTAAAATCTACTTATTAATGTCATACTAAGGTTAAACATGTAAATGTCGATCAAAGTATAATGATTACTCTCATTCATAAATCCGCAAGGATGCCTCATCACAGGTGATACTTTATATCAATGTTGAGGGGTATAATTTAGAAGATTGTTGTAAATCAGCTAACTACTAAAATACATTATAACATCTTGAATCTGATAAATATCTTAGAACTATGAATGATAAGATGCAGCCCTTAAAAGGCAAATCAAGTTTTGAGCTTGATTGTTATTTCGCCTAACAGTTAACCTATGAGGTTGGAATGAGGTTCTTTTGAAGAAAGACTCACAAGAACAAAATTGTATACATGTTAATGCATGACATTTTATAAGAAGTTTTTAATCATACTTAAGCAGTTAACTGTGATTAGATTTTCTTATATATACACGGATTAATTATATAATGATAATTAATTGTTATACATGTTCACTTGTATGTGGAATATTACAATTAAAATTTTTATAACTATTTTTTTATGATTACCTTTTGCGAGGACGGTGTGTAATCAAAACGGTTATGAATTTATATTATTTTTATGAAGTATGAAAAAAATTTAAACAATTCCAGTTTTGGATTGTATCATGCATCTAAGAGCTGAGATCTTGAATTTAATTACAATATGATTCTGATTTAATTAAGATAACTCTTGAGTACATCTGACATTAAGTGGGAGCAAATGTGTTTTTCCTTAAATTTATATATTGAATATATCATTCCATTTAAGCTAGATATTGATCCTTAAGCTTGGAATGAAACTTCATTTGGAATTTAGGGAATAAAACAAACAACCTTGAAATAAATATTTAAATGGAATAAACAAATGTGGAAAGTTAAGTCCAACAAAAATGCAATATATCATTCAAGCAAGTCTTAAATGGTATATTTGACTTGGAATAATTTATTACATGGATGAGAACCTTATGTTTTAACTAAGGATTTATCATGTATGTATTATATTGTGTATGGGACTAGTTGTTGCTTTTGTTCAAGAACAAGATGAGTACGACAACAACAATATCTAATTGAGAGTGTTTAGATTATTGTTAATACAGATGTTTACGAATTATAAAGCATAGTGTTGTATAAGTACATATGATGCTAGAGGATAATTAATACTAGTTGTAGTAGGATTTTATCAGTTATGATAAATTTGCTAACTATTTATGCTCAACATAGAGCATTGTTGCATTACACATTAAGGAATGTGAATACTTTACACATTTAGAAACTGTAAGGATGACTGTCAGTAGGTCGTTGATTTCTACTACCTCATGCAAGGTAGGGCGACATCTCCATACTAAAATTCTTGCAATAATATGAGCATATGAGATAAGACACTCATCTTATATTTCAAATCCCTCACTATAAGTGAAATTTAAAATAAGTATTCGGAAAGTTTACTCAAATAACTATTTAGTTATTCTTGTAAAAGAAAGGTTGAGAATGTTGGAAACATTAGACTTCAACTTACTAAATTAGTTTTCTGTTTTAGTATTTGGATAATTGGGATTGAAAGACAATTTTTTACTTTATGATGAATAAAGATACTTAGTATTTGTTATTCATTCATATAAAAAATGTTATCCTATATTTGCATGTTTAATCCTTGAATGATTTTATTGTTCTAAATATGTCCATTGTCGGTTAACAATATGAGAATATTGTTATGTAAGGCAAATGTGAGTGTTGGTTATATTCTAATGAGAATGTGGATTGTTTCTGCCAAACTCATATGTATTCACTAGAGATGCATATTGGATACCCCAACTTTCAAACATTTACTTTTGGATCCTTGTCATAAGTAAAATATTTAAAATGGTTTGTTAAAATCATCCTTAGACTTGAGATGCAAGCAAGATATCATTTTTTGTAAGTATACGCAAACGCTATCTGAATAAGTTAGTTATAAAGGCTATATTTCAAAGTGATGTGAAGCAGCATCCACAACACTTGTAGTCAATAAAGGATTTGTTACTCTACTTGATATGTGTAGAAAGATACATGGCCTTCTCAGTTGTCGAGATAATTGTTTGGCTAAACCCAAAGGGTAATGCAAGATGATTCTTGATTACATTTGGTATATCTGAATTAAAATCTATAACGAGATTCTAAATGGTTAAATTATATGGAATGAGTTTGGATCCATATCCATGGTTTAACAATATCTATAACAAAGGATGATTAAAAGCAAGACATTAATAACCATGCTACTGAGAAGATTTTATGAAACTATATCTCAGACACTTTTAGTTAAAAAGAGAATGAGAGCATTGCTAGGCGTTTCCATCGTTGGTTTTGTGTGCCATTCGACACTCCAACTCCCAAGTGGGAGCTTTTGGTTTGTGGGAGTTTAAAACACGCGTAAATACTAAAAGTGTGTGCGCCTATGGGGGCACACACGATAAACACAAGAGTACATGTCGAACGTATTTATTACTTGAATATATTACCCGATATGCATGCATGTTGACCCGATCCTCTTGTACGACCCATGGGCTGTTCTTGGCTTGGACTTGAGTCAAAATTTGGATGTGCCTTGGGCCTTGTTATTCCAGATGATCGGGCAAGAGGGGGATGGGTTTCTTTGCTTTTCGATCAAGCCATAGCCCAAGCTAAGGGGCGGATTTGTTTTGCTATAAAAACAAACACACCCTCACCTCAACATTACGCATGATCATATATCCGTAACCTCACCAAAATCGATCTACCTCACTCAATATATCTAATCGGTTTATCCCTAAACCGATTATGTTTATGTTTTGGTTCAAAACCCTAAACTTGCATCGACTACAATTGATCCAAGTAGTTTAGGTTTTGATTATTGTAGTTAACTTGTTCTAGTTCCTAGTTGAATCGTTGCAATTACAAGTTTAATGGTTTTTCTGTGTTCGTGGATATCAGACAAAGAAGGGTGGATATCGGTTAGTGTTTGTTGGAATCACTCCTAAACTAGAATTCAAGTGTTAGTAATTAATATATAATAGTTAGCTTAATTATGGCTTTTATGTTAGTTATCATGCCAAGGCTTATGTAGAAAGCCCATGAGCCTTGGCCCAAGCCCATGAGCCTTGGCCCAAGCCCATAAAGGAAAGGAAGGGAACTTGCATGTTGCCCTAGTTCCTTCCTATAAATAATGCTTGTAAACCCTCACTTGAGGGTTGGTTGTTCAATTCACACATTTACTCTCTACGCATAACTCTTCAATATTCATACATAACTCTTCAATATTCATACGTGTGTGTGTGTGTGTTTGTTCATCCGATCACTTCTTATCTATTTCTTGTATTGATGCTTGTGTTATGAATATGGGAACCTAACAGTGGTATCATTCGCCAAATAGTTGGGTGAAAAGGTTTTGTTTTTGAAGTTGTTTTTGGTCTTACGCGTAACTCTCGGTTCATAAACTTTTACAGCTTAAAACTCATTTTTTACCCTTTTCAATCCAAGATTCTTGTACTTTCAACGTTTTTAGGTGTTAAAATATACATTTTTGGCAAAAAGTTTGAACTTTACGTGTATTTCATTGATTTTAAGCTTGATTTTAAGCGCATGTTCATTCTACGCGTAGCGTGTCTACAAGTTTTGGATCATCAAGTTTCACACTTTTGTGTTATTTTGGTGATATTAAAATTTGTTTCATCACAAAAATCTGGTTTAGAAACATCTTTGAAGCGAAATCATTTTGGTTAATTTCGCGTAAGAAAACCCTAATCTTACGTGTAAGTCATCCGTGGTTTGATCTTGATTTTAGTGGTTTTACTCGGTGTTTTTCTTGCTTGGATAAGCACGAAAACGCCGACTTGGATATATTTACCTTTGTGATAGTGTAAAGGATTTTTAGGCAAAACCTAATTTTACGCATAAGCTCGAAACTTATGCGTTAGAACTCTTCGCGCAAGAATTTTCTTACGCCTATTGTCTTACGCATAAGCTAATCCTACGCATAAGTTTTCGCCTAACTTTCAGGTTACGCCTAATCTTAGTGTTTCTCAATCCTTACGCGTAAGCTAATCCTACGCGTAAATATCACTTTTACGCATAAGTTTGGTGTTTTTACGCATAAGCATTACTTTGCCTTAACGTGGTTTCTACGCCTAAGGGTACTTCATCAACAACGTTTCATTCGACTACAAAGATCCATTTAACAACACAAGTTTTCAACATGTCTCAACCACCATACTCTAACTACTTTCCTTACACGTATACTCAACAACAACAACAACAACAACAACTAAGTCCACAACATCAACAATTTAATCAACAACAACAAATTTATCAACAACAATTTAATCAACAACATTATCCACAACAAGGAGCAATTCAACCTCAAATGGTTCAACCACCACCTAGTCTTCAGGTACAACCTTACACAAATGTTTACAATCAACATCCATCCAGGAACACTATGAAGGAACCGTCTTGGTTTTGCAAAGATGTGAAGCTTTAAGTAGCCGACAATCCATTCATGAGGGATCACGATAGACCTCAATGCTCACTCCCGATAACTACGATCAATGGGTGATTAGGTTCTTTAGGTTTTGTGATCTAAAGAAACCACATGGAAAGTTCTTAAAGAAGGTCATCTTGGAAGGTCCATTTCAGATGCCTATTGTCGTTACACCAGGAGATCCAAATGCTATTCCACCAAGAGATTATCTCACAAACATTGCAACTCTTCTTGACCTCTCGGTGATGAACTTACACTCTAAGGTGATGAGCTAGCAATGCAATATATCCTTTTAGGATTACCAACCCAATCCTTGAAGTGTTGATGCTCAAAATTACCCAAAAACAATGTGGGAACATATTCATCTTCTAATGGAAGGCGAACTCAATCGAGGATATGGAATCCAAAATTTACAGCTTATGAACACTTCATGATTGAACTGGAGACATTAGAGTTATATAATCATCGATTCTCAGACATCATCAATGACTTGGAAAAACATAACATCAATATGCCAAAATTGCGGTCAACATTTGAGGTAGTCTTGGTCACGATTGGAAAAGTATGTCATTTACATCAGGTCAAGCGAAGAATCTTCATCATGCTACATACGGATTGTTGTACGAATATTTGAAGCCTCATAAAAGAGTTGATAAGGAAAGGATTATCCGTGGCATTGTATCCATTTCCGGATAATCAACAACTTGCTTTGTGGGCTCAAACTAGTTATCCTCCTCAACAGCTCCTCAACCTGCCACAATTACACCATATGATCGTCAAGCAAAAATCTCCAACTCAATTGGTTCCTTACAACAACAACAATGATCAAGCACTTTACAGTGAAGCTAATGAGGACTCGGATGCTTTTGATGCATTGCAACAAGGATTTGTTATGATTGCTTTAGCTTTTGGCGTTATACAAACAAATCCAACATAGCATTCGTTCCTCATCAAACACAAGGAATCAGTTGTTGTGAACAATGGGCAGTTGAAGTTGAGAATCGTGGTTATATGGCGTCGAGATGGGGCGGTGGTCAAGGTTTAATGCTATGGGTAGGAATAACATGGGTACTCCACAACAACGAGAGCTCAAGTGGTTGAGCAGGGTAATACCGAATGGGATAAATGGTCTTCGTTGCTACAAGCTTAATGAGAAGGGTCACTGGCTAATGCATGCCCAAAGCCGAGGACGGGGGCAGTGCTTATCACAAGGCTTTACTTTTTGGCTCTTGGGATGGCGGGTGGAACTCTCACAAACAAAACGAGCTTTATGGCGGATCTGGGGCTTCGAGATGATGATATGGAGGACTTGCGAGGCTAATCGTGATTATGTTGATGGCTAATACACGAACTCCACATGAGTGACACAGGCCCGGTGTATGACGATGTCTTGTCTCGGTACCGAACAAACCATATTCATCAGCGATCTAATATCCATTAACATCCCGAATCAAACGAGGCTCGGAATGTTCAACATGAGCCGTCCATCTCATTGGCGATTCTCAACTAGACCCCTTAGTTACATTTGATGATCAAGATGACCTTATAGTTACCTTTGATACTCAAATTGACTTCGTGGTTATGAGGATCTAAATAGTGATCATGTTGTGACTTAAGCCGCTGAACCTTTGCTAATCCAGTATTGACCTGCCCAAAGATTATCAATCCCAAATGGATGAATGTCGTTAATTAAATCAGCAATTACACGGTAAAAAATGCCTTTGTTAACGGGGATATTAAATGCTTAAAATGGCAACTCAATTTTTCAAAACTCGAAAAAAGTGAAAAAGGTTTTGAAGTCGCTTTTAAATCACACCAAAGCGAAAAATCTTTAAAAAGCGACAGTCATTGATCTAGCGCGCCGAAGAATGCTTTGTTGTCTCAAATAGAACAAGCTGAAACATGAACATAAAAAGCAACTTAGCGCTTCTTACTTTGGAAACTCAAAAGCAAGTTGAGTTGTTAACTTGTCAAAAGCAGTTCGGCGTACAAAAAGCATTCAGCGAAGCGAATAGATGACCATCTTGAAGAAATTGTCTTAAAAACAAACTCAAAGAATTTCGAAATGTTGTTTATAAACATGGTGAGTCAATCACAACTATTCAAAAGTTTACTTTAAAACCGATCAAATGGATATGGACCGAATCTTGCGATTACAAACCAAAGCTTTCAGCAAAGCATTCAAACCAAATACGAAGTTTCGGTCACGAATACAAAATTGATGATAGAGTGCAAATATCGTCAGAGGAATTAGATGAAAGTTGAGATAATTTGTAATTTAACTTATTCAAAAGGCGTCACTTTAAATGCACCAAAAGGATTCTTCTAACACACCTAGGATTATCACAAATATGCAGGTCTTCTAATGTTTCTCCCAAACCAAATTATGCACAAATTTATGGTCCTTTACCTTCACTCAGTGAAGTAAATTCAAAACCCGAAAATCGTCAAATTCTTAGATATTTTGACATTTTGACTTCTGACCTCAAACTTTTAGAACGTGAGATTGAATTTCATTCTGAAATAAAAGTTGAACATTTTCAATCGCGTCGGTAGCGAACAAAAGATATTTTAGAAAGAATTTTACCCATGTTAAAATTTTGAAAAATTGTGCATTATTAGGAAGGGAATTTCATAAGGAACTTGGATTGATGAAAATCGTTTTCGATAAAACAAAAACTTCTATTTCAAATACAAAGCGTAAAAGAAAATGTTCTGAAAAGATGTTGATCGACTCTTGGAAGATGTTATCTGATATCCATAATGTTGTGTTATTGCATTCTTTGCCATATGCATCGATTATATCTCTGCGATTACGTTGATTCTATTGAAATTGTTGAGAATCTTTGATAATGTACCTCGGTCGGTCTTTAAAAGTTGAAAATGAACAAGCGTTAAGCGAGCTTTCAAATGCAAAACGTCGTCTTCAATGGTGTCAAAAAGATTGTCAAAATCGTGAACTTGCTTTGCAAAACAAAATCAACCGGTTGCATTCCAAAACTTTTAATCAAAATTTGAGCAATTTGGATGATCAAGCAGCGTCTTTGAAATGTCAAATCTCAAAATATGAACAAGAACTTGCAAAAGTTAAAAGGAATATGGTGTCATATTTTATTTACTTAAGAACTTCGTGATGAAGCATCAAACGAACTTGATCATTATCTTGCACACACTAAAAAGAGTCACGAATTTTTTAAAATCTTAGATTCACGAAAATCAAGATTTGTTGCACACTATCATTGATTTAAAGGAAAAGTTAGGAAAGTATGAACAAGTTCACCTTAGCAACATTAAGAAACTTGCACACTGTAACATAGCAAGCGTGACCTTAGAATGCCCTCTTGACAAACCACAGATACTAATGTGCTTCCTACTGAAAGCGAGGAATAGTTGCCTCTTTTCCAAATGTCCAGCACTTCACGACCTAGGAGCAATACAAGGAAGAATAGGAAGTTGCGACCTAAGAAAAGAACAACAAAGAATCTTGAAGTAGAAGAATACCTTAGGACTTTGAATAAGACTCAAGTTGCACCCACTTTAGATATTGCGTCTGACAAATGTAATAGAAAAAGTGATGTAACGAATGATGAACAACTACGTACTTTTGATATTAAGTTGAAGCTTCTTGTGTTATATGTGGTAAGTATGCTTTCGATTGTCATGATAATTGTGTGCTAAAGCTATCTTGTCTAGTTTACGGAATCTAAGCGGAATACCTCTAGGCCCACTAATGCTTCAAATCGGCGGTAAACCACCCTCTTTAGATTCTAAGAAGCGTTGATGTCCCTCAGTTCAGTATCACCTCCAAGGAACGTAGTACCACCTAGTACATTCACTAAGACTAAAGCAAAGACTAGTTGGAGATGGCAGAAATGGATACATAATACACTAGGATTTAAATGCATGCCTAAAATCATTGATGTGTGTATTAGGCTATGCTTCTTGAACCCTCTAACTCTTGGTTTCACATCTACTTCTATTCCATCATTAGTGCGTGTTGTAATGCGGTGTCTGACAGATCATCCTTTGGATTATTGATAGCGGTGTTCCGACACATGACGGAAATCTCAAAATTGTTATCAAACTTTTTGCAAAGTTCATTGGCCTTTGTCGATTTGGGAATGATCACTTCTCCGACTATCATGAGCTCACAGATTACATCAATGGCAACATCGAAATTAGCGGGGTTTATTATGTGGAAGGCCTGGTGCAATCTCTTTTCGGTCGGTCAGTTCAGTGATGGAGATTTGGAGGTTGCTTTTAGGAGAAAACTTGCTTCATTAAGTGATCTACAAGGAAGCGATATTATGCAGGACTCATAATTCAAGTCTCTACACTATCTCCATGCAAGACATGATTGCTTCATCTCCCATCTTTCTACTTTCAAAGGCAACATCAACAAAATCTTGGCTATGGCATCGTCGTCTCTCACATTTAAACTTTCAAACCATAACCAACCTTGCTCGATACAAACTAGTTGAAGATCTCCCGAGATTCCGATATTCTAAAGATCACCTATGCTCAGCATGTGAACAAGGGAAAAGCACTTGTGCTCACTTTCCTTCAAAGGTGGAACACAACTCGACATGTGCTTCTCTTCTTCATGCATTTGTGTAGCCCAATCGCGTCTGGCGATTAATGGCAAGCGATACATCAGGTAATTGTAGATGACTACTCAAGATGGACTTGGGTCTACTTTCTTAGAAGCAAAGATCAAGCTCCACAGATGATCATCACCTTTTTCACGAAAATTCAAGTTGCTCGGAACAGTCATACAAATCATAACAGACAAAGGCGAATTTGTGAATCAAACTCTTGGAATTTTATGAGAAGTGGGAATTGAGCATCAAACATCTATTGCCGAACGAACAAAGCGGGTTGTTGAAAGACGGAACGTACGTTAGTGGAAAGCTGCAAGAACAATGTTAATCAATGCTAAACTTCAGTTACTTGTGGGGTGAAGCAGTATCAACGCATGCTACACTCAAAATAGCTCAATGATTACTAAATGCCACAACAAAACACCTTTTGAGCTTATCACAACGAAAACCGAATCTCAAACACTTTCATGTATTTGGATCCCTTTGCTTTACTGAAATAATGATCGTGATGACTTTAAAGCTCAGCCGACATTGGAGTCTTTATTGGATCTTGTGAGAATTCTAAAGGTTACGGTCGGAACCGTCGTACAAAGCGGTTATGGAAGCGATTCATGCAAATTCGATGAGCTACAGAAAATGCACGAGCATATGACTTAGAACGGTCACAACAGTTTAAACTTCCCTCGAACCCCATCATCAGGTGACGAGCCCCCGCTTTTCGTCAACAAATGGAAAAGCTATTTGCTCCTCGTTTGATGATGATATTGATGAGCGTGCTCGGTGTATACAATGTTTCAGTTTCAACCTGATCATATTCAATACGATACACCTTTACAACAACTACTCTTTGAAGAAGCACCACCAGTTGACTCTGACAACGGTTGAACAAGCGCTTCAGCGATCTTTGAACCGGTGATGATGTTCGAACAATGAAGTACCCCCATCCGTATTGATCGAATGCATTCTTTAACTTTTTGCTAATGAAGCTGCTTTGATGTTGCGGAATCATCTACAAGCCATTTGAATCCTCAAATCGCACAATGTATACCAACATCAACCCTACACACATCGTTGGACAAAAGACCACCCGCTTGAAAACATTGTGGGTAACCCAATCAACCGATCGTTAGCAGGCGGCGTCTTAAAGATGGTGAACATTGCATTTATGACTGTTGTACCAGATCTAAACCTAAAACATTAAAGGCATGATGACCAAAGACAAGCTGGATTGAATCCATGTGGGAAGAACTCAATCGGTTTAAACATCTTGAAGTATGGGGAATCTGTTGAAAAGACCAAATGCAGAGTCGTCGCTATTGGTCTCAAATGGATTTGGAAAAGCAAATTGGATCTGAAGAGCGTGTCGAAAACAAGTCACGCGTCGGTGGCTAAGGGTTATAGAAAGGAAGATGGTATTGACTTTGAAGAATCATTCGCTCCGGTTGCTTGTTTTGAGGATGTTCGATGTTTTAGCGTTCGCGGCACACATGAATATAACGATCTTTTAGATGGGCGTCAAAGCGCTTGAATGGGTAGCAGAAAAGCGGTTTATGTCGGACCTGGCCGGAAGGATTCGTTGATCCGAGTTCCCGAACCATGTCTACAAATTGAACAAAGCTCATCGGACTCAAACAAGCTCCTCCTCTGAGGCGTAGTGCGATAAGTTATCATCCTTCCTCATTGCCAATAATTTCACCAAAGGTTCGGTCGATTGACTCTTTTCATACAATATCACGGGGAACACATCTTAATTGTTCAAATTTACGTGGATGACCTCATTTTTGGGTCAACACATAAAAAGTACTTAATCGCTTTTGCAAAACTAATGAAAAAAATATTTTGTTTGGGTCAACACATAAAAAGTACTCAATCGCTTTTGCAAAACTAATGAAAAAAACATTTTGAAATGTCCATGATGGGTGAACTTACGTTCTTTCTAGGACTGCAAGTTCATCAATCACCCCATGGTATTTTCTTGAGTCAGTCCAAATATGCCCTTGAACTGTTAAACAAATTTGGAATGCAAAATTGTGACACCTATTCCACACCAATGGCACATACCAAGAAACTTGACGTGATTTACATGGAAATTGGTGGACCCTACCAAATACCGTAGTATCATTGGGTCTCATGTATCTAACGGTTAGCGGGCCCGATATTGTTTTGTGGTATATCTTTGCTCCAAGTTATCGAGACCAATGAAACCCACCTCTCTGAATCTAAAAGAATCCTCCGATACATCAAGGGAACCATTAATTTGGGGATCCGGTATCCAAAAGGATTCGGTTTTGAACTACTGACTTTTTCAGACGCCGATCAGCAGGGATGCTTAGATTCAAGAAAAAGTACTTTAGGAGCATTACAATTTCTTGGTGATAAACTGGTGTCATGGAAATCGAAGAAGCGAGGATTGTACATGTCCTCAACCAAGGTAATATGTAGCCATGTCGACGTGTTGTGCTCAAGTCATTTGGATGAGAACACAACTCAAAGACTATGGTTACGTATTTGACGTAGATCGATGTCTTCAGCGACAATCGTAGTGCTATTGCGATCTCGTCTGCAACTCATTGGTTCAACATTCAAAATCAAAGCACATTGACATTCGATATCATTTCATCAAGGAGCGATGGAGCAGTGCTTGTCGCTGAATTATACTTTGTGGAGTCTTGAATACCAACTGCGCATCTTCTCACCAAAGCCTTAACTCGCTAGGTTTAATGAGGTTGGTCCACGGATTGGTATGCGATGTTTGACTCAAGAGGAACTGGATGAACTCTTAAAACATTCTTAAAACCGGTCAAACACCAAAACCTCTTTTGTAAATATTTTTCAAAAACAAAATACAAAAATATAAAACCTGATAAAACAACAAAAATATTCTTCTATCTTTATTTCTTTTAACATGGCAAGTAAAATCTTCCCGTCAACACTCTAATCCTTCAAAATTCAGTATTTTCTCGATCAAGTGTTGAGGGGGGGAAAGTAAATATTTTTCGGTTTCATAAAACCTTGTACTTGCATGTTACCTCATCTCGGTTGTTTCTTTAATAATGGTGGTCACATTTCTGGTTTACTAACACTCCTCGAACTCAAATTTATAAAATTTCATTATTTCTTACGTCGAGGGGGAGTGTCGTCATGTTTCCTTCCAAATATCATTCGTTTGGTAACCAAAATGGAAGTTATGGGCGTTGTATGTAAATGGTTAAGGTGGAGGGACTGAAAGTGTCAAAAGCTTAAAGTATTTTTAACAAAACACTCCACCTAAACTCATTAACTCATCACATTTATTTCACAACTACCAAATCCTACGCCTAAAAATGAATCTTCAAATCCGCGTTCTTGATCATCAATTTGTAAGTGGTTAAACGTTCTTTGTAATTATCTAAACATGGGTTTTGAATCATTTTTTAAACCAACGGTTAGATTTTTGTCTAGAGATGATTTTGTGTTCTACGCATAAGCGTGTGAACACATAATTAAGTGTGAGTGTTTGTGGTTGAAATGGTTGTGTCAAAATGTTTGTATAAACTCTATGATACCATTTTTATCATTAAAACTCACCCAGAAACATGAATTGTTTTATTTTGAAAATTAGGGTTTATGCGTAATTTTGGGCGTTTTCAAATGTGAGTGTTTCTGGTTAAAAAGATAGTTGTTTGCATGTTGAATTAACCAAATCCAGGCTTAGAACTTACCCAGAAACACTAATTGCGTTAAAATTGAATATTAGGGTTTATGTTCATAGAATTTGGGTATTTTTGATCCACATAGGTTTTGATGTTAAAACTTGCAAAAAACAACTCACTAGCCTTCTTAGACATCCCAGAAAAAGTTTGGTGTAATTCCTATGGCTAAAACTCTTAAACGTAGAAATTGAACATTAGGGTTTAAAGTCTACGCGTAGAACTTCGCTCGCATAACTGCTTGAAAGTGTATTCATGATTAGATCTGAAAAGGAATGTATGTAGATGTTAATATTAGTGTTATGATGAATTTATTTGGGTTTCTACGCATGAATAATTGAGAATCAAGGTTACTAAACATCTACGCATAAGGATCGCCTTCACGCGTGAATGTTCTGCGCGTAAGAGTAATCTTACGCGTAACCTTTACGCCGTAAGGTTCTACAATGGGGACTCGGCGTATCCTGAAGAAGGATATGGGTAAACAAGTGATAACCTCTCGCGCATAAGGTTCACTCTTACGAGTAAGCCTTACGCGTAAGGTTCCTTATACGCCAGCGTAAGCTTTAAACCTAAGGCCCTCTTTTCCTACGCATAATATTTCTTACGCGTAAGTCAAGAACCTACGCATAAGCTTACGTTTACGCATATAACCACTCTTGTTTACGCATAAGCTTGCAAAATCGCTAAGCCTAGTTTTAACCAAAATATGAATTGTTACGCGCTAAACTTGTAAATAAATAAATCATAACGCCACTAAACCAAAATGTCACTAATAAGCTTAAATGTTTAATAAGTTGTGAAAAATAAGTGAAAACTTGGACTTTAAAACTCAAAGTTAACCAACTCACGAAACTTATCCGCGGCGTCTTTGGACTATTGAACTAACAAGTGACATTGGACTCGTAACAATCATTGACATATCACATTCAAATAATAGACAATAAAATCAGCTGTTGACTAACGTAATGTCTTTCGATATGTTGGTTCTTTTGGCTAAATATCTTTCGTGATCCGCGACATGGGCGCTCAAATGCAAAATGTGGAAGCACCAAACGCCTTCTCTTGTTGAAGATATCTTCCCTCATGGTTATCCAACGAAGATCGGAAAGAATAACCTTAGAGTTGATTTTGATAGTTTCACTGTTGAGTCTTCATGTGAGATTGCGGTGGATATTACGAAGACTCACCTCTATCGAGAACATGCTCACCAACTACCTTTCTGATAAAGCTGGGAGATCTACATTCACCAATTACGGCATACAATAGAAAGATCAAAGGTCAAAATGTTTGGACGGTGGCCTTCGACCCAAACAAGTCACCATCACACCGGCCGATTAACGCGGCTATTCTTCTTGTTCTTGTCATCGAGCCAGCCCTGAATACAATGCGCACCAAGCGAAGAGGTCGTTTCTACAATTCATGGTCGCATTGGCTATGACGAAGGCTGAAGGAAGTAATCCAAAGCATTCATCCGTGGATCTTAAGAATATTCCTCAGCCATGGAGAACCCTCTACATTATGATTGTTAAATCCGTTTACGGGCGTGATAATGGTTATGAGCATCCCAAGCTCATGGAACTTCATATCTTTTGGGCTTTGGTCAACATGAAACACATTGAAGTTGAAGCTCTGATATGGGACGACATGATGTCTTTCCTCAAAAAGCTTGGCACCAAGATCCCATATATCAGATATACCAAACTGCTGATCCAAAGAGCTCTAGGGTATAATCCTGATATTCCCTTAAGACTCAATGACCCCAACAATCACTCCATGTTGTTTGAGCCTACACTCGCGATTGATTTAAGGAATCAACAACAAAGAAACAAGGTGGAGTGTTGCCGGATCACGCTAGCTAATGATGCGGTCAAACAACTTTATTCATACAAAAGGTATCCGTAGCGGTTGATGAAGGCAAAGTAGGTTTTATTGATGAAAAGTCCTCTGCTACACCTACTAGGAAAACCGGGAGAGGCGGGAAGCATTACGCTTAGCACCGAGAGTCGAGAAGTTTCCTAAGAGGTCACATACTCTCAAAAGGAAATTTCCCTCTAAGGAAGCCATTCCTATTCCCAAGCATGAACCGCAACAAAAGCTAATGGATGAAAGCTCTAAGGAAACTGAATCAGACGAAGAGGTCACCTACTCTAAAACTGCAATCGATGACACTCAAGCAAAGGTAGCAAAACCTCCCACCTAAAGGCGATAAAGGTAAAGGAAAACTCTTGTGCTTTAGCATGATAAGGAAAGTTACGAAGAAGAACCATTTGATGAGGAAAGAGACTATCAAAGAAGAAGTTGAAGAACCTCGGACTCAAATCGTTCTTAGATGAATTAGTAATGGATCAAACTACGTCCCGGAGGAGTGGTGGAACTCGAAGCCACACGCCAGCCTTTCGATGCGGTTAATCAACCCGATAAGGGAACTAGTACCACCATCACCCACGAACAACGACAAAAGGAAAATTGAGGATTCCATCAACTATGACATAGAGGAACCAGGACATGGAAAAGGCTGAGAAAACTCCTGGTGAAGATACTAAAGAGGCCGATGAAAGCGGCTAAGTCGGAAATGATGAAGATCTTGATTATAATAATTTTCTTCTAGGCGGTCCTGCGGCTCCAAGGAGGAAACTTGAGCCACCTAAGGACCCTGAGCCACCTCACGTCTCCTCATCATCGATTCGTCTTCTCACTTTCTTCATCTCCACCATCCAAAGACACAACCAAATCCATCTAAATCGTGAAGAAACCAACTGACTCTTGGATATCCCGGGCTAAAACAAAGATTGCAAAAGCTGTCAAGCAAGTTAGGAAGAAAGACATGATCAACAAAAAGCTTAATCAACTCGCTGACAGTATCATTCTTCTTCATGACGAGATAAACAAGATGTCTAGTGAAATGGAGTATGTCGAGTTCATGAAGCGTGATCTTCAAGGGAAATGAGCGAGATGATTAGGGATATACTCACAAGTTCCTTCTCAACACCGTTCCTGGCGTAACAAGAGAGATGTTCAACAGAAAACTCTATCCGAATCTGATGCATTTGGCCAAGCAAACTATAAGATCAACACCTATGACCGTAACAATCAACCCAACCGATCCTATAGTGTTCTCAGATCTTTGAATTGGTTTCCGGTGCTGTAACTCAAATGTCTAAATGATCTGCAACATTTAATTCTTCACGAGTAAATTGTTTGACGCATTCTTTGGAATACCAACTCAAATCGGCATCGAGAAGAAGCTGAAGGCCTAAAGGTCAAGAAATGATGACGATAAGGATAAGGATAAGGAGTCTAAGCGTCAAAGAATGCTGGTGAACCCTCCTCTGTGCCACACCACCACCCTAAAGGACTCCAACACAGCAGGCGATCCTCTCCAGCTCTTCTGCTGACAAACCTCGGGACTCTGAGTTACCACCCAAACAGAGAAAACCGGTGATCATTTGAATACTGCTGGTGGTGACGATGAGGAAGTCCACGAGCCCCAACAACAACCCATCTCTCCCGACTGACAAAGAAAGAAACCGACATCCTCATCTAGGCCAAAGAAGAAGACGCCCGAAGGTGATGTCGAAATATCATGGCTAGACAAAGATGACACCAAATATGACTGGTTTTCTACACTTGTTGATGCTACTCCCTACCCACCTGAAGGTCAAGATATGATAGAAGGTCGAACATTGGAGCATGCTAAGTTACTTCAAGAAAAGTTTCGGGTGAAGAAGATGACCAAGTCAGAGTTAAAACGCATCAAGAATGAAGCTTTTCAATTGCTCAAAGACAGCCTTCGGAAGAGTGCTATTGAAGTTGAATATCATCTTGAAAACATAGCACGAGCCATGTCTAACAACATTGATTGGCTCAACCACAGAAGCAAACATTGACTTCACGAAAAGACAAGGCTCCATACTACCAATCGACTAGTCCGGACCTCTACCAACGACGCCACCGGATCAACCAAAGATTCCATTTCGCTACTTCTTCAACAAAGACATGGAATTTCTTCTACATGGTAGCGATGTGTCAAAAGAATACGCACATCACTAACACTTCCGTTCCCGCACCATTTTATTCAAAGCCGCATAGCCATCAAAGAAAAGGCTTCTCACATGTTTGCCAACAGCGTGGAGAAGTATGACATTGATGCAATGTATGGGATTCACCATTGGCACGAGCAGCGAAGAATCTACTACAATTTGCGCCAGGTTCAAAGTCTACACATGAAGTGCTCAAAGATTGATAAAGGGATCGTTCTGTTAAGCATGTAGCTCTCTCTCGTCTAAATGGGACTACACTTTCCTCGAAAATGCGTGGTCAAAAGACAAGGCGAAGAGGACTATGCTTTCTTTGAAGCGGACTTTGAATTTGTCTCTCAATGACATTGAAGATCGTACCTTGCCAAAGTACGAGGGAAGAATGAGACAATTCTCGCATGAAATACAACGTGAATTCATCAAGTCCTTGCTAATCTTCATCAAAGCATCGTGATCGAGAACGCGTGTAGAAGATTTACAACTTGCTAGTTGAGTCGTATCGGACATCGCGTGTCAACCTCACCAAACCTCATTTCGACCTCCCCCGACATCAATCATCTTCCTCGATACACTCTCATGACAAACCGTTTGGAGTAGTCTACCTAGTGAACTACATGGCAAATCGCTTGATGGCGTGTAGAGATCTTCATAAGTTTGGAGATCACACACTGAAGAAAGTCAGGGATGGATTGGCTTATCGGTTAAAAGCGCTTATACAACAAGGCATTGGGTCACCTGCGATGGAATTCTTAGGAGAAAGCGGGATGTGAAAAGGATCATCACGGATCAATGAAAGGTTATGCGAAGGGACGATTCGAGAACTCTGGAGAGCTTACGTAGGTGTGCGTCAGCCCCAGATTACTATCCGCAGCTATCAACATGTTCGCATACACGGGAGATATTCTTTGGACTACAGAATCCCCTGGTACCCCTTAAAATCGCTTGTTTCATTTTCAATATTGATTTGGATGTGTGATTGTTTAATGACTATGGCTTGTCCACACATAACAGTGTAGAACCCGTACTTGTAATGAAAGGACCTGTGAGTGCAGCTTGCCACAATCCTTATAAAAGGAGCGAAAGCTTCTTACTTTTGAGTAAAACTTATCAAATCTTTCATTTTTTAAAAAGGTTTTGCTCAAAAGAACAAGTACTTCCCCTTATGATTTTCAAAACCTCAAAAGTTTATATCACTTGTTGAGGGGGAGTATTTGCTTTAAAACTTTGTTCACAAAATTTTCTTCATGGTAATCTTCCCGCAAAACTCGAAATGGACATATTCGATATCAAAATTTCGCCAAAAATAACATTTAGATGCCATTTTTGAGGGGGAGAAAAATTATGTGATAAGAAATATGTTGTGAAATTGCAAATGAATCATTGTGCTAAAGACGTAACCAATGAATTGACGAGATCTTAAATGTTAGTAACTCGAAAAGACTTGTCCAGGACGGGTAATAATTTCAAGCTAGTTCACTAGTGATGTAGCGTGTCTCAAGAAAGGACTTGTCAGTAGAATGTACCATTCGAGAAACTCTTGGTAGACATGAACTTTGAATGGGTTTGACAACCTTTCGAGGATTGTCCACAACTTCAAGGTAGTTATTAGAGCTAGTTGTCACCTAAAAGTTGACAATGTAACTCTTTAACTATTCAACATAACACGTGTCTCTCGGAGGATTGTCTATCTTGAGTTGATCAATTCAAAAGTGCGCGCTCCCCTCCCTCACGCCCATGCAAATTTACTGTCAAAACACTTAAGCACGTGTGGAGGGGGAGTATTTATGCAAAATCTTCAAATCTCAACTGTGGTATTAAATGCTTTTACTCATAACCAAGTTGAGAGATTTTTCATGAAAATGGTTTTATGGCAACATAGGTTAGTCATGGAATTATAAGGTGACTAAGGTTAGGAATAACCGTCCTATGATCCGCCAGAGCCGGAGGGATCTACCCAAGGACACTACCAATAGTTAGAATTAGAAGTCCTTAGGTATGATTATAAAAATGAGAAAATGAGAATCGGAGAAAGAAGGAGTTGAAGAATTAAAAAAGAAAAGCAAAGAAAAGGGTGAAAAGAAATAGCCCTCAGTTATTCAACTTTGGGCGAACATTAATCGGTTCAATTCATATACTCTTGGTTGTCACTTGATGACCGCAGGTATTAAGATCAAAGTCGTCATGGACCCAGTGTTGCATGCACTAAACCTTCTTAGCCACTCAAGTTTCTCTCAGCGAAGCTGTTTCATTCTCACAGTGGAACCCTACGTAAAGGCAACACAAAGTCATCACTAATGGAAGTTCTCTCTCTCGGCAACACAAAAGTCGAATGATTCTTAGTCAAGTCAAAAGAATCTACAAAGTTTAAAGACTAAGAGAACTACATCGATGACTGAAATCCAACGTGAAAGAGCGCGCAGAGCATGTTGAAGAAAGACTTGGAACCTTGGAGCAACAAAGCGGACTGATCGCGAGAAAACAACAACATATTATCACTACCATCACAAAGAACAAAGATCAAAGAACAAAGAAAATGATGACGTCAAAGCAGAATACTTCAAAGGAGACAATTTCTCTACATTGGGGAGATTGTTCAAATCGAGGCAATTCTTCTCACAAGAAAGAAGAATGTCAGAAGACGTCAAAGCTTCTATTACATCAGCACCTTCAACGTTTATATCATCAATCACTACACTTGGGGAGATTTTTGGAATCACTTCTAAACTAGAATTCAAGTGTTAGTAATTAATATGTAATAGTTAACTTAATTATGGCTTTTATGTTAGTTATCATGCCAAGGCTTATGTAGAAAGCCTATGAGCCTTGGCCCAATCCCATAAAGGAAAGGAAGGGAACTTGCATGTTGCCCTAGTTCCTTCCTATAAATAATGCTTGTAAACCCTCACTTGAGGGTTGGTTGTTCAATTCACACATTTACTCTCTACGCATAACTCTTCAATATTCATACGTGTATGTGTGTCTGTTTGTTCATCCGATCACTTCTTATCTATTTATTGTATTGATGCTTGTGTTACTAATATGAGTGTTGGAATCACTCCTAAACCTTAATCAAGTGTTAGTGATTCACATGTAATAGTTAGCTTAATTATGGCCTTTATGTTTGTTATTAGCCTTAGGCTTATGTAGAAGGCCCATAAGCCTAGGCCCTCAGCCCAAATAAGGAAAAAGGATGGGAACTAGGAGTGTTGACCTAGCTTCCCTCCTATAAATACTCTTGTATAACCCTCACTTGAGGGTTGGTTGTTCAATTCATTTCTTTCACATACACTCTACGCGCATAACCGCAGTATAGTCTAGCGTGTGTGTGTGTTAGCTTGGTTTATTGTTCATCGCCTTTATCTCTTTCTATTAAACGTGTTGTAAATCTAGTGACCTAACGATGGTATCAATACGCCTACTAGTTGGGTGAATATTATTTGTTTTTGAAGTAGGTTTTCGTCCTACGCTAAAACGTCTGAGATACTTTGGTTAAGCTTAAAACATGTTTTTACACTTTTTAATCCAAGATTCTTGTACTTTCAATGTTTTAAGGTGTTAAAATAAGTGTTTTTGGCAAAAAGTTTCAAACTTTACGTGTGGATCTCACGTTTTAAGCTTGTTTTTGTATGAGGAGTTTCCTCTGCACGATTTTAGGAGTTTTGGCTCATCAAGTTTCACAATTTTGTGTTATTTTGGTGATATTGAAGCTATCTCATCACAAAAATCTGGTTTAGAAACATCTTTGGGCAAAATCATTTACTGAGTAAAACTCTGCGTAACTAAACCCTAGTTTTCTGGCGTAACTTTATCCTTGGTTTGATCTTCATGCTTTAGTGGTTTTACTCCGGTGTTTTATTGCTTGGATAAGCTGAAAATCGTCGACTTTGGATATCTTTTGCCTTGTGATAGTGTAAAGATCATTTGAACAAAACCTAAACTACGCATAAGCATAAAGCTTACTACAGCGGTAGAAATCCCTCGCATAAGATTCATCTTACGCTAAGCCTAGTCTTACGCGCCATAAGGTAATCCGCCGCACAAGTTTCTCGCTTTAACTTTGTGTCTCGCGCTTTAGTGTCTTTTTTCCCTACTGCAGCGTAAGCTAAAACTACAGTAACTCTCATTGGTACGTAACTTTGGTGTTTTTTACACATAAGTCCTACTTGGTTTCTTGTGATTTCTACGCCTAAGGACACTTCATCAACAAAGGTTCATTCGACTACAAAGATCCATTTTACCAACACAAGTTTTCAAATGTCCTGACAACCACCATACTCAACTATTTCCCACTTACACTTATTCTCAACAACAACAACAACTAAGTCCACAACATCAACAATGGAATCAACAACAAGCAATTTATCAACAACATACTCCACAACTTGCTAATCTCACAACCTCAAATGGTTCAACCACCACCAAGTCTTCAAGTTCAACCCTACACAAAACGAATTCAATCAACATCCATCAAGGAACACTATGAAGGAACCCACTTGGTTTGCAAAGATGTGTGAAGCTTTAAGCGGCCAACAATCAATTCATGAGGCTGGATCACTTGATAGACCTCCAATGCTCACTCCAGTAAACTACGATCAATGGGTGATAAGGTTCTTTAGGTTTTGTGATCTGAAGAAGCCACATGGAAAGTTCTTAAAGAAGGTTATCTTGGAAGGTCCATTTCGGATGCCTCTTGTCATTGTACCCATGATCAAATGCTAATCCACCATGAGATGAACAATCAAACATTGCTACTTCTTGTTCGCCTTAATCTGCAGAAGAACTTCTACACTATGAAGTTGATGAACTTGCAATGCAATATATCCTCTTAGGATTACCTAACCCAATTCTTCAAAGTGTTGATGCTAAAAAGGTTTGCCAAAGGCGATGTGGGAACATATTCATCTTCTAATGGAAGGATCTGCACTCAATCGGGAGGATATGGAATCCAAAATTTACTTGGCTTATGAACACTTCATGATTGAACACGGAGACACTCAGTCTTATCATCATAGATTATCAGACATCATAAATGATTTGGATAAACACAACATCATCATGCCAAAATTGCGGTTAATACTAAGTTCTGGTAGTCTTGGTCCGGAATGGGAGAAGTATGTCATTTTTCTCCGTCAAGCGAAGAACATGCATCATTTACTTCTACATACAGGATTGTTGTCACGATTACTTGAAGCCTCATGAAAAGGAAGTTGATAGGGAAAGGATTCTCGTGCTCAAATTGCTTCAACGTCAAATCCGGAAAATCAACAACTTGCCTTGTATGCTGCAAACATTATCCTCCTCAACCAGCAACTCAACCAACTGCTACAATCACAACATATGATCCTTCACAGAAACAATCTCAACAAACTCAATTGGTTCCATACAACAACAACAATGCTCAAGCACTTGTCGGTGAAGCTAATGAGGAATCTGATCCGTTCAAAGCATTGCAACAAGGATTTGTTATGATTGCTAATTCTTTTAGCCGTTATACCAAGAAATCCAACAATCGTATTCGTTCCTCTTCTAACACATGGAATCAAGTTGTGAACAATGGGCCAGTTGAAGTTGAGAATCGTGATTATGGTGAATCGGATGGGCGGTGGTAAAGGGTTTAATCTTGTGGTAGGAATAACAATAGATCTCAAGTGGTGGAACATGCCGAGAATGGGTTGAATGGTCTTCGATGCTACAAGCGCAATGAAGGACACACTGCTAATGCACCCAAAGCTGAAGACAAGGGGCAGTGCTTATCACAAAGAGGCTCTTCTCTTGGCTCTTAAGGATGAAGTTGGTGGAACTCTCACAAACAAAACGAGCTTTATGGCAAATCTTGAGACTGAGATGATGATATGGAGGATTTGTGTGCCAATCATTATGTTGATGAAAGCTAATATACATGAGTTACATAGGCATATTGACACTGGCCTAGTGTATGACTATGATACGAAGCTTGTCTCAGGTACCCGAACAAACCATATTCATCTCTGATCTATTATCTCCACCAATCGTGAACCTAGAATCCCTACAGCCAAATCACAAGTTGCTAACGTGCTTCCTTCTACTGAAATAGGAATAGTTACGTCTTTTCCAAACGTCCGCACTTCACAGCCTAGGAGCACTACATCAAAGAATAGGAAGTTGCGACCTAAGAAAAGATCAATAAGGAATGCTAAAGTAGAAGAACACCCTAGGACTATGAATAAGACTCATGTTGCTTCCACTATAGATATGTGCGTCGGCAAATGTAATAGAAATAGTGATGTAGCGAATGCTAAACCTTTAAGCACTTTTGATATTGAGTCGATGATTGCACCTTGTGTTATATGTCGTAAAAGTATGAATTCTGATTGTCATGACAAATGTGTTGCTAAAGCTATCATCTCGTTTAAGGAATCAAAGAACCGGAATACCTCTAGGCCCACTAATCTTTCTAAGTGCATGCTTGGTAGACCGCCTCTTTAGATTCTAAGCGCATTGTTGTCCACTAGCTCGGTTTCACCTCCTAGGAATATAGTACCACCTAGTGCATTCACTAAGACTAAAGAAAATACTAGTTGGAGATGGCGGAAATGGATATATAACACACTTGGATTTAAATGGATACCTAAAGCTATTGATGTGTGTATGTCTACTATACCGCTCCGAACCCTCTAACATTTTGGGTTCCACATCTACTTCTATTCCATCGTATCGTGCATTAGTAATGCAGGTGTCGAATCATTCTCGGATTGTTGATAGTGGATGTTCCCGGACACATGAGCAACCTTAAACTATTATCAAACTTTATTGCAAAGTTCATTGGCACTATCAGTTGGAATGATCACCGCAGCTATCATGGCTACGGAGACTACATCAATGGGAACATCAAAATTAGCAGGGTTTATTATGTGGAAGGCCTCGGTCAATCTGTTTCGATGAGTCGGTTCGTGATGGAGATTTGGAGGTTGCTTTCCGGGAGAAAACTTGTTTCATTCGTGATCTACAAGTAAAGCGACCTAATGTGCGGCTCGCGCAATTCAAGTCTTTACACTATCTCTATGCAAGACATGGTTGCTTCATCTCCCATTTGCTTACTTTCAAAGGCAACATCAACAAAATCGGCTATGGCACGTCGTCTCTCACATCTAAACTTTCAAACCATCACCAACCTTGCTCGACACAAACTAGTTGAAGGACTCCCACGATTTGGGTATTCTAAAGATCACCTTTGCTCGACTTGTGAAACAAGGGAAAAGCACTCGTGCTCATTTTCCTTCAAAGGTGGAACATAGCTCTCGGCATGTGCTTCATCTTCTTCACATGGATTTGTGTGGCCCGATCTTGCTGCAAACGATCAATGGCAATCGCTACATCTTAGTAATTGTTGATGACTATTCACGCTGGACTTGGGTCTACTTTCTTGGAAGCAAAGACCAAGCTCCACAGATGATCATCACCTTTCTACCGAAAATACAAGTTCACTACGAAACACCGTCCGACAAATCAGACAGAGAGGCGAATTTGTTAACAAACTCTTCGTGAATTTTATAGTAAGTGGGAATTGACATCATACATCTATTGCGGGCACACGAACAAAAGCGAGAGTTGTTGAAAGAGCCGAAACCGAGCGTTAGTGGAAGCTGCAAGAACAATGTTAATCAATGCTAAACTTCCAGATTACTTATGGGCAGAACTGCCATCTCGCGTGCTATACTCAAAACCGTTCTATGATTACAAAACATCACAACAAAACGCCTTTCGAGCTTGTCCACAATGAAAACGAATCTCAAACACTTTCATGTATTTGGATCTCTTTGCTATCGAATAATGATGCGTGATGACTTTGGATAGCTCAAAGCCAAAGCTGACATTGGAGTCTTTATTGGATATTGTGATAATTCTAAAGGTTTCGAATCGGAATCGTCGAACAATGGAGGTTATGGAAACGATTCATGCTCATTTTGATGAACTTACGGAAATGGCTTACGAGCATAGGCTTGGAACCGGTCACAACCGCAAACTTCCCCAAACCCCATCATCAGCTGAACAAAGCCCCCAGCTCACTCGTCAACAAATGGAAAGGCTATTTGCTCAGCGTTGATGGCGATATTGATGAGCGTGCTCGGGTGTATCCGTTTCCGTTGCTCAACACGATAATACTCATATACGATACACCACTACAACAACTAATGTTGAAGAAGCATCACCAGTTGACTCCACCGGCTGACAGCATTGAACAAACCGCTTCCAACAATGATGAACGGCTGATGATGTTCTTAATAATGTAACCCCACTGCGATTTTGATCCAAATGCGTTCTTTAACCCGTTTGCTAATGAAACTGCTTTTTTGATGTTCGCGGAATCATCCAACAAGCCATTTGAATCCCAAAATCGCACAATGTATACCAACATCAACCCTCCACACATAGATGGACAAAAGACCATCCTCGGGAAAATATTATTGGCAACCGAATCAACCCGATCGTTACGAGACAAGCGTCTTCACACCTGAGGTGAACATTGCATATAATATGCTCACCGCTCGCAATCGAACCTAAAACATTAAAGGCCAATGACAAAGGACAACTGGATTGAATCCATGCAGGAAGAACTCAACCAATTTAAGCGTCTTGAAGTATGGGAGCGGTTGAAAGACCACGGGGTCTTCGTCATTGGTCTTAAATGGATTTGGAAAAACAAATGGATCTTTGAAGGAACGTGTCGAGAAACAAGTCACGCGGTGGTAAGGGTTATAGACGGGGAAGAGGGTATTGACTTTGAAGAATCATTACGCTCGGTTGCTCACCTTGAGTACATTAGGATTTTTACGGCATTCGCGGCTCACATGAACATCGCGGTCTTCGGATGGATGTAAAAGCTGCTTTTCTCAATGGACAACTTAAAGAAAGCGGTTTATGTTAGTCAACGAAGGATTCATTGATCGAGTTCCCTAATCATGTCTACAAATGCGAAGAAAGCTCTCATACGGTCTCAAACAAGCCCCTCGGGCATGGTATGATAAGATATCATCTTTCCTCATTGCCAATAACTTTACCAAAGGTTCGGTCGACCCAACTCTTTTCATACAATATCACGGGAACATATTTTAATTGTTCAAATTTATGTGGATGACATCATTTTTGGGTCAACTCATAAAAAGTACTCAATAGCTTTTGCAAAACTAATGAAGAAACATTTTGAAATGTCCATGATGGGTGAACTTACGTTCTTTCTAGGACTGCAAGTTCATCAATCACCAAGTGGTATTTTCTTGAGTCAGTCCAAATATGCCCTTGAATTGTTACACAAATTTGGAATGCAAACCTGTGACACCTATGCCACACCAATGGCTCATACCAAGAAGCTAGACGATGATTTACATGGGAAATGGATGGACCCTACAAAATACCGTAGTATTATTGGGTCTCGTATCTAACGACTAGCGGACGATATTGTCTTTGCGGTATATCTTTGCTCCCGTTATCGGTCGACCAAGCTGAAACCCACATCTCTGAGGCTAAAAGAATCCTCCGATAGATCAAGGGAACCATTAATTTGGGAATCTGGTATCAGAAGGATTTTGGTTTTGAACTAATCGCTTTTTAAGGCACCGCATGGAGATGCTTAGATTCCGGAAAAGTACTTGGGAGCTTTACAATTTCTTGGTGACAAGCGGTGTCATGGCAATCGAAGCGGGATTGTACATTGTCCTCAACGAGGCGGGGAATATGTAGCCGTAATGCGTGTTGTGCTCAAGTCATTTGGATGAGAACACAACTCAAAGACTATGGTTACGATTTGAAAGAATCCCGATGTCTTTGCGACAATCGGAGTGTGATTGCAATCTCGTGCAACTCAGTTCAACACTCGAAATCAAAGCACATCGATCTTGGATATCATTTCATCAAGGACCACGTGGAGCAGTGCTGTTGAATTATATTTTGTGGGTACGAGAATACCAATTGGCAATTCTACTCACCAAAGCCTTGCCTCCCGCTAGGTTTAATGAGTTGGTCCACAGGATTGGTATGAGGTGTTTGACTCAAGAGGAATTGGATGAACTCTAAAAGCAGTCTTAAAACCTATCAAACACCAACACCTCTTTTGTAAATAGTTTTTCAAAAACAAAATGCAAAAATATAAAATATGTCAAAACAACAAAAATATTCTTCTATCTATTTTTCTTTCAACATTGCAAGTACATTTCTTCCGCCAACACTATAATCTTTCAAAATTCAATATTTTTTCGATCAAGTGTTGAGGGGGAAAAAATAAACACTTAACTGTTTCAAAACATCCGTGTACTTGCATGTTATCTTATTCTGGTTATTTCTTTTATCAATGGTGGTAAATTTTCTGGTTCAACTGACACTCCTCAGACTAAAACTTATAACCTTTCATTATTTTCTTAAATCGAGGGGGAGTGTCGTCAAGTTTCTTTCTTAAAATCTATCATTTGGTAACCAAAATGGAAGTTATATGGCTTTGGATGAAAATGGAAAAGGTGGAGGGACCAAAACTGTCAAAAGGTTAAACTCTTTTTTAATAAAAACACCTCACCTAAATTTTCACTTCACATTTATTATTCTCATCTAACATATCCTACGCACAATAATCGTTCTTCAAATCCGTGTTTCTGATCTTCAATCTGTAAGTGGTTTTGTGTTCTTAACAAGTTTTTAAGCAAAGGTTTTGATTTTTATGCAAATCCAACGGCTAAAACGATAGTTATGCGTGATTATGTGTTCTACGCATAAGCGTATGAACACACAATCATTGGTGTGTGTTTGTGGTTAAAACAAGAGTGCCAAAACGTTTAAATAACATCAATGATACTTTGTTTATCCTCAAAACTCGCCCAGAATCACGAATTGAATGATTTTTGAAATTAGGGTTTATGTGTGGATTTGGGTATTTTCAAATGTGAATGTTTTTGGTCAAAAAGATTATTGTGTGATGTTGATATCATGATGAATTGATGATATCCAGGCCTTAAAACAACCCAGAAACTCTAATTGATTGAAAATTAGAGACTAGGGTTTAATGTTATTCGCTTTTGGGTATTTATGATTCATTGGGAGTTTGAAGTTAAAACTTGGTTATTACACTCACATGACAACTATAAACCAACAGAATAACTTTAGCGCAAATCCTATGGCTAGATTTGATCTGCGTAATTCATGAACTTTAGGGTTTAAGTTCTCTGTATTATGGTTTTCTATCGTAAAGTGCTTGATGAATATACATGCCATGATCGTTATAAGATGAATGTAGTGTCAAAATTGATGTTATGATGATTTTATTTCAGGCTTGCTACTGTTATAACTTCGAATCAAGGTCATTGATACTACGCATAAGGATCACCTTCGCGTAGAAAGTTATCGTAAGAGAAATCTTCGCGCGTAGCGTGCAGCGTAAGGTTCTACAAAGGGACTACGGCGTATCTGTGAAGGATATGCGTAAACGTGATGACCTCTACGCATAAGGTCTACTCTTACGGTAAGCCTTATGCGTAAGGTTTAATACGCCTACGCGTAAGCTCGCCACGCATAAGGTTTCTCTGTTCCTCGCGTAACATTTCTTACGCGTAAGACGATTCCTCACGCGTAAGCTTGTGCCTCGCATATAACCCCGTTTCGCATAAGCTACCATTTCTACGCATATAAGCCTTGATCAAACCTTCATAATGAATTATTCGCGCGTGCAAACTTGTATATAAATGAATCATAACGTCACGAAACCACTAATGTCACTAATAAGCTTAAATGTCTTATGTGTTGTGTGAATATGTGATAACATAAACTTTAAAACTTAAAGTTAACTAACTCACGAAACTTTTCACGACGTCATTGGAATATTAGACAAACAAGTGACTTTGGACTCGTAACAACCATTGACTTTATACGTTCAATAATTAGACAATAAAACCTTGTTGACTAACATTATGTCTTTCGATATGTTGGTTCTTTTGGCTAATGTTATTTGAGATCACGACATGGTACTGCTCAATTGAATGTGGATGCACCGAGGTTCTCACCATTGTGATATCTTCCTAATGGCTATCGAGGAAGATTGGAAAGAACAATCTGAGTTGACTTTGAAACTCTCACTTTCGGAATCTTCATGTCTCATTCTTGTGGATGTTCTAAAGAATCATCCATACGAACATGCTCACACTCACGCCCTTGTTCCGAGAGGTCTACATACAACAATTCGGAATACAATGCAGGATGGTCAAGGTCAAAATCGTGCGGTGGCTCAATCACAAAAACTCACCATCACTCCTGTTGACTTACGGGTGTTCTCCTCATTCCGGACATCATTCCAATGAATTCTCTACTGCATCTTGAAACTATTCGAAATTCTTGATCAATATTGGGTATGACGAAGCTTCAGGGGTTATTATTAAGCATTCTCACGTGGATCTCAAGAACATCCCTCAACCTTGGAGAACCCTTTATATCATCATCACAAAATCCATTTCGGTCGTGGCAGGTGGCTATGAGCATCCCAAGCTCGTGGAACTGAAAATCTTTTGGGCTCTGATCAACATGAAGCACATCGTTGAAGCTCGATTTGGGATGACATGATGACATTCCTCAAAAAGCTTGGCTCAAAAATTCCCTACATCAGATTTACTAAGCTGTTGATCCGAGAGCACTTGGTACAACCACGACATCCCAAAGAATCAATGACCCGACAATCATGACATGTTGGTGAACCCACTCTAACAGTCGATTTAAGGAGTCAACGACTAAGAAACAAGGTCTTGTGTTGCAGGATCACCTTCTCACGAGATGAACTTAAAAGCTCTATTCTTATAAAAGATATTTGGTTGTTGTGGAAGAGAACAAAGTTGGATTTCTTGATGAAAAATCTTCTGGTACGCCTTTAAGGAAAACCGAGAAGAGGAAGTCTCGAGGAAGTCTGCAAACGACTGAGAGTCGAGAGGATGTTCCCAGGAGGAATCCTCCAAGAAAGAGGACAGTTCCGCCAAGGAAGTTGTTCCTATTCCCTACTAAGCTGAACCGAGAGAAAGCTAATGGGCGAGGACTCGAGACCTTGCATCGCCGGATGAAGAGACTTTCTACTCTAAAAAGCTGCTAAAGATGACACTACAACTATCTAAACCTCCTAGTCCTCCAATGACAAAGGAAAAGGGAATACTCCAGATACTTGTGCCATATGAAGCTCAGATGAAGAGCAGCTGGAAACCGATTACAGGGGAAAAAGTTCAAATTCGTTAGACTTCAACACGCGCACAACAATTTGCTAAAGACAAATGGGTGGCCGGAGGTCAGTGGTGGAGCTCAACCTTCACCAGTCACGATGCGGTTAATCAATCCGATAAGGGATCTGGTGCCACCACTTTGGTACAACAACAAACACGTGTGGAGGACACTCTTGAATATGACTTTGAAGAACGAATCGAGAAGTTAGAGAAGGTAAAAGGCGATGAAGAAGCAGCAGCCAAAGCCAAAGTGATGAAAAAGCTAAGTCCGAAATGAAGAAGCGTTGAGTATGATAAGTTTCTTCTAGATAGTCCTGAACGATCAAAGGAAGAAACCTCTGAGCCACCAAAGGACAGGAGTCTCTCACCATCTCTTCGTCATCAGATTCATCTTCTCACTCTTCACCACCACCATCAAAGAAATCAACCAACTCATCATCCAAATCGAAAAAGCCAACTCCATCTTGGATCTCTCAATCAAAGAATCGAATCGTTAAAGCTATAAAGCGAGTCGAAAGAAAGATATTCTCTACAGAAAGTTGAATTTCCTTGCTGACCAAATAAAGCATCTTCATGATGAGCAAGACGAGATGAAAGTTGAAAGAGTATGTGAGAAACTTCGAAGGATGATCTTCAAGGGAAAATGGATGAGATGATCAAAGGATACTCTCACAAGTTCCTTATGGAGGTCGCCCAAACTAACAAAGGAGATGTATACCGGACAACTGTATCCAAATCTCTTACATTTAGCCAAGCAAGCCATGAAATCAACTCCGATGAATTTGAGCATCAATCCGGTTGAAACTACAATCTTCTCAGATGATGAATTGGTGAACCGGCTAGTAGCCCAAATGTCTAAGCTTCACGGCGTTTGCCTCCCACAAAGCTAAGTTGTTTGAAGCATTGCTTTGGAATACCAACTCAAGTCATCATTGAGAAGAAGGCTGTAAGGCCTAAGCGTCAAGAGATGGCGAAGACAAAGATCAAGATAAGAATAAGAGCCTAAGCGCAAAGAAGTCACGGTGAATCATCTTCCATTCAGTACTCAATGCGACCTCCACCACAAAGGACTCTGCTCAACAAAGATCCCTCCTCTTACGCAAATAAACCTCGGGATTCGAGAGACACCACCGGAACTCAGAAAACGGTGACCACTTTGAGTATCTGGGTGGGTCGATGAGAATACCATGAGCCCCAACAACAACCCGCTCTCGACAAAGTCAGAAAGTCCCTCATCAGGCCTAAGAAAAGAAGAAGCGTGGTGACGTCTTATCATGGCTAGATGAAGATACCTGAGGAATTTGAATGGTTTTCTACACTTGTTAATTCCACTCCCTACCGAAGGTCAAGATCCGGTGAGCGGTAATACATTGGAGCATGCTAAAAATCACGCAAGAAAATTCAGAATAAAGAAGATAGCTGAAATCGAGTTGCGGCGAATCAAGAATGAAGCTTTTCAGCTGTTAAAAGATAGCTCAGAAAGTGCCATTGAGGTCGAATATCACCTCGAAAATATTGCTCGAGCTATGTCTAACAACATGGATTGGCTCAACCCAGAAGCAAACATCGACTTTACAAAGCGGGACAACCCTCATATTACAACCATGGTAGTCCAAACCTCTACCAACAATTGGCCAACCGGATGAGCCTCGAATTCCATTCGATATTTTTCAACAAAGACTTAGATTTCTTCTACGGTGGCGATGGCTCAAGGAAATACGCTACATCTTTGACACTTCCATTCCGCGTGACAATATACTCTAACTGTATAGCCATCGAGGAAAGATCTAATCACTTGTTCTCCAAGAAAGTGGAAGAGTATGACCGTGATGCAATGTATGGGATTCACCATTGGCGAGCATGAAGAATCTACTACAGAAGCTGCCGGTTCAGAATCTCAACATGAAGTGTTGTTACTAAGAGTATCGTTGCCATCAAACATGTTGATCTTTCGTCTAAATGGGACTACACTTTCTCAAGAAGATTATGGTCAAAAGGCAAGACGAAAGGGATTATGCATTCTCTGAAGCTGACTTTGAGAATTTGTCCATCAATGACATTGAAGATATGTACCTTGCCAAAGTACAGGGTCGCATGAGACAATTTTCAAGCTGAAGTACAAGCGTGAATTCATCAAGTCATTGTTCATCTTCATCGACGCATAGTCATCAAAGACGTGTAGAAGATCTCGACTTGCGGTTGAATCTTATCGACCGATGTAACTTCACTCCACGCAGGCTTGATCTTCCCGAAATCCAGCTCTCACAATGTACACTCATCAGACAAACCATTCGGCGGCGTTTACGCGGTGAACTTCAAAGAACTTGCTTAATGGCGTGTAGAGATCTTCACAAGTTTGGGGATCACACTTTGAAGATGGTTGGAGGCGGATTGGCTTATCGGTTAAAGGATATACATCAAAATATTGGGTCTCCTAAGCGATGGAATTCTCAGGATCGAAGGGATGTGAAGAGGATCATCATGATGATTGATGAACGGTTGTATCAAAGGGATCAGTTCAGAAGATTGGAAAGCTATGTTGGTGGTCGACCCAGGATTAACATCACCGGCTTTCAACGCCCGGTTCACACTCTGTCAACATATCTCTGGCGGACTACGGTACCCCTTGAGCTGCTTCTTTCATTATAACTTTGGATGTATGGTTTATTATGTGAATGGCTTGTACACACATTACGGTGTACAACCCGCACTTGTAAGGAAAGTACCGTTGCGGCAAGTGCCACAATCCTTACATAAGGAGCGAAAGCTTCTTACTTTTGAGTAAAACCTATCAAACCTTTCACTTTTCAAGGTTTGCTCAAAAGAACAAGTACTTTCCCTTATGATTTTCAAAACCTCAACCGTTTATATCACTTCGTTGAGGGGTGGTTGACTAAAATCTTTGTTCACAAATTGTTCTTAGGGATTATCTTCCCACAAAACTCAAAATGGTCATATTTATTCTTAACATTTCTTCAAAAATAACATTTATATGCCATTTTGAGGGGGAGAAAAATACGTGATAAGAAATATGTTGTGTTTTACTATATGAACTCTCGTGTGAAAAGACTTTAACCCATGAATTGACGAGATCATAAGCGGTAGTAACTTCGAAAAGACTTGTCCGGGATGGGTAATAATTTCAAGCTAGTTTGCTAGTGATGTAAGCGTGTCTCGCAAAGGACTTGTCGAGTAGAATGTACCATCGAAAACTCTTGGTAGACGTGAACCTTGACGGGTTTGACAACCTTTCAGGGTTGTCCACACCTTCAAGATAGTTATTAGAGCTAGTTGTCACCTAAAAGTGACAATGCAACTCTTTAACTATGCCACGTAACCGTGTCTCGTAAGGGAATGTCTATCTTGAGTCGATCAATTCAAAAAGTGCGCTCTTCCCTCACAGTGCGATTTCCGTCAAAACTCTAAAGCACATGTGGAAGGGTATTTACGCTAAAAGATAAAACTATCACAGTGGTTCAAACATGTTTTCATTTACAAACCCTTTGAGAGATTTTCTTGAAAATGGTTTTATGGCAATGGAGTTATAAGGTGATTAAGGTTAGGAATAACCGTCCTATGATCCCCACGAGGGAGGAGGATCTACCCAAGGATACTACCAATAGTTAGAATTTAGAAGTCCTTAGGTATGATTATAAAAAGGAGAAAATGAGAATCGGAGAAAGAAGGAGTTGAAGAATTAAAAAGAAATGCAAAGAAAGGGTGAAAAGAAATAGCCCTCCAGTTATTCAACTTAGACATCGGGTTCAATTCATATGCTCTTGGTTTCCACTAGATGACACATATTGAAGATTAAAAGTCGTCATGGACCCAGTGGCGCATGCACTAAACTTCTGCCACTCAAGTTTCTCTCAACGAAGCTTGGTTCATTCTCTGAGGAACCCTACGTAAACTATCGGCTTTCTCTTAGAGATTGATTGAAGAAAGAGACCCTACCCTAGTCTCACTCGGAGAAAACCAAAAGCACACTATTGAGTCTAGAGCCACGAGATTCATCAAAAGATCTCTTAGGTACACTTGACATTTCATCACTTGGTGTTCAACAATAAGAACATCGGTGGTACGTTATCGAGTCCTTCACAGATCTTAGCAATCTGTCGAGAACATTTATGAGAGGTTCCAATTGTGATCCTCGGTGATTGAATAGAAACTCTGCCGGGTCAACATCAAGCGACGCCCCGGCCAGTCACCGGTAACTCCCAGTGGATTACGCTTAGTGGTCTCAAGCGGTCTCTGATCGTGAGGTGATGCTTGATTGTACCTGACTCATCGGCTTGTAGATGTACCCGGTACATCGCGTTATCTCACTTGTGGGACTCGGTTCGAGAACGGCCTTTGTGAAATTAGAGTTGTGTTTCACACTATCGTGTTAACACTCAGTTCAAACTTGTAAGTTCGGAATCGCGCTTATTACTAACCGTTTTCATGTTTTCTTCTTATGGAAGCTCTGGGCGGAATGATCGTCACGATTCTTAACATGCTCATACCAACATCATCACTAATGGAAGTTCTATCTAAAAGCAACACAAAAGTAGAATGATTCTTAGTCAAACCAAAGAATCTACAAAGTTAAAGTTAAAGAACTTCATCGATTACTAAAATCCAATGTCAAAGAGCGTATGAGCGTGTTGAGAATAGCGTAGAGACACACTAGAAGCGTTGAAGCGGACACTGAGGCAGACTTGAAGCAGACAACTACAACATACTATCACTACCATCACAAAGAACAATGATCAATGAACAAAGACAAGATGGCGTCAAAGCAGAGAACTTTTCAAAGAAGACAATTTCTATACACTGGAGAGATTGTTCGAATCAAGGCAAATCTTCTCACAAAGAAAGAATGTCAGAAGGCGTCCAAAGCTACTATTACATCTGCTCCTTCACCGTTTACATTCATTCATCACTAACAGCTTAGAGGTTGTTGGAATCACTCCTAAACCTTAATCAAGTGTTAGTGATTCAAATGTAATAGTTAGCTTAATTATGGCCTTTATGTTTGTTATTAGCCTTAGGCTTATGTAGAAGGCCCATAAGCCTAGGCCTAGCCCAATAAGGAAAAGGATGGGAACTAGGAGTGTTGCCCTAGCTTCCCTCCTATAAATACTCTTGTATAACCCTCACTTGAGGGTTGGTTGTTCAATTCATTTCTTTCTGTTAGATATAAGTTTTCACATACACATCAAACCATAACAACAAGGTGGCGTATAAGTGGAATTCTAGAGAGAGAAAGTTAGAGGTTTAGGGAACTTTAGTGAGAGAAAGAAAAATTCTTATTATGAGCTCCAACTCTCTACCTTGGGAGGTAGAGAGTATTTATAGTCTTACATAAAGCACACACTAGGCAGTGGATCAGCATACAGGGGTAAAGACCGTCCGGCCCTCCGGTGTTACTTAACAAAATACTACTTAACTAAATATAACTATGACTACGAGCTTTCTAACGATTACATATACTTGAGGTGACCGACTCTTTAATACCGGGAATTTCTAATTCCTAACAATCTCCCCCTAAGGGAGGTCACCTCAAACATATACTAAAATGACATTGAATACAATCAGATATTAAATTAACAATTGATCTTGCATTCTTGATGTAGTACATTGCTCCGAAGCTCGTAGTCATAGATTTCACTCATTGCATGTTTGGTTAATCTAAGTGGAGGTCTTTTACTGATCCAAGTGATAATAATGTTGAGCCGACTTTGAGATCATCGCTAATAGAAAATCTCTAATACATCCATTGTGGTGTTGGTATTATGTGATGATGTGACTTTCGGACCGACATGCTCACATTCGGGATCATGATATCTTCTCATCGAGGTAGCGGAAGCATTCGTTGATTCATGATATTGGCGATAGCGTGGCGAAGCATGGAGTGATAATATCAGAGTCATTGATGCACTAATCATGATTTCTTTTGAGATGAATGTGTTAGGTGAGCATGTGGCAATGGATTGACCTTCATTACATCATTTGCACGCCGGGTGTACCGTGCATAAGCCAGCGGTTAGCAATAAAAGCGCCGAAAGTGTCTTTGATTACTGATGAATTGAGGTACACGCCCACGGTTCCCGATGATCGACAAGTCTTGCTGTGATCGGTATAATTCGAAGAATTTCCTTGACAGGGTTTTCGCATTCTGCTAATTGTTCTCAAACCGAACGTCTCAAAGAACAACACGGGTGAGTGAACCCGGCTTCATCCAGCGATTGATGAAAAGAGATTTGAAAAACAATCGTGTATTGCTCAATAGAAATTGTTTTGCAATATAACGAAGGTTTTAATGAAAATCAATTATCAATCATAAAACACCTTTTGATTTGAAAAATTAGTACCGCGATCGACGTGCTAATGAATAGAGTTTTAAAGCACAAAGACCGGTTTTTCAAAGGTATCCGTCAATCCATAACTTTGAACGGGATTGATTCAAAAGAATGAATCGCCCCATTGTTTCGTTCAGGTTGTCACATGGTTGATCTCTATAATAGATCTCACATGCCACCTACTAGGAGCTTGTTAGATGTTGGCTCGAGAAGGCTTTCCATCTTCACGGTTGAATATGTAAACACATCACTCGAGATGTTACGGCAATACCACAAGGATAATGCGTAGGACTCAAGATATAATCTCTCTTTCCATTGTGTGAAACAGAATGTCTTCATTGAAAGTGTCCTAATGAGATTTATTGATGATCTCGTGGCTCTAGACTCAATTTGTGCATATTTGGATCCTATATCGGAGACTAGGAGAGGGTCTCCTCCTTCATATCAACAATCTCTAAGAAATTCGATAGATAATGTCGGTTCCTCGTGAGAATGAAACAAGTCCTTTTAAGAGGAACTTGAGTGGTTTGGAAAGTTGAAGTGCGTGCGTCCTTGGGTCCATGACGTCTTGTCTTCAATACCGATGTTACCATCAGTAGCATATGAATTGAACCCGGTTTACGCCTAAGGTTGAATAATTGGAGGGCTATTTGTTTTCACCCTTTTCTCATTCAATTCTTTTTCATTCTTCAACCCTTCAGTGCTTACCGAGACTTCATAGCAAGAACCTTGTTGGGTTTATTCCGGTACTAGCTCAGTCTTAGTCCGCACTCTTCCCATATCTCATTTTCTCCTTTTATCATCATACCTAAGAACTCTACACTAACTAGTGGATAGTCCCTCGGTAGATCCCTCCGGTTCTGGCGGATCATGGGAACACATACCTAACCTTATCGTCCTTATATCACCATACATAATGTAAAGTTGGTCGGTCTTTTGGTATTGTTCATCTGCCATAGGAACCAATTGAAAACCATTTGAAAATCAATCCGGATACTTATGATATTTTATCAAAGCATTTTGTACACGAATTGTTTTGATATTTTTAGAACAAGAACTCCCCCTCAACATGTGCATCAAGTGTTTGAAATCATTTTGCACACGGAGGCAAGAGAAAGAATTAACTTCTTTGATTACCATTTTCTAAAAGATATCAACATCACTTCCTAATCGAATCAAGTAGATAAAGCATTTTGGAGAAGGATGAGGTTTTCACAAGTTTGCTCCCCTCAATATGTGCATAGATGTTTGAGAATGTTTTGCACATACTAGGAAAAGAGCACACATTGAGATAAATTAATCACGTTTCAAATATTTGTGGTTTAAGATAGATGCTCCCCCTCAACGTGTGCATGGAAAATTTAAAATCGTTTGTCACTTGTGGGAAGCAAACATACTAATCACTTATGAAAACCATTTACGAATTATCGGTTAAATCCAATTTAAATCACACATTCTCCCCGATCACAATTATCAAATCATTTGAGATTTGTGATCTCTTATAGATTTAAATTGATTTTGAAAGCTTTAAGGAGAATTGTGACTTGATTATGAAAGCGTTTTAGCGATAATGATCGATTTAAAGACTTTAAACTCCATTGATAAAACATGCATGAATATCTTTTGAAAACAATTGAATGCCAAATAACTTTTTAATTTAATTGAAATCATTCTCCCCTCAATCAATGACATAGGTTGTTGATTGAGAGATTGATATTTTGACAAATAAGTCGAGATGATTATCAAAAATAGAGACTGAGTTATTTTTCAAAGCATTTAGTTTTCAAGGATAAATGTTTAAAGTATCAGAGCATGGAATTTTGAAAACATGATAAAGTATGGCTCTGTTCTTTCTTTGAAAGCGGTTATTTTCGAAATGACAATAAACCATTGTTTTCTTTCTCTCTTTTTTTTTTTTTAATTTTTTTTTTTAATTTTTTAATTTTTTTTTAATTGAACAACATCTAAAGTCCCGTGTCATTCTTTGAATGAAAGCACAAAGACCGTAGATATTATCGAACCGAGAAAACGCATGACAAAATGACAATATTTTTGAAGATTTTTGAATTTTTGGATTTTTATGGATTTTTAAGGTTTTATAATTTTGTATTTTGATTTTCGAATAGATATATACAAGAGATAGATGAAGATAGACCTTTACTCTCGACCTTCCTCTGAAGGCGTTTGAGTGTTTCGGTTGAAGGCTTTTCAAGCCAAGACGTGGAAGAATAAACTCAAAGCGTTCTCTTGGAAGAGCTTTGGTGAAGATGTCGCTAACCGGTATTGAGACCTCACAAAATAAAGTTCCACCACACCTTTTTCAACTTGTTCCCTGATGAAATGATGTCGAATGTCGATATGCTTTGCTCTTGAGTGTTGAACATTGTTGCATGAGAGAGCAATAGCACTTTTATTATCCTACAGATGGAGGGATTTTGTTGATTACGAAGCCATAGTCAGATAATTGAGATCTCATCCATAAGATTTGAGCACAACAAGATGACATGGCTATGTATTCAGCCTCGGTAGAGGAAATAGAAGTACTCATTTGCTTCTTTGAAGACCAACTCACAAGCTTATCACCCAAAAGCTGAGCACCTCGGGCGTTACTCGACGCAGTATCTTGACAACTGCATGATCGGCATGCATAGGCGTTAGTGACATACCGGTGTCCTTAGGGTACCAAAGACCCATATTGATGGTTCCTTGGAGATACCGAAAGACCCGTTTAACCGCTTCAAGGTGCTTTTAGTAGGCTTAGCACGGTATCTAGCACACATGCAAACGGCCGAACAAGATGTGCGGTCTACTAGCGGTGGTACATCGGGGATCCAATCATACTATGATATTTAGTTTGGTCAATCATGATCCCTGAGTGGTCCTCATCTAGTTTGGTTCGATCAATCATGGGGGTGTCAACGGGGTCACTTGAATCAAATCCAAATTTCTTTAAAATCTCTGTTGCATATTTAGATTGATTTATGAAAATGCCTCAGGGACTTTGTGAAATTTGTAATCCCAAGAAAAATGACATTTGTCCCATCATTGACATTTGAAATTTTGAACTCATTTCATTTGAAAAAGCGATCACATTCCATTGGGTGCATCGAGGCAAAAATAATATCATCAACATAAATTTGAACATGAGTTAAATGTTTGCGACTTCTGGTGAACAAAGTAGGATCAACTGCTCCTTTGCTAAATCCGGTAGATAGAAGAAACCTTTGACGAGTATCATACCATGCACTTGGAGCTTGCTTTAAACCATAAAGAGCCTTCTTCAGACGATAAACGTGAGTAGGATGCTCTTGATTCACAAATCCTTCAGGGTTGGCGGCGTAGCGACTTCTTTAAGATCTCCGTTCGAAATGCCGTTTTCACATCCATCTGATAGACTACCATGTTCTTACTAGCGGCATTAGCCAGAAAGATTCTGATTGCCTCGATTCGAACAGCGAGGAGCAAAAGATTCTTAAAAATCAATACCCTCCTCTTGACGGTATCCTTTAGCAACTAATCGAGCCTTGTTCTTCAACACATCACCATGCTCATCAAGTTTCACTTTGAAGATCCATTTAAGAGCTATAATCATAGCACAATCCTGGAGCGAATGTACTAACTCCCATACAACAAGTCGATCAAACTCATGAATTTCATCTTGCATGGCATTGAACCAGCTATCTTCATTCATGGCGGTTTTAACATCTTTTGGTTCGATCTTAGATAGTACGGAGTTGAAGAAGCACCATAAGGCATCGGTTGCAAGTTGTTTCCGGTTGATCACGGGACGAGAGGGATTACCAATGATGTTGTCTAATGGATGATCGTGAGTCCATTTTCGAGGTGTTCATGTGGCGTTGTTGAGGGACTGAGGTAGCGAGTCGATGTCTCACAAGAAGATGGTTACGATGATGATTCGAGCAAATATGTTTTAAAACGGAGCATCTTCAGGAGTAGCAAAGGGATTAACTTCATCATTGATGCGAGAAACATTTCCATGATGTACATTTGAAGAATGATGATTTGTTGATGAGGCTGAAGGATCGGCGGTGCTTCTTGACTTAAAGATATTGAGGCCGAAGGATTGACTTCATTCCGGGAATATGAGCATCCACTGTTGTAGGGATCAACACCTCATTAGTAATTGAATCATACAGTTCATCAAACATAGGATCAAACAATTTCTTTAAATCATCTTCGGATGGAGGTACATATGGAGTTTCTTGAGAAGAGTTTGGAACAAGGGATGAACCAATGGGACTGTATTTGAAGTCTGCGGGTCACGGAAATTGTCCAGGAGCCATTTGACCGGTCAACTCATCAAACGTAACGTGAATTGTTTCCATGATATTTTGGGTTCTTTTGTTGTAGATTCGGTATCCCTTTTGGTTTGGTGCATACCCTACAAATACTCCAATGTCAACTTTAGCCCTAAGTTTGCCTAAGTCTTGACCCTCATTGGTTGGATAACACAATGCACCAAACACACGAAGGAAAGAGAGATTAGGTTTTGTGTTGTGGACAAGTTCATATGGAGTTTTTCCATGTCAAGATGTGAATCGGGGCGATTTTGTGTGTAGCATTGCCATTGAGAAGAAACATTGGAACTTTTTGAGTAAATCAGCATTGTTCTAGCGGCTTCTACAAGAGTTCGATTTAGTCTTTCAACTACACCGTTCTGTTGAGGAGTTCGTGGAACACTTCTTTGATGGTGATTCCAGCGCTTTGAATTCACTAAGTTGTTTGTTACAAACTCGATTCCATTGTCGTTCGATAATTCGGCGGTTTTGTTAAGTCGAACTCTGCATTGTTTGATGAGTTTGATGATGATATCAGGAGTTTCATCCTTTGTCCTTAAGAACTTGACCAGGTGAATCTAGAGTAATCATCAACCACAACTAACACATATTTCTTCCCAAAGATATTCTGCACCTTCATTGGTCCACATAAATCCATATGAATCATATGAAGAACTTCTGCAGTATAGTTAGTAGGTTTGGGTTTGTGGGCACTTTTGCTTTTACCCAATTGGCATCTTTGAACAAAGATGATCCTTTTCATACTTTAGTCTAGGTAAACCTACAACTAAGTCCTTTACGAAAGATCGTTGATGGTTCTGAAGTTCAAGTGATTGAGACGACGATGCCATAACCATGACTTTGTTTTGAAGCCTTTGACAACAAGCAGATTGGAGAAGCCCTCATCATGTCATCGATAGAGATGGTGTAAAGATTAGAACCACGAGTTCCTTTTAACGGTTCCTTACCATTAAGATCTCTAACAAACAAGTATGTTTTAGAAGGCTACTTCTAGATCGAGAATCACGAATTGACCAAGAGAACAGATTATGACCTAAACCTTCCACATAGTAAACTCTAGAGATGACACTATCACCAACAACATAATCTCCATAACCCATAATAGCACAGAAATGATCATTACCAAATCTACTTGTCCAGATGAATTTGCTCGCGAAGTTCATGAGTGACAGGTCTCAGGTCATATGCTTGGAGCACTGAGTCCGGTACCACGGAACGATTTGAACGATCTGCAGGTTGAACCTGACAAAAAATGGATAAGCGGATAATTGGGATCCCCATGAAAGAATGGGTTCCATTTGGTTAGTAACAATGTTTGGAACACCCACATCAGAAATAGAAACATTCATATTAGAAAGTGAGGCAATGGAATCATTGTGAATAGATGCAGTACTAGTGTCTGTATTAGCCTATTCAAAGTGTGCTCACTTCTTAAGGGAATAGTTCTACCAATAGGCATCCATTTTCTAGTGGGCATTATCTTATTAGTCTTATGACCAGCGGTATCCAATAAAAGCCTATTTTATAAATGTTCTTCTGTGGGTTTCCTTTGTTTTCTAACTTTCTTTCGTTTTTTTTGCCTTCTTAGCATGAATTTTTGCATTAACAATATTAATGGACAATTAACATCATTAGAGAACATTAACACCACATTCATGATTAGAAAGCGAAATCAAGACATCATTACAAGGTTTGCAAATAGTATCGAATTGAATTAATTACGATGCGCCTAGGGCTAATACTAGAATCAACACAATTCGTTTTATTCAACTCAAGCTTAAAGTTCCTAGATTGGTCTTCTACTCTCTTCCAATGCACATTCTTAGCTTGCAAGGTCCTATCATTCCTTGTATTGTCTTGAGACTTTGACATGCTTGCTTTAATGTCATGATTACTCTGTAGAGGAATGGAAACATTATTTGGTTGATCTAGTTTTTGCATTCCTGAACTTGATGTGCAAGGATCTGAAGTACTAGAAGGCACATTAGTGTATACTTTCTTAAGGCGTGATTTGAGCTTTTGTAGCACACTTGACGTTCACTTTCTTCGTACTAACATATCTGGAATCTGAACTACTTGAAGGCACATTAGTGTTTCCTTTCTTAAGAGCGGGCATAGAGCGGATTTCTGCTTGGCGGGCATAGAACAAGGTATCACAGCTTTGCCTTTTGCACCTAAGGTTAAGGATTTGGGACATGTTGCAATTACACATTCTAGCAACTCTTGAGATCGTTTGGCATGGAGGCAAGCAAACCTAATTTCACTATCAAGAGGTTTGTTAATGAAATCCTCTTCGACAATCTCAGGGAGACATTCTAGACTATCCTTAAGGTGAGCACAGTATTCATGAAAAGCATGTTCATTATTCTTAAGATGAGGAGGAATATATTTAAGCATCACATGTATTTGCAGTCTGAGGGTGACTTTGAGACAACATTCTTATTGAAAACAAGTGGCGGTTTCCCATTTCCCTGACTTCTCAGATTCTCAATTTCCTTTTGTAAAGACGTTATTTTTTCGTTGTTTTGGTCACGGGTGACGTTTTTTGAATCATATAACTCTTTAAAATGTCGTTTAACCTTTTCATTTTCTTCTAGAAAACTTTCGTTTTCCTTTTGTAAAGCATTTACTAGGTTTTGAAGATGAAACGTTTGAGAATTCGAGAATCTAAAGGAGGAGGCATTTGGGAGCACATCAAATTGTTCGTTTGACCCTTTAATTGAGAGATTTGGGCTTTCAACTTTCCGATCGTGTTGCACTGAGCTTGAATCTGTTCATCACGTTTGTTAATTTGAAAAGCGCATCAAACTCGAGCATCTGAAGATGTATTGATATTTGAAGTTTTGACATTTTCTTTGAGATGTTGATATTTGAGTTGTAAATTAAAATGCTCAACTTCTAGTTTAGAAAAATGTTTAACCAAATTGTCGTGATCATCCAGTTCAATTTTCTCGTTTAGTTTAGAATTAGTTTTTCAAGCTCAATGACACGATCATGGGAGACTTTCGAGGCACGAGATAGTTCATGAAATTTGGAAGCATTAATAGAGCAATTTGAAGCGATGAAAAGATATCTTGAGCAACACATTCATTAATAAGAGTCTCATTTAAGGTATGCAAGTTCTTCCTCTCAATCTCATTATATTTTAGTGCACGCTCATAATCACTAACTTCAACTACCATTGCATCAAATTCCTTTTCCATTCCCTTGATATCGGTTTCTATCCCCTTTTTAAGACTCTCAAAGTGATCTTTTAGAAGTTTAAAGAAAGGCATGACCTCGGTTAAATAACATTCTTTCATTTGCTCAAAACCCTTTCTCCTTCGTTATACCGATGGGTGTGATCCTTTTATTGCAAGTTTTCTCAAAATCAACAAATAGTTGAAATATAACATATTGGCTAATTAAGGTCTTGCTTTTAGTGGCAATTGTTCTAGGAACAAGATGCATTGGTGTATTAGGAGGATACACAGTCGCTCTAGGCATTTTCCATAGGGGAGGTTTTGTTTCAACAATATTTTGACTTTACCATCTAAATCCTTTTCCGAAAACTTGTTGAGAGTCAACAATGTCTAAGGCTTAAACATGTTCAAGGAAATCCAGTTTTCCTTTTTGTAGTCATGGGGAGTGATAATTATTTTTTCTCTTTGCATTTAGGATTATCTAATTTTTATTCATCCTTTCCTAGTGACTTCATCGACTTCTTATCTTCCTCACTCAGCCAACTAGGTTTCTGTCTAGGTTTAAGAATCTCATTGCCATCATAGATCACACTTTGAGCTGTTTAGCTATCTTTCCATTTTCGGGGTTGGGTTTATCAACAATGGGAACACTATGCTTATCGCTTAGAACTCTATGTTTAGTGACCATGTGAGCATTCTGAATGGTGTTTCCTTGTATGTACAACTTGTTTTCAAGTTTGTTTTCAAAGTTTTCAGATTAGAAAAGTCTCTCAAGAGTTTTGATTCCTTTGCATTAAATTCTTGCTTAAGCATTTTCACATTTTCTTGAAGTTCTTGTTTTTGCTTAGCGGTTTTAGAAAGTTTTTCTTGCAAGGAATTTAATTCTTGTTTCAATACTTCTTCTAAATTACTTTTCTAATGACATGCAGCACTTGGTCATCCATTTCCTGCTCACGAGTGGTCAACTCAAATTTAGCACGTTGTTCATAAATAGCAACACGTTCTTTATAGGCATTTAGTTCGAAATTACGAGAATCATCGAGGCACATGCAGGTGTATTCATCAAAAACATAGTCATTGTTGTGCGGAGATGCATCACTTGGTACAACTTCACTTTCACTTTGTTTCACGTATTGATCATATGGGATAATATCGATATTACCCATATTTTCAACATTTGATTCAATAGTTTCAGTTGATTGTACTTTGTCATGCATCTTTTGCACATCGATTATCGTATAGTTTAATACCTCGAGATGAGTTTGTCTTGGGATGGGCCAGCTAGTGGTGAAGAAGAGACCTTGGGAGAAACCATTGGAGAAATGCTAGCCATAAAATTGTGTGTGCCGTAGGTCCATCATCCACATCAGAGTCGTATGCATCACAATCAGTGACTTGAGGCATTCGATGATTGTGACCTATCTCCCGATAGGTCGCTCATCCATCGCATCATAGGTCTTGGCATTGCCCTCGGCTAAACAACAATTCCTCTTCATCCAAAGCGACACCATTGTCGAGCTTGTACCAAGACATCTTATCTCTGAAGTAATCGGCATTCGTGGGCGCTTTGGAGATGTCAGGTTTCTTGCAATGTGTCCCTCCACCACGATTATAGCATTTGATAGCTTAGCTTGACCTTGGTTACCATTCCTTCCTCGAGTCTGATTGCCAACATAACCTCCCGACTCCACCTCTTCCCTAATCATCTTGTCTTTCACGGCTGGTTGCACACGATCCTTCCATCTTTAACTTGATGGCTTGATTGTGTGGGTTAGATCTTTGATCGAGGTTGTTGTTGGTATGTGGGAGAGAATTCATGTTTTGACTAATCAGAAGAGCTAGTTGATTAATGAAGTTACCACGTGTGCATCGGCATCAGCTTGTTTGAACATAGGATCAGGAATGAGTTTGTGATTACCATTACCCAGGGTATGACTTGTGAAGCTTTGGTTGTGATTCCGATGTTTGAGTAGAAGGCAGTTGAGTCATTAGGCGAGCTTGTCTCTCCAGTTGGTTTTGAGCGATTGAGAATCAATTATTCAAACATAGCATGTCTCTCATTCTGAAGGAGGAAGGCATAGAGTTGCTCATAGTTTGTATTCTTCAATCCTTTAGTGAGCTTCCAGTGGTGACAAACTTGTGCCATTCGGGATTCATGTTGTTCACAAATTTTGAGTTGGTTGAATGTTAGGCATAATCATTCTGATGTTCCTCATGTCATTCACTAACTTATGAAATCTCACATAATACTCATAGACATTCTCATCTGGTTTCATCTTGAAGTGTTCAAATTCATCATAGAGTTGGGATTCTCTGTCTTCCATAGTTAATTACGAACTGAGAGAAGCATCTTAACATTATCCCAAACTGCCTTTGCATCGGTGTTGTGATTGATCAGCTTGTAGATGTCTTTAGGAAGACCTTGAAGAACAATGTTTGAAGCCATGATATCTGCATCAAATCTCTTTTCTCCTTATCATCAAGCTCATCATACATTTTAGGTCGTCCATTCCGTAAAAGTACTACCATCTTCATTAGTTTCAAGTATGTCTCTAGTCGTCTCAACTCGATATGGTCCTTCATCAATGGATTTAAGAATGTTGACACCATTTTCCTTTCCAAAGGCGTACAATCGATTCGTTGAGCCCAAGAATCGTAGTCGGTTCTGTCAAGCATGGGTGGGACAGTATCGACCCGGTACTTGAACATCCTCTGCAGCAGTGGAGATGATAGTAGGGCGTTGGTAGACATGTTAACGATATCTGAGTTTATAACTCTATGATTAAACCGGGAAATAGATTCTTTCACGGGATTTTACTAAATCAAGAGAAACCGTAAGCAATCACAAGTAAGCTAGAAGATAATGCATCAAGTCGCTAACACTTAATTCGCTACACCACTAAGTCGCTAGAGTCCCAAGTCAGTAGACAAATGCAAGTCGCTAAGTAGTAACTCGCTAAGGCTCAAGTCGCTAGCAAAATTTTGTGACAATTAAGCTACTCAGTCGCTAAAGATACAAGTCGCTAAAGAGCAACTCGCTACCACCAGTCGCTACCCAGTAGTGGAGAGTCCACTACTTGCTGTAACTTCGCTAGATCTAAGTCGCTAGGTCTAAAGCGTAACTTCGCTACAAATTTGTAAAGCAAATTAAGCTCTGAAGAAAGTATTCCGTGTGTTAAGTTAAGCTAGCAAGAAAAACCACATAAACTTTTCAATCCAAAAACAACCCAACCAAGATGATTCAAGCTTACCAAATGAACACCTACACACTTGTGATGATTCTAAACATAAAGTACTAACACAATCCAATCTTTAACACAAGAAATCAACCAAATGATGCACAAACCACTAAACTTTTTCAAACTCAAAACCACCTAAAAACCACTAGAAATCCAAAGATGTGCAAGATATGATCTAACCATGGCTCTTGATACCAATTGTTAGATATAAGTTTTCACATACACATCAAACCATAACAACAGGTGGTATAAGTGGAATTCTAGAGAGAGAAAGTTAGAGGTTTAGGGAACTTTAGTGAGAGAAAGAAAAATTCTTATTATGAGCTCCAACTCTCTACCTTGGGAGGTAGAGAGTATTTATAGTCTTACATAAAGCATGCACACAACGGTCGTGGATCGGGCATACTGAGTGGGTAAAGACCGTCCGTCCTCCCGCGGTGTTACTTATCACAATACTACTTAACTAAATATAACTATGACTACGAGCTTTCTAACGATTACATATACTTGAGGTGACCGACTCTTTAATACCGGGAATTTCTAATTCCTAACACTTTCATATACACTCTACGCATAACCGTCATAGTCTAAACGTGTGTGTGTTTGGTTTATTGTTCAATCGCCTTTATCTCTTTCTATTAAGCTTGTGTTGTAAATCTAGTGACCTAACAATGAGAACGTAACAGTGTTATCCGATATCGGGTGACATAGAAACTTCTCGGACATAAGTTTTATCTCGGGCAGAAAAGAGAAAGGTTTCTTGGGGTTTTCTTGTTCGTGATATTCAAGTGTTTTCAAGGGTTGATTGTTCATACGTTCTCGACTAGCTCTTATCGAACGTATTTGTTTACGTGTTTGTGTCTGATACTCATAGAGGTATCTATTTTAGATATTTGGGTTTCTTTGTTTTTCTTGTTCGTTCACTTGCGTTCAATTGCCGCC
>OU343223.1:310412685-310473820 GCA_910596185.1 Chrysanthemum makinoi | reverse complement strand
ATCACATTTCATAAATCACAAATTCCTCCCTGATTCAAAAATACTTTCAAACCAAACCCTTTGAGATTTTGGATCCCAAGTGATTTAATAAGGTTTAGAAAAACATGGGGAGAAAATGTGGCCAGGTTTAAATACTCTTCTGTTTTCGGTTAAAATGTTCCTCCACAATCATGTGCATGATGTATTTGAAATCGTTTGGCACATGAAGGAAGGAGTTCTTTTGAAACAATCACCCTTTAAAACCGATTTGAGATTTAAATCACGATCCCTCCCCCTGATCAAAAATTTCAAACCTTTTGAGATTTGTGATCCCAAAAGATTTAAATCAGTTGGAAAATTTTGGGGAAAGACGTGGCTTGATTTAATTTTGAAAAATGATAGATAAGGAATAGTTTTTCGACATTCAAGATTGTTAGTGTCAGGTATGATAGTTTTAAGAGATCTTTAAATAAAATAAAACAATTTCATAATCAAACAAGAACAGAAAAAATTTCATTTTGAAAGATCTTTGAGTTTTAAAGAAATTCATACCATGACATAACATTAAATCTTTAGATCACCACTTTATTACGCACAAAATGGACATGATAGATTAAATATCGTTTGAAAATATTTTATTTAAAATCACTCTCCCCTCAATCAATGACCGTAGTTGATGATTGAGTGACTTAAGTTTTGATAAAATGAAGTCCGGTGATTTTCAAAATTAAGTCCAATTTATTTTCAAAACCAATATTTTTCCATTTTTCAAAACAATATTATTTAAAAAATTGTTTAAAAAAATGTTATCATCCACTACTTGTCCTGCACAAAGATACGTTAGGTGGTTAAGAAGCTTTTGTTGTTGTTGCTGTAGGTTTGGAAGAAAACCATCTGCTGATGCAGTGAGACTTCTTACGTTGCATTTTATCATGCCAACTCTCCATAGAGGTCAAATGAAGCTCCGTTTCTTCATTTGATGATGAAGAAAACCATCTGCTGATGTAGTGAGACCTCTTGCGTTGCATTTTTTCATGCCAACTCTCCATAAAAGTCAACTTAAGCTCCGTTTCTTCATTTGTCAACCCAAGATATAGTTACCCTTTCCTTTTGGTATCCAATCATCTTCAATTGTGGGATCCGGACCAGGAACATTCTTAGATACCAATATACCTGCATACGTTAGTGAACACACATACAGATATATGGTGGTCGACATCACCCAAACCGCAATCGACTAATAAAAGTCAATTCAACATATCAATCAGATCATGTAAAGGCATGGGAATAGTGTGTTCATCAAACTCTAATCATCTAATCCTAACAATCATATCCTAGGCACCTAGTCCTTCAATGTAGGTTAACATCATTTTCAGTTAAGCATATAGGATAATTAGATAAGCCCGACAGATGATATAAATTTGAAAAACATTCTCCCCCTCAATCAATGACTCTTTCTCTTGAAAAGTTTTAAAAGCGCTGAAGTCATTGATTGAGTTTTTGCAATTTTATGAAAACTTGATTCTGATTGATTTTCAAGCAACTCATTTACCACCATTTAGTTCAAACAAATATTTTTCTGAAGAATTTTAGAAGGAAAAACATTTGTGTAGGAACAACAGTCTTTTTGACGACATGCTTTCCTTGTATTTGTTTTAGGATAAGTGCATGAAATTTTTGAAAATTGGTTTAGCGCAGCACTTTGTTGCTATCTGAAATAATAGCAAACCATGGTTTAAGAACGGGTTACAGTCTGAAGTAACTGTAAGCCATAGTTTTAGACATGTTTTGAAAAGGAATATTTACACCTCTTGCTCGAACTTCATCTATGGTCCCGTGCCATTATTGAATGACATTTCTAAGACCGCAGATGTTATCGATATCAGAAGACATGTCTTAAGAAAACATATTTTTTGTATTTTTCAAATTTTTTTGATATTTTATGTGTTTTTGATGGTTTTATAATTTTCTATTTTCTTTTTGTTGGTTTCATATTTTTGTATTTGGTTTTTGATAAATATTTACAGAGATAGAGAAGATGATATAGTTTAAGAAGATGATGATACGAGTACCGAGATAAGGATATCGAGTAGCACGTCGTAGAAGATAGAATTCGTCATCTCTTAAACTTCCACCACCAAAGCTTCCGAGGCTCCATAATAGAAGACAGAACATGAGCCTTTGAGAAAGAGTGACTTTGGCAGCTTCCCCCCAAACCGAAAATCCTTTAGCTAAGCAGATTCGAAGCGCTTTTTCAAGCTTGCCATAGCCAGATGCACAAAGAAGCACACCATTATCATCGAGTTTGCTGCTCCTTTTAAGAAAGATCGTCGATTCTCCGTCCGGGGTTATATCATCAACAAGAACAGCTACGTATCATCCCACATTTAAATAATCTTCTCAAATTCCTTTTCCACTGAAGTCTGAAGCGATCCATTCCAAAAGGTGTCAAGAGAACAATTCCCCCAAGTAGTTGAATTGATGCAGTCAGTCTCTTTGTATAATGCTCAAGAACTCTCCCGAATACACATCATGAGGGGAATGAAAACACCTCCCCAATGTTCACATTTTTCTCCCCTGAATATGTCATACTTTCGTACCTCTTTTATCTTCAGAAACATTCTATTACATCACTTCCCCCACGTAGTTGGATTAATAACACTAAAAGCCTTGATGAGTAAAACCTTGAGTTTCTCTGCGGTCATGACTTTTGTCTTCCTGGCATATCTTCAATCACTTAGAAGAATTAAGTTCATCAAGATTACTCGCTTTGTGTTTAGATGTGTATCTCCTTCCCCCTTGCTGGTTTTGACACTTCAGAATCAGCAACACATTGTAAGCCCGTATACTAGAAATCTGTTGAGAAGAACATTAGAAATCTTGTGAGAATCAACTTGCTGAAGAATAGAATGAGCAAGTCTAATTGGGGATTAAATTCGGCTTTTCACTCTCCCCCAATTAGTGCTCTCCCCTAAACTGACAAACTTTATGATGAACGCTTGAATTAAGAAGAAGTCTTTAGATCGTTAAATGCGACTCGTCTTTAGTCTTCTAACATGTCAGAGAAAATGTAGAACCGACTGTAGACTCGACCTTCTTCAAGATTGTTCAATTGGGGAATATAAAGTCAACATCTTCAACTCACCAAATGCATTCCCGTTAACATGCATGTAGCAAATCCCCTTAACTCAAATCCCTCCCAATCAAACAAGAACAGAAAGATGTTCATTAAGGAAATCAGCCCCGCAACTGGAAGCACTTTTTCATTAATCAAATCAGCCCGTGTGAAGACGTTAACCAACGGCTCTTAGAAGAAAACACCATGTGAAGATGACCCGATAAGAAGAAGCTCGGTTCTTACTTGAGTTTGGAGCCGTTTGACCATTTATTCTCAGAAATCAATCAACCATGCAGTAAATTCACACTTCTTCTCCCCCTCAAGAATTGCATACGATGTCGCCATCGTCATTATGATTGAGCAAGTGGAATAAGAATACAATCAACAGTAGTTCGATTCACTTGATGACTGAAGCGCTTGGAAAAAGCATGAAGCGTGTTGTTAAGAATGGTCATAATTGAGAAGATTTCTCTTCTTCAGAAGATAAAGCGCACTGATACGTACACTTTTCTTTTCTTTAGCATACGAGGCTTGAACTGTTGTGTTCAAATGTCATAAGAAGATTTCTCTTCTTCAGAAGATAAAGCGCACTGAAACGTACAATTTTCTTTTCTTTAGAGAACGAGGCTTGAACTGTTGTGTTCAAACGTCATAATCTCTCTCTTTTCATCTTCTCTTGGCAAAACTTGTAATCATCCCATTATCATTCAGTAGGCTCTTTGTCATGACAGCTGATGGAGAAAACCCAATATGATGAATTTGACCCTGAAGTAAACTAACCCGAACTCGTAACTTAAACTTGCACATATGTAACAAAGAGCAGTGCCGAGAATTCATCCTCCATTGAATCTCTAAGTACTTTATAGTCTTCATCCAACCAACCATCGAGTATAAGATGTACATCACCTCTTGAAAATCCACAATTGAATGTGACACTGAGCACTACAACGTAACTCCTTAAAGTGATAGTTATTTTGTGGTGGTAAGAGCCCCATTCCCCCAAGTGGAAAAAGAAAAGGAAAAAGTCACCCAACAATAACTAGATTTCCAAGTCTTCGTATTTGATAATAAGCTCGAACAAGTATCTTGAAGAATCTTCATCCAACCATCCCCGATACCTTCAGATACTAAGTACACTCGCCCGTGATATTTCACTTTAACCTCAAATTAATAATAGCGAATTAACCCCGTTGTCACATCTTCTGTTTAAAAGTTAAGATCTAGCTACCTTTGACGTTTTAAGTGAACTATGATAATGGTTTTCATCCCGACCATGGTTAAAAGCACATAACCCCGTAAAACCATGTAATAACCAAACTGTCATGACGAATATCCAAAAACACATCCAATTCATGAATACACCCTTTTATATACATTTTAGTATCCCAATTTTCGATAGAAACCGGTATCACCATCATCATAAAGACCTCGAAATACACTTTCCTTTCTCTAGGATGGTTCCATCATTACAAGATTTTACAATTCTATGGTTTAAACCGAGAAATAGTTTCTTTCACGGGATTTTACAAAACCAAGAATAAACCGTAAGATAGATCCAGAAATGCACTTTACTTTAACCGGGATGTTTTTGTTGTCACGGGATTTTACCAGTCTATGATTTAAACAGAGAAATAGATTCTTTCACGGGATTTTACAAAATCAAGACTAAACCGTAAACAATGTCAGCTTGAATGTGTTATGACAACTTTGGTTTCGGTGAATATCTATTTTTAGGGGAACATGCAGCGGTTCATCAGCGGTTCATTGACCAACATCAACATTATCATCAATCATCCAATAAATACTTTGGTAAACACATCATTCACGCATTCTGTCAGCTATTGCAGTGACAACATGGTGACGTAAACCCGATATGCCAAACTTGATCATGAAGTGAAATTCCCTAGATTTGTTACTTAACCTTGTACTAACCCTTGTGAAGAAGAAATGGTGTACCCAATGTACAAAACCTCTTGACTAATCCTCAACTGTGTGAGACACCGAAGTGATAGTTACGTTGTGGGGGAAGGAGTCACCAAAGTAACTAGATAGCCAAGTCTTTATCACACACAATAAACGCCCAAACAAGTCATCTTCGCGGAAGGGTAGGAAGAAAGAAGACGAAATAAGTAAACACGCCCGGAAAACCTCACTTCAAATTCAGGTAAGAAATATCATACAAACAACCCCGTAATCAACTTTGTTTAATAGACAATTCAAGCCATGACATAATATATTCCTATGAAAATGCATAAACCAAAGAGTCAAAACCTCATAGCCCATTGAATCTCATCATCAAATCTCAATAAATCTCATCAAATCGCACATCTCAAATCCCATCATCATCAAATTTCACGTTCTCAAGTTGCATCGTCAAATCTCATATTTATCAAATCACACATAAATACAAAAATTCACATTGACCTTACCAATCTTCTTGATAACCCAAGGCCTGATCCAAATAAATTGTCATTCACGAAAGGCTCATTCATAATCTACTCACATCCAAAATTCAGATTCAACAATTGCAGAGATTTACGTTAGACAATTCACAACATTAGTAAATACTCAATTCTCATATTAATATCACACATGAGATATACATGAGAATCTCATTAGAAAAATTCATAATCAAGTCTCGATATCACATATAAAATTCTCCGCTTGCCTCAAAAATCCAATATCCATTATCAGGTAAAAAGCCAATCAACTCCGGTCTAAATTCACCTATGCTCGAATACACTCACAAATTCACTAATATCATATTAAACCGGCCCAATTAAATACCAACACCCCAGGTCCATGACAGTTGTTACTCGGCCCATGTTCAAACACCGGATCCAACCTAGGACATGCCCTAATCACACGGGTATAAAACACCCACTAAATCACATCTAACCCTAAAAAATCTCACCAATATCCGCCTCTCTCACATATCTCAGTCCTAAGTATTACAACCCTAATATTTCTCCATTATACCACGTCCCTCACTCCCATTTGCAGCAATAATCATAATCACAATCAAGTCTTCAAGCCCTAAACACACTCAATCGAAATCTGTATTCCTCCTTCACGTGTTAACCTCGCCACAGGGATGGCTTTGAGGGTGTCATCAATGCCACAGGGATGGTTGAAAGGTAGGCTCATCGTCATAGCCACAGGGATGGCAAGGGTTGTGAAAACTGCTACATGAACACAACATACGAACTGAGGTAGGTTAATTGATCATGGACTTGTTTTAGATTCATTTTGTTTGTTTATCATTTAACGAACAAAAGATTTGAATTAACAAAATTGTTAACTTCACTTCTTTGTTTTTGGATATAGTAAAACAAACCTAGATCGATGAAGATTATTACTTTCGTTATATGGACCTCCAAAAGTCCTGATGTTCATGTGAATATATCGAAAAGTAAATGCTGAGATCTATTTAAGAAATTGTTTGTGATATTGTAGAAGTCGATCTTGTGTGACAGAAAAACGAACAAGAAATGAGAATAATCATCAATGTTATGTCTCAGAATCTTTAAGTTCGAATAGTATAGAAGCTTTGCCTTCAAATAGAATTGATGATGACTAATTTCGTGATATGACCATCAAGGTCAGATTTTTCATATGAGTTATCACGAAATGGATCTGAGATTCATAAGATTTATCACTTTGTATATGGACTCGAATAAAGTCAGGATATAGTTGATTTGATTTGGTAGCGGATGATTTGGGAATGAAAGTCAGATAGTTGATGTAGACGGATCTGTTAACTTCATAGACCTCATAATCTTGTTTACATGTATACTTGATTTGAAACTGCCTTGATAGTCTTATGATAGTCTGATGATAGTTTATCATTATCGTGATTATAGTTTGATTGCTGATTGTGGAGTGTGATCTCATTATTCTTGATGTTGATTCATGATTGTGTAAGGTTGATTTGTAATAAATGAAACGGTTGTTGATTTATTTCTTCTGATGCATTTGCTTTCTTCATCTTCTCAATCATTTAACAAACCGCTTAATGATTTTATAAAACAAATCACATACTTTTTACATGTCAAACCACACAAATCGCTTATGCTTTTATCCCAGACAAACCGCATCAACCTTTTTGACACAAATCGCATCCCCTTTATGATACAAATCGCTTTCTTGCTGTTTTGGCAAAGCGCTTTAGACCTTTGACGTTAGAATAACAAACCGCATCCAGTTTTTTGAAAACACACAAACCGCATCTATATGAAATTTGACAAGTCGCTTCAAATTATAAATTTGACAAACCGCTTTGACCATTTAACACAAACCGCATACTGCTAGCGTCAAAACGCAGGAAAAAAATTTACACAAGTGGCATATGTTTGCAACCAAATTTGGACAAATCGCAGTTGACCAAAGTCAACCCATATCAGATACACTGAACCTGGACAGATAGGACAAATCGCACATTTGGACAGTTTTAGAAACAAATCACATGATAGAATCATTAAAGCAAATCGCAACCAGAAAACTGAAACACATCGATAAGCAACAATAAAACAGTTAAGACACATATTTGAAAATATCATAAAAACTGCTTAAGGACAGCGGCATAGTCAACAGCAGCAACAACATGAAACAAACATTAGCAATCATCCTCAAAATCTCACATGAACCACATCAAGCCGCATCAACAAAACAACACAAAACGCATACAACAAACCGTAAAAACCATGAATCGAACCACGAGAATCAACACAAACAACAAAACCTAGGCTCTGGTAACATTTGTAGGATCGTAAATATTATGTTGTTTGATGATTTGGGTGGTCTTGGATGATGGAAATACATGTTAGCCATTTAGAGAGAGAAAGATAAGAGATGGGTGTTTTTTAGAGAGAAAATAACAATACAAATGAAAGGTTAGATTGAAAAGCACCACCCTTCCTTTAGTGGGAAGGGTATTTATAGTTACAAACAAAACGACCTCTTGACGGCCTGTGGATCAGGTATATAGTGGGTAAAGACCCTTCCTTCCTCCACGGTGTTACACTAAACTAATCTACGCTACAAACTAACTAATTAACTACTAAATAACGTAAATAACGAAACGTCTACGAGCTAACATATGCTAGACCATAATTGGGGTGACTGACACTTTAACATGGAATTTCCAATTCCTAACAGAACATGGAAATTAGACTTTGAAAAAGTCTACCTGGTACAGGGATTAAAGTATAATTTATTCAGTGTTTCCCAAATGTGTGATAAGAAAAATTGGGTACTTTTTGGTGAAACTGAATGTGTGGTGTTATCTCCTGATTTCAAAATGCCTGATGAAAAGTATATACAGCTTAGGGTTCCTAGGAAGGAAAACATATATTGTTTTGATCTAAAAGATGTAATTCCTAATAGGTCCTTAACCTGTTTGTTTGCTAAGGCATCAGTAGATGAGTCTAAATTATGGCATAGAAGGCTAGGTCACCTAAACTTTAATACAATCAATAAATTGGTGAAGGGGAACTTAGTTAGAGGTCTGCCTTCTAATGTTTTTGAATGTAAAGATCTTTGTGTGGCTTGTCAAAAAGGTAAACAACATAGAGCCTCTTGTAAGACCAAGACTGTAAACACCATTACTCAACCACTGTTTATGTTACACATGGACTTGTTTGGTCCCACTTTTGTTAAGAGTTTGAATCATAAGCAGTATTGCCTAGTTATCACTGATGATTATAGTAGATTTTCTTGGGTTTACTTTCTGGCACAAAAGAGTGAAACAAGTGAGATTCTTAAGAATTTCATCACTAAGATAGAAAACAGAGTGAACCATAAGGTCAAAGTAATCAGATGTGATAATGGAACTGAGTTTAAGAATGATGTCATGAATAAGTTCTTTGTAGATAACGGTATTGAAAGACAGTTTAGTGTTGCTAGGACACCACAACAGAATGGTGCGGCTGAAAGGAAAAATAGAACACTAATTGAGGCTGCAAGAACTATGTTATCAGAATCTAAGTTACCAACTACCTTTTGGGCTGAAGCTATAGGAACTGCATGTTATGTGCAGAATAAAAGTAAGGTAGTGAAGCCTCATAACAAGACCCCCTATGAGCTGCTACATGGTAGGAAGCCTATAATAGATTTCCTAAAACCTTTTGGGTGTCTTGTTACTATCTTGAATACCATAGACCACCTAGGCAAGTTTGAGGAGAAAGCAGATGAGGGATACTTTATTGGCTATTCTTTTAGTAGCAAGGCCTTCCAGAAGAGTAGAAGAAAACTTACATGTTAAGTTTAGTGAAGAGACTCCTAGTGTTGAGACCAAGGGACCAGAATGGCTGTTTAATATTGATATGCTAACAAAGTTTATGAATTATGAGCCAGTCATTGCAGGAACATCCACTAATATTGATGCAGGTACACAAAAGGATTCTGATGCAGAAGCAATTTCAAAGGAAGTTGATTCTCCAAAGGAATTCTATTTAATGGAAAATTGGAAAGCTGGTCCTGTCTCACCCATCATTGAAAAGAAGAGTCCCACTGATGATGATGCTTTGGATTCTGGAAGCAAAGGTGATCATCATCAAGATGAAGAAGTGTTGTCTCATAATGACTCAGTAGTGGTAGAAGAACTTAAGAAAAAGAAGCAGGTTTCTGAAAGCACTTCTAAGCCTAATGAAAGCACTGCTAAGCCTAATGAAACCACTGCTAAGACAATTTCTACCACTTCTAGTTCAAGTGAAATCCCTGTTGCAAGTACAAATGACATTACTTACTTTGGTATTCATGCCAAGCCATTGTTTGGTGATGATGAGTATCCTACTGATCCTGAAATGCCTGACTTGGAAGAAAGGGATACTCCTACTGATGATGAAAATTTGGATGACTACTTCAATGATGCTGATATTACCAATTTAGATACAGTCATCACAGAAAGTTCTATTCCTACCACCATAGTACATAAGAATCATCCCAAATAGCAAATACTTGGAGAGTTAAATACACTAGTTCAAACAAGAAGCAGAGCTCAGACTACAAAAACCTTTCCTGAACAAGTTTTCTTTGCAAGGTCACTGCACAAAAGAAACAGTCATCAAGACTTGTAGAACTGTCTATTTGCTTGCTTTCTGTCACAAAAGGAGCCCAAGAGAGTAGAAGAAGCTTTATCAGAAGAAGGATGGGATGAATCAATGCAAGAGGAGCTGTTGCAGTTCAAGCTTCAAGAGGTGTGGACATTGGTTGACCTACCAAATGGAAAAAGGGCTATTGGAACTAAATGGGTGTTCAGAAACAAAAGGGTAGAAAGGGGTATAGTGGTGAGGAATAAATCAAGGTTCATTGCTCAAGGATACATACAAGCTGAAGGTTTAGATTATGATGAAGTATTTACCCCTGTTTCCAGAATTGAAGCTATTATATTGTTCTTGGCATATGCTTCATTCAAAAATTTTGTGGTGTATCAAATGGATGTAAAGAGTGCTTTTCTGTATGGCATTATTGATGAGGAGGTATATGTGTGCCAACCTCCTGGTTTTGAAGATCCTGATCATCCTGATAAGGTTTACAGGGTGAAGAAGGCTATGTATGGTTTGCATCAGGCCCTAAGGGCATGGTATGAATGCCTTTCTACTTATTTAATGGACAATGGTTTCAAGAGGGGGCTAATTGACAAGAATTTGTTCATAAGGAAGCCAAAGGATGATATATTACTGGTACAGGTCTATGTGGATGATATCATCTTTGGCTCAACTAATAAGGAGCTTTGCAAAGATTTTGAGAAGCTTATGCATGATAAGTTTCAAATGAGTTCTATGGGTAAACTCACATTCTTTTTGGGGCTACAAGTTCAACAAAGAACTGATGGAATCTTCATCAGTCAAGACAAATATGTAGCTGATGTGTTGAAGAAGTTTGGTTTTCAGGATGTTAAGAGTGCTAGTACTCCCATGGAGACTCAGAAACCACTACTGCTTGATGATGGAAGTCCCAGGGTTGATGTGAAGATGTATAGGTCCATGATTGGATCTTTGATGTATCTCACCGCTTCTAGGCTAGATATTATGTTCTTAGTATGTGTACGTGCAAGGTTCCAAGTCACACCCAACACATCACATTTGAATGTAGTAAAGAGAATTTTTAGGTATCTAAAAGGTCATTCTAAATTGGGCCTTTGGTACTCTAAGGATTCTGCTTTTGATTTAGTGGCCTATACAGACAGTGATTGTGCTGGTGCTAGTTTGGATAGGAAGTCTACTACTGGTGGACGTCAGTTTTTGAGAAGCTACTTATATCCTGGCAGTGTAAGAAGCGAGACTATTGTGGCCAATTCCTGGCCTGAAGCTGAGTATGTGGCTCTGCTAGTTCTTTGTGGTCAAGTGCTCTGGATTCAGAATCAACTTTTGGATTTTGGGTACAATTTTATGCATACTAAGATTTATATAGACAATAACAGTATAATATGCATTATTAAAAATCTAATTTTGCATTCTAGAACTAAACATATTGAGATTAGGCATCATTTTATTAGAGATTATAATGAGAAAAGGTTAATTCAAATGGTTAAAATCCATACTGACTTCAATGTTGCTGATCTTCTCACTAAAGCATTTGATGTGGGGAGGTTTCAGTACCTTGTAGTTAGTATTGGCATGATAAATCTCTAATTCTCAACCTTGTTTTGTAAAAGTTTGTAAAATGTTTGTACTGTTATTGATAAGTCTTAGTACTGCTAGTTTTATTCTATCCACTGCCTGTTTCTTTGTGTTTCCACTAACTGTTTTGTAGATCAAAGAAATAAATCACAACCAGTATCATGCAATGGACTTAAAAGGAAAACATGGTGATATTATTCGTAAGATAAGAACTGCATATTGAGATGCAGATGTTACAACCATGGAATACGGACTACCAGCAGAGTACATCAAAAGACAAAATTCTAAAACAACCATCTAAGGACACAAGCTTCACAACATACACCAGCACCACCTAAGGCTTCCTGACAATGGCCCATGCTGGCATCTCCTTCTGGACTCTTGGTCCTCCAATGACATCCCACACTTTGGGACATTCCAGACCCATCACCCTCTCTCTGATAGGAGGTAATGAAGAAGAAGGATCCTCTGGTGGTGGTAGCAGTGCCTGCACAAGAGGTGCTTGAAGAGGTTCTGGTGGAAGTACTTCTGCAAGGGGAGGCACAACAAGGACTCTTGAAGAGGTCTCATCATCAGTGTCTTCATAGGGAGATACATAGCGGGGCATTGAACTTAGATCTAAACTACTCTCCTTTTTGAGTGCTCCATGTGCTCTTGGTTGGATGGCAGAAGGACCAGCTGCTGTAGGGTTTGTGCTCATGACAATGTGAGATCTTTTCTTTGATGAACTTTCCTAGTCAACCCTACCTGTTTTCAAAAACTCCTCCCACACACTGTCAGAGGAAGATCTGTCTGATGAAAGATTGATGGGGTTTGAGTTTGTAACATATTGGATTTCACATACACATCATAACACAAACATAAGTAGGCGTACAAGATGATTTTAGAGAGAGAAAGTTAGAGGTTTGGGAACTTTAGTGAGAGAAAGAAAAATTCTTATTATGAGCTCCAACTCTCTACCTTGGGAGGTAGAGAGTATTTATAGTCCTTACATAAATCACCACCTACGGGCTGTGGATCAGGCATACAGTGGGTAAAGACCTGTCCGTCCTCCACGGTGTTACTTAACTAAATACTACTTAACATTAAATAATCTATGACTACGAGCTTTCTAACGATTACATATACTTGAGGTGACCGACTCTTTAATGACTGGATTTTCTAAATCCTAACAATCTCCCCCTAAGGGAGGTCACCTCAAAAATACATTGAATACAAACAGATATTACATTAAAAATTGTTCTTGCATTCCTGATGTAGTACTTTGCTCTGAAGCTCGTAGTCATTGATTCATCATTGATGCATGTTTGGTTAATCCAAGTGGAGGTCATTTTTTTATCCACGTGATGATGATTTTGAGCCAGCTTTTGAGATCATCAGCTATCATAAATCTCTGACTCATCCTTTGTTGTGTTGGTATTATGTGATGTTGTGACTTTCGGACCGACATGCTCACATTCTGGATCATGACTTCTTCTCATCAGAGTAGCGGAAGCTTTCGTTGATTCATGACCTTGTCAGCAGCGTAGCAGAAGCATGGAGTGAAAATATCAGAGTCATTGATGCACTAGTCATGATTTCTTTAGAAGTGAATGTGTTGTGCGAGCATGCAGCTATGGATTGACCGCTTCATTCGATCAGCTTGCAAGCGTTGGGCATACCTGCATACAACAGTTAGCAATAAAGCGCATGAAAGTGTCTTTGATCACTTTCGTTGAATTGAGGTACATGGCCCATGGTTCCCCTTTGAGCATACAAGTACTTGCCTATGATCATGTACAATTCAGGAATTTCCTTGACAGGTTTCACACGCTGCTCTAGCTGTTCTCAAACAGGAACGTCTCAAAGAAGAAAACACGGAGTGAGTGAATCAGCGAATAGAGATTCACTGATTGATAAAAAGAGATTTGAAAAACAATCGTGTACCGCTCAATAGAAATTGTTTTTGCAATACAACAAAGGTTTTAATGAAATTCAATTATCAATCATAAACACCTTTTATTTTGAAATATTTGTACACAGTCGATGTGCTAAAGAAAAGAGTTTTTGAGCACAATGACCGGTTTTTCAAAGGTATCCGTCAATCCATAACCTGAACCAGGATTGATTCAAAAGATTGAATCGCCCCATTGTTTCTGTTCAGTGGTCACATGGTTGATCTATTGAATAGATCTCACATGCCACCTACCAGGAGCTTGTTTGATGTTGGCTCTAGAAGGCTTTCCATCTTCATTGTGAATATGTTTGCATATCACTCAGATGTTTTGGAAATACCACAAGGATAATGCGTAAGACTCATAAGATATAATCTCTCTTTCCACATTGTGTGAAACAGAGAGTCTTCATTGATAGTGTCCTAAAGAGATTTATATGATGAGCTCGTGGCTCTAGACTCAATAGTGCACATTTGGTTCCTATACCGGAGACTATGGAGAGGGTCTCCTTCTTCAATATCAACAAACTCTAAGAGAAAGTCAATAGATAATGTCGGTTCCCTATGAAAATAAAACAAGTCCTTTTAAGAGGAACTTGAGTAGCTTGGGAAGTTGTAGTGCAGTGCGTCACTGGGTCCATGATGTCTTGTCTTCAATACCAGTGTTACCTTAGTTACAACAGTAGCATATGTATTGAACCCGGTTTCTGCCCTAAGCTTGAATAATTGGAGGGCTATTTCTTTTCACCCTTTTTCACATTCAATTCTTTTTCATTCTTCAACCCCTTTAGTGCTTACCGAGACTTCATAACTAAAACCTTGTTGGGTTTATTCAAGTTCTAGCTCAGTCTCAGTCTACACTCTTCCCATATCTCATTTTTCTCCTTTTTTCAATATACCTAAGGACTTCTACACTATCTAGTGGATTGTCCATGGGTAGATCCCTCCGGTTCTGGTGGAGCATGGGAACAAATACCTAACCTTATCTTCCTTATATCACCATACATAAAGTAAATTTGGTCGGTCTATTTGGTATTGTTCATCTGCCATTGAAACCAATTGAAAACCATTTGAAAATCAATCCAGATACTTGTGATATATTATCAAAGTATTTTGTATCTGAATTGTTTTTGATAATTTTAGAAATAGAGCTCCCCCTCAACATTTGCATCAAGCATCATTTTGTAATAGAAATTATATTCATCTTTGAGGGGTTGGCTTACATCTAAGAATAGTTATATAAAAATGTGGTTTTCAAAATAGTTGCTCCCCCTCAATATGTGCATAGATATTTGAAAAGGTTGTGCACATATTAGGAAAAGACTGCACATTGAAATAAATTGATCACGTTTCAAATCTTTGTGGTTTAAGAGAGATGCTCCCTCAACATGTGCATGGAAAATTTGAAATCGTTTGGCACATGTGGGAAGGAGAGCTTGTACATCCTTATAAAACCATTTACCGAATTATCAGTTTAAATCCAATTTAAATCACAAATTCTCCCCCGATCACAATTATCAAATCATTTGAGATTTCTGATCTCTGTAGATTTAAATTGATTTTGAAAGCTTTTAAGGAGAATTGTGACTTGATAATGAAAACGTTTTAACTGATAAGGATCGGATTTTGAGACTTTAAACTCCATTGATTTAAACATGCATGATTATCTTTTGAAAACAATTGTATGACAAATAACCTTTTGATTTAATTGAAATCATTCTCCCCCTCAATCAATGACATAAGTTGTTGATTGAGAGATATATATTTTGACAAACGTTAAGTCCAGATGATTTACAAAAATAGAGTTCGAGTTATTTAACAAAGCAATTAGTTTTCATTAGATGGTAAGTAATTGTTTTAAAGAATCAGAGCATGAGTTTTGAAAAGCAAGATAAAGCATGGCTCTGTTCTTTCTTTGAAAAATGGGTTACTGCCTGAAATGACAATAAACCATTTTGATTTACTTTCTCCCAAAATTTTTTTTAAGAAACGATCTTATGTGCATTCGAAGAACATCTAAAGACCCGTGACATTCTTTGAAAGTCAACACAAAGTCCGTAGATGATATCGAACAAGGAAAAACATGACAAAATAACAATATTTTTGGAATTTTTCAGGATTTTCTAATTTTTATGGGTTTTTGAAAGTTTTATATTTTTCTCTTTGCTTTTTGAAGATTTTGCAATTTTGTATTTTTGTTTTTGAATAGATATTTACAAGAGATAGATGAAGGAAAACCTTTTACTCCTCTTCTTCCTCTTGAAGGCGTTTGAGTGTTTCGGTTGTAGGCTCTTAAGACCAAGTCGTGGAAGGATAAACTCAAAACGTTCTCTACAAAGAGCTTTGGTGAAGATCTGTTAACGGTATTCATCCTCACAAAGTATAGTTCCACCAAACCGTTTTCAACTTGCTCCGATGAAATGATGTCGAATGTCGATGTGCTTTGCTCTTGAGTGTTGTACATTGTTGCATGAGAGAGCAATAGAACTTTTATTATCACAACGACAGAGGATTTTGTTGAATTCAAAGCCATAGTCAGATAATTGGTATCTCATCCATAGAATTTGAGCACAACAAGATGACATGGCTATGTATTCACGCTTTGTAGAGAAATAGAAGTACTCATTTGCTTCTTTAAAGACCATCTCACAAGCTTATCACCCAAAAACTGAGCACCTCCAGCGTTTCGACTGTATCTTGACATCTGCATGATCGGCATCTGCATAGGCTGTTAGTGACATACCGGTGTCCTTCGGGTACCAAAGTCCCATATTGATGGTTCCTTGGAGATACCGAAAGACCCGTTTAACCGCTTCAAGGTGCTTTTTGGTAGGCTTAGCCTGGTATCTAGCACACATGCAAACAGCGAACAAGATGTCCGGTCTACTAGCTGTGAGGTACATCAGGGATCCAATCATACTACGATATTTCGTTTTCTCTACCATGAACCTGAGTGGTCCTCATCTAGTTTAGTACGCTCTATCATGGGAGTGTCAACATGGTCACTAGAATCAAATCCAAATCTCTTTAAAATCTCATTTGCATATTTAGATTGATTTATAAAAATGCCTCCGGACTTTGTGAAATTTGTAATCCCAAGAAAAATGACATTTGTCCCATCATTGACATTTGAAATTTAGAACCCATTTCATTAGAAAAACGGTCACACTCATTGGGGTCAGTCGAGGCAAAGATAATATCATCAACATATATTTGAACGTGAATTAAATGTTTTCCTGACTTCTTGGTGAACAATGTCGGATCAACTGCTCCTTTGCTGAATCCAGAAGATAGAAGAAACTTTGATAGCGTATCATACCATGCTCTAGGAGCTTGCTTCAAACCGTAAAGGGCCTTTTTCAAGTGATAGACATGAGTAGGATGCTCTGGATTCACAAAACCCTCTGGCTGACTAACGTAAACCACCCCTTTCAAATCTCCATTCAGAAAGGCGGTTTTCACATCCATCTGATATACAACCATATTCTTGCTAGCAGCATTAGCCAAGAAGATTCTGATTGCCTCAATACGAGCAACAGGAGCAAATGATTCTTCAAAGTCACCCTCCTATTGACGGTATCCTTTTGCAACCAAGCTAGCCTTGTTCTTTAAAACATCACCATGCTCATCAAGTTTAACTTTGAATATCCACTTTAGAGCAATGATTATAGCACAATCAGGAGCAGGTACTAATTCCCATACATCTAGCCGATCAAACTCATGAATTTCTTCTTGCATGGCATTGAACCAGTTGTCATCATTCATTGCAGTTTTAACATCTTTTGGTTCGACTTTTGAGAGTACATAATTGAAGAAGCACCATAAGGCATCGATTGCAAGTTGTTTACGAGTGGATACAGGACGAGAGGGGTTTCCAATGATGTTGTCTAATGGGTGATCATGTGTTCATTTTCTAAAGTGTTCATGTAGTTGTTGTTGAGGAACTGAAGTAGCAGAGTCGATGTCTCCTGATGAAGATGGTTCAGATGATGATTCAGGAGCAAAGATATTTTCAAATGGAGCATCTTCGGGAGTAGCAAAGGGATTAACTTGATCCTGGGTGCCAGAAGCAATTCCATGATGTACACTTGATGATTGAAGGTTTGTTGAAGAGACAGAGTGATCAGCCAGCTTCTTGACTTAATGACATTGAAACTGAAGGGTTAACTTCATTGACAGGGTTAGAAATAGTCTCTGCTGTTGGACTTGGCAGATCATTGGCCCTTGGCTCATAATGTTCATCAAACATTGGATCAAACAATTTCTTTAAATCATCTTTAGATGGAGGTACATATGGAGTTGCTGGAAAGGAGTTTGGTACAAGGGATGAACCAATCGGACTATTTTGAAGTGCGGGTCCAGAACTGGATTGTCCAGGAGACATTTGACCGGTCAGCTCATCGAACGTAACATGAATTATTTCTATGATATTTCGGGTTCTCTTTTTGTAGATTCGGTAACCCTTCTTGTTTGGTGCATAACCAACAAAAACTCCAATATCTGCCTTTTCTCTTAATTTACCTAAGTCTTGACCGTCATTCGTTGGATAGCACAAAGCACCAAACACACGAAGGTAGGAGATATCAGGTTTTCGATTATGAACAAGTTCATATGGAGTTTTTCCATGAGAGGTATGAATAGGGAACGATTTTGGGTGTAGCAAGCGGCAATGGCTTCACCCATAAAACATTGGAACCTTTGAATAAATTAGCATTGTTCTTGCGGCTTCCACAAGAGTTCGATTTCGTCTTTCAACTACACCGTTCTGTTGAGGAGTTCTTGGAACACTTCTTTGATGACTGATTCCAACACTTTCATAAAACTGAATTAAGTCTTTGTTAACAAACTCTGTGCCATTGTCTGTTCGAACTATTCTAACAGTATTGTTGAGTCGAACTTGTAGTTGTTTGATAAGTTTAATGATGACATCTGGAGTTTCATCCTTTGTACTCAAAAACTTTACCCAAGTAAATCGAGAGTAGTCATCAACAACTTCAAGAATGTATTTCTTCCCATTTATTGTTTGCACTCTCATTGGTCTGCACAGATCCATATGAAGGGTATGAAGAACTTCCATTACTAAATTTGTGGGTTTTGGTTTATGGGCATATTTCGTGGTTTTACCCAATTGGCAAGCTGAACAAAGATGATCTTTTTCATATTTTAATCTGGGTAAGCCTCTGACAAGATCCTTTCTGGAAAGGTTATTAATGGTGCCGAAGTTCAAGTGATTGAGACGGCGATGCCATAACCATGACTTTGTTTTAGAAGCCTTTGACAACAAGCAGATTGGAGAAGACTTCATCATGTCTTCGATAGAGATGGTGTACAGGTTAAAACCACAAGTACCTCTTAATAATTCCACACCATCAAGCTCTCTAACGAAGCAAGTATGTTTTCTAAAGGCCACTTCTAGATCGAATCACAGAAATTGACCAACAGAGAACAAATTATGACCAAGACCTTCCACATATTATACCCTGGAGATTACACTTTTGCCAACTACATAATCACCATAACCCATAATTGCTCCAAAATGATCGTTTCCGAATCTAACAGATTCCGATGAATTTACTCACAAAGTTCATGAGCCGCGACCGGTCTCCAGTCATATGCTTGGAACATCCTGAGTCCAAGTACCACGAACAATTTGAACGATCTAGCTGTTGAACACGAGACAAGAATGGATAACTGGATAATTGGGATCCCCATGCAAGAATATGTTCCACTTGGTTAGTAACAGTGATTGGAACACCCACATCAGAAGTAGAAACAATGGAATCATTATAAATAGATGCAGTGCTAGTGTCCATATTTGACCTATTCAAAGTATGTTCATTTCTTAAGGGAATAGTTCTACTAGTAGGCATCCATTTTCTAGTGGGCATTGATTTAGCAACTTTAGGGCAAGGCTCATTAATCTTACGGCCAGTAGGTATCCATTGATAACCTATATTACTAAATTTCCTTCCTGTGGGTTTCCACTATTTTCTAACTTTCTTTCGCCTTTGCCTTTTAGCCTTCTTAGCTTGAATTTTTGCATTAACAGTTTTAACTGGGCGTTTAACAGCATTAGACAAATCAATCACACCACATTTAAGATTAGTAACATAAACCACGCAATCATCATTACATGTTTTGCCAAAAGTAGAAGAATTCGCATTAATTACAAGACACTTAAAGCTAATACTAGAATCAACACGATTCGTTTTATTCAACTCAAACTTAATGTTCCTAGGGTGATCTTCTACTCTCTTCCAATGCACATTCTTAGCTTGCGAGGTCCTATCTTGCATGGTATTGCCTTGAGGCTTTGACCCGCTTGCTTTAATGTCACTGATTACTCAGAGAGGGAATTATGGGAACATTAGTTGGTTGATCTACTTTTTGCATTCCTGAACTAGTTGTGCAGGGATCTGAACTACTTGAAGGCACATTAGTATTCACTTTCTTAAACGGGCATAGAATGATTTGAATGCTTGGCACTAGGCATGGAACAAGGCATCACAGCTTTACCTTTCGCACCTAAGGATTTAGGACATGTTGCAATTACACATTCTAGCAGCTCTTGAGATCGTTTGGCCTGAATGCAAGCAAACCTAATTTCTCTATCAAGAGGTTTGTTAATGAAATCCTCTTCTACAATCTCACGGAGCCATTCTAGACTATCCTTAAGGTGAGCACAATAGTCATGAAACACAGGTTTATTATTTCTAAGATGAGGAGGAATGTATTTACAGATACAAAGTGTATTTGCAATCGAGGATGACTTTGATGCAACATTCTTATTAAAAACAAGTGACAGTTTCCCATTTTCTGACTCCTCGTGATTTTCAATTTCTTTTGTAAAGACGTTATTTTTTCGTTGTTTTGGTCACGAGTGACTTTCATTGAATCATATAACTCTTTAAAGTGTCGTTTAACCTTTTCATTTTCTTTTAGAAAACTCTCGTTTTCCTTTTGTAAGGCATTAACTAAGTTTTGAAGATGAAAAGTTTGTGAGTACTGAGAATCTAAAGGATGAGGCATTTGGGATCCAGACACATTGTTCTTTTCACCCTTTAATTGAGAGATTTGGCTTTCAACTTTCTGATCGTGTTACAATGAGCTCGAATCTGTTCATCACGTTTGCTAATTTCAAAAACTGCATCAAATTCAGGAGCATCCAAGGATGTCTTGATATTTGAGGTTTTAACATTTTCTTTCAGATGTTGATATTTTAATTGCAAAGCAAGATGCTCAACTTCCAATTTAGAAAACTGTTTTACCATGTTATCATGATCATCCTGTTCAACTTTATCATGCAGTTTAGAGTTAGTTTTTTCAAGCTCAATGACACGATCATGGGAGACTTTCAGAGCAACAGATAATTCATGAAATTGATAAGCATTAATAGAACAATTTGTAGCAGTGTAAAACACATCTTGAGCAATACAATCAGAAATAAGATTCTCATTCAAGGTATGCAAGTTCTTCCTCTCAATCTCATTATATTTTAATTCTCGCTCATAGTCACTAACCTCAACAATCATCGCATCAAATTCCTTTTCCATTTCTTTAATATCTAAGTCCATCCCCTTTTTAAGACTCTCAAATTGACCTTTTAATTGTTTAAAGAAAGGCATGACCTCAGTTAAATAGCATTCTTTAGTTTGCTCAAAACCCCTTTTCCCTTCAGTTATCCTAGTGGGTGTGATCCTTTTCTTACAAGTTTTCTCAAAATCAACAAATAATTGAAAGATAGCATATTGACTGATTAAGGTCTTGCTTTTAGTGGCAATAGTTCTAGGAACTAAATGCATTGGTGTATTTGGAGGATACACAGTCGCTGAAGGCATCTTCCTAAGTGGAGGGTTTGTTACAACAAGATTCTCTGCTTTTTGCTTATCTAAATCCTTTTCCAGAACACTTGTTCAGGTGTTAACAAAGTTTGAGGCTTAAACTTGTTTAAGGAAATCCAATTTTCCTTCTTGTAATCATGGGGTTTGATCGTTATGTTATTCTCTTTACATTCGGGATCTTCTAGCTTCTTATTCATTTTCTCCCTAGATGCATCATCTAATTTTCTATCTTCCTCAGTGCACTCAACGCAACTAGGTTTCTGTCTAGGTTTAAGAATCTCATTTCCATCATAGATCACATTATTAGCAGCTCTAGCCTTTTTAATGACCTCTGGATTTGGTTCCACAACAAGGGGAATGCTATGCTTATCGCTTAAAACTTTATGCTTAGTGATCAAGTGAGCAGTCTGAATGGTATTCCCTTGTACGTACAACTTATTTTCAAGCTTGTTTTTCAAAGCTTTTAGATTGGAAAAATCATTCAAAAGTTTTGATTCCTTAGCATTGAATTCTTGCTTAAGCATTTTAACATTTTCTTGAAGTTCCAGTTTTTTCTTAGCAGTTTTAGAAAGCTTTTTTGTAAGGAGTTTAACTCTTGTTTTAAGACTTCTTCTCTAAAGTTACTTTTCTAATAACATGCGCATTTGGTCATCCATTTCCGCCACGGGTGGTCAACTCAAACTTAGCACGTTGTTCATAAATAGCAACTTGTTCTTTATAGGCATTTAGTTCAGAGATAGCAGAATCATCGGGGCACATGCATGTATTCATCAAAGACATAGTCCTCATTGACTGCGGAAGATGCATTACTTGGTACAATCTCACTTTCACTTTGCTTCACATATTGATCATATGGGACAATATTGCTATTACCCTCATCATCAATATCTGATTCATAAGTTTCAAGGTTTTGTACTTTATTATGCATCTTTTGCTCATCAACTTCATCATATAGTTTTAATACCTCTGAAATGATTTTGTCTTTGGATGGATTGGCCTGTTGTGGTGGAGAGACCTTTGGAGAGACCATAGGTGAGATGCTTGCCATGAAGATTGTTTAAAGAGGGTTCATCATCGACATCAGAGTCAAATGCATCACGTCGGCTACTTGAAATGCATTTTGATGATTATTACCTATCTCCTGAATTGGTGTTCATCAACATCGCATCATAGGTTCGGCATTTCTTGCAAGGAACAACAACTCCTCTTCATCCAAAGCTGCTCCATTATCCCGAGCTTGCACAAGCAGACATCTAGTCTCTTAAGTATTCTCGCATCTCGTGGACGTTTTGGAGATGTGCAGTTCCTAGCAATATGTCCCTCACCACCACAGTTGTAACACTTAATTGGCTTTGCTTGACCTTGATTTCCAATCCTTCCCCGATTTTGATTAGCAGCATAACCTCTACCAGCTCCACCTATTCCCTTTCATCACTGCCTTTCTTGAACTGGTTGCACCATAACCTTCCCATCTCGGCGGTTGCTTGATTGTGTGGATTAGATGTCGTTATGAGGTTATTGTTGGTGTGTGGAAAAGAGTTCATGTTTTGCCGACCATGAGAGCAGTTGAGTGATGAAGTTTTCCATGAATGTGTTTGGGTCCGGTGGCCTATATCTTTGGATCCGGGATGAGTTTGTAATTACCATCACCCATGGGAATAACTTGAGAAGCTTTGGTGGTAATACCAACATTGGTGTAGAAGGCTGTAGAATCATTTGGTGAACTTGTTTCTCCCTGGTTGGTTTTGAACTGTTCTAGAATCCTTTTCTCAAACATAGCGTGTCTCTCATTCTGGAGAAGGAAGGCATACAGTTTCTCATAGTTGGTGTTCTTCAGTCCTTTGGTAAGCTTCATATAAGTGACAAATTTGTGCCATTCGGGATTCATGTTGTTCACAAACTTTGAGTTCAGCTGAATGTTTGGCATGGTCATTTTGATGTTCCTCATATCATTCACAAGCTTGTGGAATCTCACATAGTACTCATAGATACTTTCATCAGGTTTCATCTTGAAGTGCTCAAACTCATCGTAGGTTGTGATTCTATGTCTTCCTTGGTTAATTCAGAACCTGAGAGAAGCATCTTGACATTATCCCAAACTGCCTTGGCTTCAGTGTTGTGATTGATCAGTTTGTAGATGTCTTTTGGAAGACCCTTAAGTATGATGTTTGAAGCCCGATATCAAGCATCGAATCTCTTTTTCTCCTTATCATTGAGCTCATCATACATCTTTGGTCTGTCCATTCCAAAGATCATTGTTCCATCTGCTACAGTGTCAATTATGTCTCTTGTAGTCTCAATCTGATAAGGTCCTTCATCAATAGACTTGAGAATGTTGACTCCTTTTTCCTTTCCAAGACAGCATAACTGATTCGTTGTGCCCAAGAGTCATAGTCAGATTCTGCAAGCATGGGTGACGAGTATCTGAACCACCGCTTGAACATCCTCGGCAACAGTGGAGATAATTGTAGGTACGTTGGTAGACATGTTTAAAGATTACACGGGGATTTTATAACTCAATGATTAAACCGGGAAATAGATTCTTTCACGGGATTTTACTAAATCAAGAGAAAACCGTATTACAAACAAAAATTCAACCAAGTCGCTAAGAAGCCTTGAACTAAGTCGCTAAGCACCAAGTTGCTAAGAATTATGAAATCAAGTCACTATAATGCCAAGTCGCTAAGACACAATCAAGTTGCTAAAGAACAACTCGCTAAGATCCAAGTCGCTAACACCAAGTCACTGAGAATTATGACAACAAGTCGCTAAGCACCAAGTCGCTAAGTCAGTCAAAGTCGCTAAATAGCAACTCGCTAAGGTCCAAATCGCTAACACCAAGTCGCTAAGAAACTTAAGTACAAGTCGCTAACAAAATTGAAAGCAAGTCGCTACCTTCACCAAGTCGCTACCCGTAGTGGAGAATCCACTAAGTGTACTGTTTGTCGGCTTGTCTCAATAGACAAGTCGCTAGGACCAAGTCGCTACCAAAAAGCACTACAACTCGCTACTTTTTACTGAAGCAAGTCGCTAATATGAAATTAACTACGAGAACCAAGTCGCTACCAAGAAAACCTTAAAAAAAACACTTTTCAATCCAAAACAAGCTCAACCACAGTGATTCAAGCTTACCAAATCAAAACCCAAGCACATACAATGATCCTAAACACAAAAGTTCACCCAAAATTCAAACTTTAACAATAAAAATGAATCAAATGATGCAAAAACCACTAAACCTTTTCAACCTCAAAAACCATCTAAAAACCACTAGAAATCCAAGGATATGTAAGAGATGATCTAACCTGGCTCTTGATACCATTTGTAACATATTGGATTTCACATACACATCATAACACAAACATAAGTAGGTGTACAAGATGATTTTAGAAAGAGAAAGTAAGAGGTTTGGGAACTTTAGTGAGAGAAAGAAAAATTCTTATTATGAGCACCAACTCTCTACCTTGGGAGGTAGAGAGTATTTATAGTCCTTACATAAATCGCCACCTACGGGCTGTGGATCAGGCATACAGTGGGTAAAGACCCGTCCGTCCTCCACGGTGTTACTTAACTAAATACTACTTAACATTAAATAATCTACGACTACGAGCTTTCTAACGATTACATATACTTGAGGTGACCGACTCTTTAATGATTGGATTTTCTAAATCCTAACAGAGTTGCTCATTTTTGATCTTGTGGATTTTTGGTAAAATGGTTTTTGAAAGTGCTTTTAGAAACAGAATTTTTTGGAGTATGAGAAATGTGTGTGGTATGTAGGTGATTTACTCTTTAATAGAGTTAAGTGAGAAATCAGTAAGTAAATGTGGGGAAGGTATAAGTTGTTGAGGAGTAAATGAAGTCTTTGACTTTGGTGGACGGATTAATGACTTGGAGTTGACCATTTGAATGGGTGTTTAGTATTATTCTAACCACTGCCAGTATGAATTTTGAAACCACTTCTTGTTATTCTAACCACTGCTAACCTTAACAATGTTTCAAGTGTTTGGTTTGTGTTTGTGATGTCCAGGTATGAAGGAGTTTTGTATATTTGGGAGCTTTTTGGAGCTGTTGCTATAGTTGTTAAAAAAAATGTGTGAATCTTTTGTAATCCTTCATACTTATGCATAATATCACTATTTTTAGCTTTGATTTGATTGCTGCAGTCTTAGTCAAAAGATTGGAGTGTGGTTGCTGTATCCACTGCTAGAACTTTTCAAACCACTGCTAGTGGTTTTCAATCCACTGCTAGTGTTTTGCTGATGATAGATACTTGAGGGGCTGTTTTGTAACTTTGGTGATAACGTATTTATTTCCCCAAATCACTGCCAGATCATTTAATTAATCTTCAAATCACTTCCAATTGGCGCTTAACACAAACTGTAACCATTCCCAACTACTTAATTTACATCTCACAACATATCCCATCACTAATCATAATGCCGACTTTGTATTCCAAAACCCATAACCTAGTTGCATATTTGATCAAGAACAATCAATCAGAAGGCTTTCACGAGATGATTGATTTCCTTAACCACATTCCAATCCATTTTGCATTAACCGTAGCACCAACAATCCTTAAATCATATGTACATCAATTTTGGGGAAATGCTGAGATACAGGAGAGAGATGGGTTAGAAGTTCTTAGGACTGTTGTAGATGAAAATGAGATTTTGGTCAATGAGGATGTAATTAGAGGTTTTTTGAGGCTAGAGGATACTGCTGGTATAGTTAATCTTTCTAATGATGACATTTTTGAAAGTTTAGAAAGGTTGGGTTATGAAAGAAGGGGAGATAGAGTTAAATTTCTTAAAGGTATATTTTCTCCTTAGTTAAAGTTTTTGATACACACTTTGCTGATGTGTGTGAGTAATAAGACCACAGGATTTGATGAATTTCCCTCCAAAATTGCAACCACCATTATCTGTCTTTCTGAAGGGAGGGCATTCAATTAGTCTAGGATGATTTTTGATGGATTTATGAAGAATATTAGGGATAAGGGTAAGTATTACTTGTATCCTAGGTTTGTTCAATTGCTTGTGGAGAGTCAGATTGAAGAACCTATTGCTCATAATAGGAAGTATGAGGTTCATCATATGCTTCCTAAAGTATTTGCCCACATGAGGCATCAGAATCTAAATTTCATAGGAAGAGTTACACCATTGTTTCCTAATATGATACCTTTGCCAGATACTCCTGAGTTTGATGATGTACCTGAACCACAACCTTCTCAACCCACTGATGCTGAAACCCCTGCCATCACAACTGAAACCCCGGCTATCACAACTACAACCACTGCTAACCCATTACCTTCAACTTCTGAACCACAAAGGATTCTGTTTACTAGGTGGAGGAGGAAGGGCATCATGTACCCTCAGACTGGTGTTAGTGGTGTAGATAATGAGGCTGTCACAAGGAGTGGAGGTGACGTGATTGGAAGGGCTTCCACACTTACACGATGGCTAATGCGATCGTCGTGACAGTGGAATCATCAATAAGACCCAACCTTTGGCAACTCCTAATGTGGAGAGTTCCTTGGAACTCAACACAAGTGGATGAATCCCTAGCCAAATGGCTAATTCAGGGTGCATAGATGTTCAGGCTAGGTCTGATGCTATGTTTTCTTTACCCAAGGATTCACCTCTCGGAGCAGGTTACATAACTCGAAGTGATGAGGGTAGTTTGGAACATGAAATTGAATTGACGGATCCTGTAAAGGTACATGATGACTTTTCCAATGAACCACCTCTCGGACTAGTTGACACAGGTCGAAGTGGGGAGGATATTCTTGAACATTTCAATGAATTGACGGTTAAGTGTACCAAAATGGAGGTAACAATCTCTAGTCTTCAAGGACTTGCTGTGTTTCAGGGCAGACATATCAGAAATTTTAAACATATGGTGTTTGTTTTGGAGAAGGTTAGGAGACCAGGGATTGCAGTTGTAAGGAAAGCTAGAAAGTAGGCCAAGAAAGTACACTCCTGTCAGGATGTGAATTTGGAGGATGTAACCCAACAGGGGAGGAGTGAATGCATAGATTCAGGGGAGGCAGTGAACATGGATGATGATTTGGATAGTGGAGATCAAGGAGATGATTATGTGGTATCTGATAAAGATGGAAATGAAGCAGTACTTGAAACTTTGAAGAGTGTAGCAGAAGACAAGGATAAGGAAGTAGTGCAGGCAACAACCACTGCTAGTGTTGCTTCAACCACTGCTAGTTCATTTGTAACCACTGCTGCAACTTCATCTGAGGTAAACTTATCTACTGCTAATTTAAATATACCCACTGCTGTAACAACCACATCTACCATAGTCACAACCACTGTTATATCACCACCCAAATCTAAAGAAGTGGAGAAGGAGGCTGCTGGTACTCTACTTCATTTAAGAAAAACTTCAACAAACCCTGCACCTACTATTGCACCTATTCCATTATTTCTTAAACCTACTGGACCTAAACCCTTAAGTAAAAGTTTGACAATTGGTGAGCCTTTGAAGACCAAGGTGGTTCCACCAGACATTGGAAAAGGGAAAGGTATTGCTGAGCCTGAATTGAAGTTTAAGAATAGGAAAGAGCAGATTGATTATGATGCAGTGTTCTCAAAAGAATTGCAAGATAAGGAGGATGCTGAAGCTCTAGCAGCAAGAGAAAAGCAAAAGAAAGAAGATGAAGAAGCTACTCAGAAGTTGTTAGCTAAATGGAATGATCAACAATCCTTTCTTCAAACTTCTAATAAGATAAAGAATGAGTATACTACACAAGAATGGGCACAATTATCTATTGATGAAAGAGCTAAGGTGTTGGGAGAATGGGCAAAGAAGATAAGACAGGAGAAAAATCAAGCTAAAAGGAAGAAACCTCCAACTTAGAGTGAAATGAGAAATGTTATGATGAAGATTATCAGGAACATGGACATGTATGTTGGTGAAGATTTAAGAAAGTGTACATATGAGAGGGTTGAAGATTTTTATTAGAGATGTATGAGAATAAAAGAGGACTTTCTTCCTATGAACTCTGAAAAAGAAGCTGAATGGTTAAAGAGAAAAGCTGATGGTCAGGAGGAATCTAGTTCAAAAAGACAGAAGGTGGATGAAGAACTGGAAAAGAAAGAAAGAACAGAAAAGTATCTTCTGGAGTGTGATAAACCTGAAACTATTAATCCTACTCTAGTAAGAGCAATTCATCCTATAGAAGATTGGCAGATTATCATAGAGAATGGTAAAGAAGTAATTGAGATTACAAGAGCTGATGGGTGGAAAAGTACATATCTCAGTTTTGGATGGTTATTGGATTGTATAACTAAGGGTGATCTGGAACAACTGTGGAAGATAATGGAATTTAGGTATGGAAAGTTTGGTCCAACTGGAGAGTTAGCTAAATTTGTAAGGACTTCTATAAAGAACTTGTGTCAGCCTAATCCTAATAATGAATTTTGGGAAGACTGTGAGGTGGTTGAGTGGCTGCTATATTCATATTGCAAAGTTCATGTTGTGTAGACTACAAAAGAGAAGTTCTTTATGTTTGTTGATAAGGATTATCCATTATCAAAGAAGGTGGCCAGAAAAAAATGGAAGCCAAACTTACTCCACAGGGAACAAAGGCTACACATCCTATTATTGATAAACTATTCCAGAGGATTGAAAAGATTGCAGATATACAAGGACCTTTGGCAATTAAGGATAAATCTCAAGGAAGACTGAAGAGGAAGGCTAATGTTAGATCGATATACTTTAATCAAACTAACTTAACTAGCTTGTTAAGGTTTAATAACCTCGGATAAATCCTAAGTTATTAACAAAGAAACACTGAGCAATCTTTATTAAGTACGCGGAATTTACTTAACAAAGCTAAGAAGAAAAACTTTATTAACAAACTCTAAATCTGCTTATTATGCAGATACTCTAATACAACTCTAAGATAATCGAACTTTTCTCTAAACTCTAATTCGTAAACTCTAAAACTCTTTTTCTGAAATCGTAAGTCATATCTCTAATGCCAATCTAGGAGTCCTTTTATAGGCTCAAGGATATCCTAGTTGGTTTACAATTAATAACCTTGTACGACAAGTAATCTACAATACTTTCCATAAACGAATATAACAGTTTATTTGTTCTAGCAGTACTTTGACTTCCTCTTGCAGTACTTTGACTCTGTCATTTAGCATTACTTTGACTATTTGACTTCTTCCAGTTCTTTTAAAACTACAGTACTTTCATATCTTCATTACTTTGATATCTTCAGCACTTTCATATCCCAACAATCCTCCCCTAACTTGAATTCTACTTGCTTGACTTCAAGTTCCTTTGTGAATATATCTTTAACAGCTTCATCTTTAAAACGGATTGTTCTTCAGTCTTTAGATTATATCTCTGTAGAATCTGTGCTTTTTCAAAGTATCTCTTTAAAATTGTTTTCTTCACATGAAGACATCCAGTAATCTTCATCTTTTCAAAACAACACAACATATGACAATTTGTACAGTGATTTAGTTTAAGTTGCATACTATCCTCATCACATTCAAAGTGAATCATCAAAAATTCAATGGATTTAGAACTCTTTACCAAAGCCATTATCTTTGGAGTAGCCAAATGTTTTGGTGTGTAAGACCATGGTACATTGATAACCATATGATTTTTAGCAAATCACCATCTATCAACAGATTTGTTTAGTCTTTACCAAAAGCTGTACCCTTCTGGACTAGTTAGTTCTTTTATCTAATGGTGAACTAATTACCAATAATGGTTTTCCACTGCCTTTACCACAAGCCATTTCTTGTGGGCTAGCCAACTCTTCACATTTCTGATATGGTGAGTTGATGACCATCCAACTTATTAGCAAGTTGACAACTAAAAACGGATTTGATATATCTTTACCCGAGCCGTTTGCTCATGGATTAGTCAATCCTTTTGTAACCATGGTGGATTGATAACCTATTGATGTTATCATCACAAAAACCATTTATTCAACCTTTATTTCAAAAATATTTATTATTAAGCAAAACGGTTTCTTCTAAAAGTCATTTAACTGGATTAGTTCATCAAACAAGATACTTTGATGAAAGTCTGTCGACGTCAGATTACTTTGAATAAAAGTACTGATATATCAAAAAGCATTTATTCAAATAAAATTCATACCAGTTAAAGATCATTTTCAGCAATGGTAGTCCAGTCTATAAACAAATTAATCACCATGCAAGCAGTTTCATCATCCTCTTCTACTTCCAAACCATGTTCAAGCATTCTTCTCATTAGATCAACTGTAAGAGGATATCTTCTTTCTGCAAACATGTGAATCATTGTTCCATTTTCTAACTCCAGGACATGAACTCCAGATTTGTCAAAGAATCTCCACAAACTATTTCCCGTTTTCTTGATCCTTCCAAATATCATCGTGCTTTCTTCATCAGGTTTCCCACATAGTTACAAGATCCCCATGTAAAACCAATCCAATACCTTCTAATGGATGATCTTCAAAATACGCCTTTATAACTTGATATAAGTAGAATAGATCTACTCTATCAATAACATGCAACAAATCCCATAACCTTTTGAAAACCTTAAAACTTTTATCTTCCTTATAAAAAACCATGTACTCTTCATTCTTGGTTTTCACAACTTTAAAAGTACTGATCTTTGATCTGTTCATCTTTAAATCATCATCTTCCTTGGTATAATCAAAATCTACCACTCTGAGATAATTCTTCAATTCATCACTAGTCTCAGATCTTAATTCAACCTTCTCTTTCTTTGAAAATTGAACATCTGTAACATCAGTTTTTCTTTTCCTCTTTAAGCTTTTCTTCCTTTCAGCTTCAGTCCAATAAGTTTCTTCTCTAAAGTCTTTAATGCCTGCAACATCTTTCTTATAAGCCTCTCTCTCAGCATCATATAATCTTTTCATATCCACATAATTTAGCTTTTGCAATCCTTTAAATCCTCTGCCTTTTAAATATGCCATCATTGCATTCCTTTCTTTAGCTAAATTAGGTCTTCTTGACATGAATCTAACAGGTGTTGGAGACTGTAAAGGTTCAGTAGTTTCAACATCTAACTCATCTTGCACCTTTTGAGCTGCTTCTCTGTCTTTAGCTTCTTGAGCTTGCTGTTCTTCTCTGTCTTTAGCATCTAATTCTTCTTGAACTTTTCTAGCAGCAGCTTCATTCCTAGCCACTTCAAATGCTCTAAGTTTTGCCAAAGTGAGCTTCTTTTTCTTAGTCTCAACCAGAACACCTTTTCCTTTGTCTTTTGGATCAATTGCGGGTTGATCAGTTCTTGGTTGTTCTTCTTCTTGTGCTTCTCTAATAGTAACTCCTCCTCTTGGTTGTGACAAATCAAATAATGTAGCAATTAATTCATCATCACTAGCTGAATGAATAGGTATGTAAGTAGCTTCCTCCTCTTCTTCTCTAACAAATGTAGAAGGACCAGCTTCTTCATCAAAATTTAATACCCTTGGAGTTATTGTATCATGAAAATCAGTACTTTGATGTTCAGTACCTTGAACACCAGTATCAGTACTTTGATGTTCAGTACCTTGAACACCAGTATCAGTACTTTGAACTTGTACTTCTTCTTCTTGTTCCTCAGAATCTGAACTTACAAATTCTTTCTTCTTTGTAATATTTTCTTCAGACTCTTTCTTCTTCATAACATCTTCTTTCAAATTTTCCTTTTCTAAATTCCTCCCCAAGTTGACAGAAGATGGTTGAGGAACCTTCTTTCTTTTTAATTCCTTTCGAAGAGCTTTACGACGTTTATTTTCCTCCTTAACCCATAAGTTGAAACCTTGAATATATGGTTTAACAAAATTTCTCAACCAGAAATAGTTACGCTTCAACTTCCTAATTGTTTTAGCTTGACGCGCAACATTCTTGTTTAACCTAGCTAGCTCCCTTGTCAAAGCATAGTTATCTAACGTCAAGTCTTCACGAGGTATAGAATGAGCATCACCTTGAGGTTGTGAATGCCTCTCAAACAGAATAGAACTTTCGAAGATGAAGTAGGCGTTTTCTCAATTTCCTCTGAACCTCGGACTGAAGAAACATCACCTTGTAACGAAACAGTACCTTCACGAGAAGCACTTGCAGATGCGTACCTTGTGAAGCAGTACCATGATCAGATATCATACCTTCAGTTTCTTCATCCTCTGCAGCTGCATCACGAACAGCTTGTACAATTTCCATCATAGATGTTGTTAAAGGAATATCTCCACCTCTGAACAAGTTACTTCTCCTAGCCATGAAAGTATAGATTTTAGGTTGTTGCACAATACAGTAGTAAAGCGCAGTTTTGGAACATCACCATTGCTTGTTCAAGAAAACCCAGTATAAACCTTGGATACATCAACCAAGTTGCCCCAGATGATATATGAGAGAGCATTCCATCCAAAATAAGTCGTGAAAAGTTAAACACTCTGTCTGTAGCTAAGCCAACCACTGCAGATGCAATATTGGACCCAACTGCTCCCAAGAAGTGCTTTTAGAACTTATGCAATGGAGCAAAACATGAATCAAAAACTTCCATTGAGGACAGAATAATGCCTTCTTAAAAGTTTGTTCAGTCAAAGAACCTTCATAGCCCAAAGTACAAAGTATCCCAAATCAGTTGCTTGGCAAATCTAATAGCCCCTTCTTCATCTCCAAATAATAAATCATCACGAATGGAGACCTCTGTAATCTTGATAGTCTTTCCAGCAACTGAGGATCTAATATAATATTCATCCTCCTCCATATTCTCTCTAGCATTAGCCCAAAATTCTTGAATCCATGGTTCAATAACATCTGGCTCAACTAAAAGAGCATAACTAATAGGCGACCCAACTAGATAATCAATGATATCATAGAAAGCCACATTCGCCTCAGTCTTATCCAAATTAGCCACCATATTGTGCTTCGAAACAGTTAAACGATTCACCATTGTTGAAAAAGTAATCACAATAGAAAGATTATATCGAATAATAAAGAGATGGTAATTGGAAGATAAATATGGAAAAGAGGTAATGAATAATGTGAGAGGAAAATCGAAAGTTGTTATTTATAGGTAGGATTTTGAAAAATCACTGCCCAAAATAAAATAACCGTTGGCTTTAATTACCCTCCACTATTACCGTTGGAACAGTACTTTAATACGACAAACAGACTTTCCACATAAGCAGATTTTCCAAGCGGTACTTTCCCAAGCGGTACTTTCAGGAAATACAGTACTTTGCCAAAAACCTTCACATAAACTAAGTAATACACAAACATCCTCCCCTCAAGCAATACACAGGACTATACCTAACACCTTATAGTCCTCCCCTCAAACATAGCTTACTAACTAATATACTCAAAACACTGAAAAAACAAAAAGAAACTTCTTGTCTCCTGTCATGCTCACAGAACAACCACTATCAACAATAAAATGATCTTTAAGCTCCTCTTCTTGGTTGCCCTGTCTAATAAGATGAAAAAGTTAGTGGCTTTGAGGAACCCAAGCCATTACTGACTTGTTTTCCCCTTGTGGAGTGATATACTCACATTCTTTGAGTATATAATCTCCACTGTTTTCTAAAGCTTGATCCAGCATTATCTTGTTATTCAGAACATGTGGTTTTTGAACAAAACTCTCTTTTGCCAGTTCATTCTCCTTTTCTTGTATCACAAAAACATCTGATTCACTTTTTGTTGAACGTATTGTGTGTCCCTTACCAAGACTTTCCCTTTTTACCCATTCAGTTTTAACAGGTGGTTCCTGTGATCTAGATCCCCTATATGAATTGTGATACATTCTAGGTTGATAGTGAGATCTCCTAGAATTCCTATTCCAAGCAGTGTTATCAGTACCTTGTCTCTGAGCAGTACTTTGGAAAGTACTGTGAGATACTGAAGAGAACCTCGATGTGGGTATCTATTATCCGGGTGTGAAGTTTCGTGATTAATCCTATTTGAATTAGTCCACACTGGTTTGTGCTCTCTAGGTTTCTGATTTGTAGACTTATTCCTTGTAAACTTGCTTAGATATTCTGAGTGTTTGTCACAGTCTTTGATTAAGTGAGTAGGACTATAACACACAAAACACAGTTTTTGACCCATATGACCAAAGTGATTTCTTCTATGTTTATGCCCAAAATTATTTTGCCTTCTAGATGGCTGATAAAATCTGTTTTGACCAAAATTATCCCTAAAAGGTTTAGCAGTATAGTTTTGAAAGGGTTTTGCATAAGGTGCTGCTTGTTCAGAAGGTACTGCTTGTTGAGCAGATACTTTGGTTTAAAGGATCTGCTTGAATATTTTCAACAGTTTCTTTGGGTTCCTCAGACCTAGATTTAGCAATAAGCTTCTTCCTAAACTCTAGACTATCTACACCATAACGAGAAACATCAGGCCTAGCAGGTTGATGATTAATAGGATGAGGAACAGCATGATAACCATTGTCTTTCTTATATGCAGGAGGTGAGTCACTTAATGAACCATCATTACTAGATGTATCTACATAATTAATGAGTTCTTCATCACTAGTGATTATATCCTCATACTCACCTTCATCCTGATTACTAGATTGGTTTTCTTCTATCTTACTAAAATCCATACCAAAACCTAATCCAGTTTTAAGATAAGCTCTTTGCTGTTTTTGAACATAAGAAACATGTGACAGACCTGCTTCACCCCAAGCAAAGAAACTTAGCTAACAAATCATCTCTTTCCTTAGTTAATTTCTCAATTTCAGCAATTTTACAGTTTAGTTTCCATTCACTAAGTTTTAACTTGTAATCCTGTTGTTCATACTTTCACCCAAGCCATTTCATTATTTTCATGTGTTATGATTTTAGCTTCCATAGACTCTAAAGTAATTTGATAACCTGCTACCTCGGACCTAGCCTTATACGTTATCTCTTTCGTAAACATAAGCATTAAGTACTTTTTGATAAAAATCATGACACTTAGAACATACCTCTGTGATAGGAGTTGATGCAGATTCAGTCGACATCTTGAATATAGTTGAAGTAGGGTTTCTTCCTAGTCAGAGTTTCCACACAAGCTCGATACCACTTGTTGGATCGATATACTTTAATCAAACTAACTTAACTAGCTTGTTAAGGTTTAATAACCTCGGATAAATCCTAAGTTATTAACAAAGAAACACCGAGCAATCTTTATTAAGTACGCGGAATTTACTTAACAAAGCTAAGAAGAAAAACTTTAATAACAAACTCTAAATCGCTTATTATGCGATACTCTAATACAACTCTAAGATAATCGAACTTTCTCTAAACTCTAATTCGTAAACTCTAAAACTCTTTTTCTGAAATCGTAAGTCATATCTCTAATGCCAATCTAGGAGTCCTTTTATAGGCTCAAGGATATCCTAGTTGGTTTACAATTAATAACCTTGTACGACAAGTAATCTACAATACTTTCCATAAACGAATATAACAGTTTATTTGTTCTAGCAGTCCTTTGACTTCCTCTTGCAGTACTTTGACTCTGTCATTTAGCAGATACTTTGACTATTTGACTTCTTCCATTTCTTTTCAGCTTTACAGTACTTTCATATCTTCAGTACTTTCATGTCTTCAGCACTTTCATATCCCAACAGCTAATATGTCTAAAGTTGTGGATTACACATCTGAGTCAGAAACTGAAAAGAAGGATTGAGATGTTGTTTCTTTCTTGTAAGTGTTTGGATACATCCTCCAAGACTGATGTTTTGAGCTTAAAGGAAACTTGACAAATTCTATTTGAATATATCAAGTTTAGGGGAGGATTGTTGGGTTTTAGGTTCCACTGATCAGGAATTATTCTAAGTACGGAACCACTGCTAGAGTAATAGACACCACTACCAGAAGAAAGGAATCCACTGCTGAAGTTAAACCAAGGCTAGTAGTATTGTGTAACCACTGTTAATATATTGTAACCACTGCTAGTTGATAAGTCGGTTTAATATTTTGTATTAGATAAATATGGAAAAGATATTTATCTTGTAGGTTACGTATTGTATAATGTAAAGGACTCCTTAGCCTATAAAAGGAGGTCCTAGGTTAGATTAGATATACGTGTGTTTTATATCTAAGGTCGATACACTTTATCTAAGGTCGATACACTTCAAGGTTGTAAAACCCTAATACTATTCAGAGTATTCGTTATTAATATAATTGAGGTTTTAGTGATTTCTATTGTTCTTCTTCTTAAGGTTAAGCATTATATTCCGCATAGTGTTTAATAGGTTATTGTTAAGTCAGTTTCTATAAGGATCGTTTGCTCAACTGAGATCAACAAACCTGCAAAGGGCATATGGCGTATCCACTGCTGGAGATAGGCCGTATCAACACATGGAAGAATTCACTAAGTATTCGTGAAATTGAAGTCATACGACGTTTTGAAGATATTATCTCAGTCCAATATATCAGAATTCAAAAGGAATACAACATATCACTATTCAACAGTACATTGTATTTAAAGATTCGCCCATTGGGAATATTCTTTCTTATTCCTCACTCAAGATATCTGGAATACGGCTGTATTCGTGAAATTGAAGTCATACAGCTGTATTGGTGAAATTGAATTCACTAAGTATTGGTGAAATTGAAGTCATACGGCTGTATTGGTGTGTCAGACAGAACACTATAAATACCAAACCCTATTACGGATTTTATATACAACTTTCACCACCACAACCAATTTTCAAGCTTTGTTCTACCAAGATTTCAGTCCCAAAAGCCAGTAGATCAAGAGGAGAAAGTCTCGTATCATTATACGAAGTGTATTCAATTGGTTTGCACGTAAATTACATTATGTCTTCTATTTGCGAAAATTTTGTAATTTCCTTTTTATTTTCTACTTACATTATAGCCTAACACCCAAGGGTGTTAGCCATATTATGACTACTGTGTTCATGTTATTTCATTTATAAAGATTTGATGCATTGTTTTGGATAATTTATGTGTTTACCATTTAAATAGTATTCTCGTTTATTTGTTTAACATTTGATCTTTATTGTTTAGATCCTCATAGTGCAATTCGTTAGCTATATAGGTGATCCGTATCACTATGGTCGGTACTCTTGACCTGGATTTATTAGTGCCCTTCCTTAGGACTCGAGGAGTAGGAACCTGAGGTTAGACAAATAATTCTAAAATACTTAAGTTAGTATAGTTCTCTTCAATAAAGTGACAGCATGAGAAAAGTAGGTTTCACAAGGACCAACGAGTTACTGTAGATAAATCACATAGATTAGTTAACACCACTTATTGCATGAATGTAACTGATTAGACCGATGAATTTCTTCAAGGATATAGGTTGCGTTCATATAACTAGGTAACCATGAAATCTGGCCTAGTTAACTTAGATAGAAATGCGTTATCTACACATTTCTGATGTCACCAACACTTTACATTAAATAATTGCACTAATAAACGGATAACTAGTAACGTAATAGGAGTAATAATGCTAGCACTTCCTTTCAAACTTGATCACAACCTTAGTATAATTAGTAGTTTAATTAGTTTTGTGGAAAACTAGAAGGGGGGGTTGAATAGTTTTGCCGATTAAAACTTCATTGTAAAGTATTTAGATCGACTTATGTCAATCCATTTAGATTGTGTGTTGGATATCGATAGATAGACATATACATAAATAATACAAAGAGATAGAGAGTAGAGGAACAAAAAATCACGACACAAGTGCTTATAGTGGTTCGGCTACAAGGACTCCTTCCTTGCCCTACTCCACTCTCTGACTACCCAACTCGAGAGTTTCTAAGCACTACACAACACAAGCTCCTTAATATGGTGGAGAAGCCTTCACAACATCGCCTACACTTTATCTGGTATAATACTAGACACCGAGTTCTTCCACGAGGTAAAACCAAACGTATCACAACGTCACCTACACTTTATCCGGTACAAGGCTAGAAACCGAGTTCCATTACCAAGGAGGAAATACTACCCAGTACTACAACCCAATAGAGACAAACTCCTTTTTACAATACTGTAAAGGATATCAATATCCTTTAACTCAAACTACAAAAATATACATCGACGCCCCATATCGAATGTACACCTTCACTATACACCAATGCCTTCAAGTCGACACACTAATGGAGGGAGAGAAGAACTATCAATAAGATGCACTTCAGTGGTCTTGATGAAGACGAAGCTTAGCAACTCATGACCTTGAGTTTGCATGTCTTCAAGAGGTTATGATCTCGCATTTAAGAAGAACCTAAAAAATCACACAAAGAGAAAACTACATAGAATGATCCTTTTGATATGAGGTTAGAGAGGTTAGAACATAGAGAGAAGATATGTCTGAAAAGGGTAGTGAGCAAGAGAGAAATGGCTCATTATTTATAGGCAAACTACCTACAGTATCAACGGTTCCGGTGGATCCCTTACCCAAGGGATCCGGCCAGTGCAAACTAAGGGATCCAGCTGGACTAGTCCGGATTTTGGTTTGCAAACCGGGTTATGGGTTATGGGTTATGGACCATGGGTCATGGACTTTGGATAATGGATACCAAACAAGATATAATGTACCTAGTCAATGGGTCATGGATCTTGGGTCATGGATCATGGATAATATCCAACATGACTTCATGCATGATGTCATGCAATGGATCATGGGTTATGGATCATGCTCCATGGGTATGGGTTATGGACTTTGGTTTTTACCCATCATTTACCCATTACAAGTTATATTAAGCACACATACATTTTTATAAAATATAAGTAAACAACATTACTTGTAAGTGTTTATAAAAATGGTTTTGGTTTTATATAACTTATTTAACTAAACATGTTTTGATGGTTTTATATGTTTAGTAAAAGTGTGTTAGTAAACTATTGGCTTAAAGCTTTTACGTATTTTATTTATTTCGTTAAAATGATTTTACGTTTGTTATCTACAAAATATTAGAAGATCGTAAAATATAAATAAACTTTTTTATGGTTTATTTGTATTAACAAGTTTTATTTATTATTTTAATAGTTTAATCAATCAAAATACAAACCTCATTAAAAGATAAATAAATTCACTAGGTTAGGATAAGAGTCACCTACTCCTTGCGAACGACCCACACTTACCAGTCACTAACTATAATTGATCGGGTACACTGCCCGTTAGTATTAGTCTAGAAGGTAGTCCGAAAAATATAAATTTAGAACTCTACAGTTAACACGCTTTCAAATATTCAACAAAGATGAACGAATGTTAAGAATGCAATGACTACACTACAACACTTCGTATCTTGACGATTACTATTGTTCTTCTCTTGCACTTGGAAGGGTAGATGTTTGGATCACTTTAAATAAACTTAAACAAAGCTTAATGATAAAAAAAAAATGAGTGTTTATAAGACTAAAAATAAGCAGACTATGTGCCAAAGGTGAGTATAATATGAAAAATGAGCCACTATTTATAGGTAAGAGAAATTTGACTCTGGAGGACGGTTCCTTTGTTCCCAGATATATCTAGGAACTATCCTTAATTTAAGGGAACTGTCTGACGTGTCAAACACTCTTTTTTTTGTCTTTTTGTGATGGCTTATTTATGAATTAAACTTTCATAAATAAGATGAATGGTAGGGATGAATCATTTGGTATGTAAAATAACTCCCTTAAAAACTAAAAATAAAAGTATAACAACTCTATGCTTTTTGATCATATTTTTTATGACTATTTTAATGATAAACTTTTTGGAAAATAAAATTTAAATTTTTTTATTTAAAAGTTAAATTAAAATAATAAATGTATTTTTATTTTTATTTTTTGTCATTTGAAGATAGTAAAGGTACATTTTAAATTACCTTTAGTTAAGAGGGTTTAATTAAAGTTTATAATCTCGTTTATAACGGTAAGGGGGTTGTGATTACATATATTTATTATATACTAGACGAGTACCCGTGCATAGCAACGGGATTTTATAGCGAAATATCGTTAGTGATAAAAAAAAGTTTATGGGTTATAAACGAAAAATAATAAAAGTTTGAAAATTTGGGGATTAAACATAATGTTTTCAAACCCGGTTCGACCCGGGTGGTTCAACCGGTTGAACCGTTCCTGTAGAAAAATGGGTATATTTAAACCGAGTCAACCCGATGGGTTGGGTCGAAAACGGGTCAAATTAAACCGGGTCAACCAGTCGGGTTTGATGCGTTCCGGGTCAACCCGTTATTCGGTGTGTATTAATAGTTTCGTTTTGAAATATATGTTTTCAACATTTCTTTTTTTAGTTTCAACTTTTCACGTTTTACTTTTTGGTTTTTCCTTTATATATAGTATAGCAGGTACCGCGACGCTTTCGTACGGCGGTACTTTGACGATTAACCGGATAAATAAATCTTGATGAGACCTAATTTCACCAGTTTGTATCGGTTTCAACGGGTCATCTCTGATTCGTTTTCGGATGGCTTTTATTGGTTAGCCGAACCGGAAGCGACACCGGTTCCTGGTTGAACCATTTGGTCCGGTCCGGTTTTCAAAACTATATATACCATGAACTTGTTAGCTTGTATGAAGCTTTTTGTGTTTTATTAATTTGTATATTCTGTATAATAACATGTACTTTTCATTTTAGGTTGTTTTAAAAATAATATTAATTAGTGTGTTCAATTATTTTATATTTTGAATTATGTTGTAGTTTGTTTAAATTGTACATTGTGAAAATTTTATTGTACTTTTTAATAAAGTGTTTTAATTGAGTGTTTTTAATTTGATAGATATGTTTTTATTTGGTTGTACAATGTGAATAAATTATTATACTTTTAAGTAACATGTTTTAATAAGAGTATTAATTATATTATGCATTTCTCTTATATTTAATTTTCAAGATTTCACTTTTTAAGATTTGACCATACACACATTATATATAGTATAGATAGAGAGATAACGGTAAGGGTGAGAGTCTAAAGAAAAATAATCTTATTATAACCAGGCGTTAAACACACTACATTATTTTATAATCGTTGATACAATACTGTTGTATATTTATAAAGAGAGATAGCAGTAAGGGAAAGAATCGATGTTAAAAAAAAAAGTAAGGGAAGGAATCTAAATTAAGAACTAATCTATATTACTTATAATGTATGAAGACATCTCACTCTTAATTTTAAGACGTACAAGAAATTAAGCATAGTTTACAACTCTTTAATGCATCAAATTTTCAGAATTACAACAAAGTAAGCATATTGTACAACAAAATAAAGCGTGCTGTCATTTTAATACAAAAATTCTATCAAACAACATTAACGCTATTAAAAACACTCTTAACCAAAAATTACAACCATTTAAGCACAATGTACAATAGCTGCAACCAATTTTCAGATTTACAACAAAATAATCATAGTGTACAACAAATAAGCATGATGTAATTTTCAGACTTACAAAATTAATGCTATTAAAGTGTTCAATGTTATTAATCACTATAATGACTACTACTTACAAGAAAAGAAACATAGTGTACAACACTTTAATGCACATAATTTTCAGACGTACAAGACAATAAGTATAGTGTACAACAAAACACCACATTAAGGCTATTTAATGTGGTCAATTATTTAACTGGTAAATAAATACAATTAATACAGTTATTAAACAACTCTTTACATAAGAAATACAAATTATCAAACATATTGTACAACCAAATTAAACATAATTCCTCGTGATTAAATTTCACTACTACAAATAATAAAGCACGTTATACAAATATTCAAGCCTGAACGGGCAACGGGCCTAATGGCTTGAGCCCGAACGGGCGCGGACCAGACGGGCTCGAGCCCGAGCAGACACGGGCCAAGGGGTTCGAGCCCGAACGGGCACGGGCTATACGAAATTTTTAATATCCATAAATTTATTGTTAAAAATAACATAATAAACTAAAATACATTATTTATCGAAAATTTTTATTTCAGGGTACCCGCCGCTGCAACGCGCGGGTACCCTGCTAGTCTTATTATAACCGGGCATTAAATTAAATTAAATACACTACATAATTTTATAATCGTTAATACAATATTATATTTATGTATATTTATAGAGAGAGATACTGTAAGGGAAAGAATCTAAATTAAAAACTAATTTTACTATAACGAGGCATTAAATTGATACAATATTATAGTGTTGTATAATTTATAGAGAGAGATATCGGTAAAGGAAAGAATCTAAATTAAAAATTAATCTTATTATAACGAGGCATTAAATTAAATACACTACATAATTTTATAATCGTTAATACAATATTATATAGTTGTATATTTATAGAGAGAGATATCGGTAAGGGAAAGAATCTTAATTAAAAACTAATTTTACTATAACGAGGCATTAAATTGATACAATATTATAGCGTTGTATATTTAGAGAGAGAGATATCGGTAAAGGAAAGAATCTAAATTAAAAACTAATCTTATTATAACGAGGCATTAAATTAAATACCCTACATAATTTTATAATCGTTAATACAATATTATATAGTTGTATATTTATAGAGAGATATCGGTAAGGAAAAGAATCTAAATTAAAAACTAATCTTATTATAACGAGGCATTAAATTAAACACATTACATAATTAAATTTTTTTTATATAATAAAGGAATTACATCATTCCAAAGTGATTTTGTCAATTTATTTTTATTGAAAAAACAATTGGGCCAATAAGTGAGCTCTATTTCGCCACATAAGCAAAATCGTATGATGTGATTGGTTAATAAAAGTCAAAATTAAGTTGATTTTGGTCAAACTTTAATAAATTTGGTGAGAAATTTGGTTGATAAAAAAAAACACATAAAAATATTGGTGTTAAATTTGTGAAAACAAAAACTTAAAAAGAGAGGAGGTAATTAATAAAACTTTTGTGGTTGAATTTTTAAAAAATTATATAGAGTTAAATGTAATATTAAAAGCTTTCATGCTTTTTAATAACTTTAGATTATAAACAAATATCCTCGTATACTTTATATATTAAAAAACACAATGTATATGTTGTTTTAAAATAACAACATAAAAATTTGCATAAAATTATAAGTGTCAAATTTTTTTAATATATACGTTCAATAAGGACTCATTTATTTCATTTTTAAAAGTTTAACCTATGTAGACACGAGTTTACATTTTAAATACCGCTAAATTACCGAAAACGGGAATATAATTATCAAATTTTAAGCACGGGTTATTTTAATATAAAAATAAATATATGCGATTTTACTTATAACAATGACTTGTGTAATTCTTATTTATTTATATAAGGATATCTTGAAAAGCATTTTTAAAAAACTTTAAGGAGTATACTTTAACTTTATCAGCGCTCATTATGTGCTATTAAATTTACATCATGTGTACAACATAATATCAGTAGTGAAACTTAAATAACAACATTAACATCTTTGTCAGTTAAATAAAATTAAATCTTAAGTTACCATACATAAGTTTTTACAAATATTTTACCAAATTCTAATAGATATTAATGCATAATGAAAAACTCGTGCATAAGTATTAGTTATACTTATATCACAATTTTCATGGGCAAATTTTTATATGTGTATATACTTAACTAAAATGTTAAAATAAATTTAATTTATGCGTAAACATCGTGCATGCACGAAACTTTTAACTATATAATTATATGCAATTACCTTTAAAAACACAATATTCTGTATTAATCCAAAAGAAATTTTTTTTGTCAAAACCTCGTGCGATCACGGGTATTATAACTAGTTATATTATTAGAGGAATTTTCATTTGCTTACTAGTATTATTCTAATGCTTACTAATGGAATAATTCTCACCATCCATTTAGTTTGATTTAATGGTGGGATTAACCTAAAATTTAATAGATAAATCTAATTTCATGTTTTCTTTCTTGTTTTTTTTTTTTTTTTTTTTTTTTTTTGTTTTTTTTTTTTTTTTTTTTTTTTTTTTTTTTTTTTTTTTTCTTAAATCCACATTTTTTTTTAAATTAAAGTTTTTTTTAATTCACGTTATTCACGTTTGTTTTCTTCGCTTTCATACATTTTCGTCTGTTTTCATACGCTGTCCTGTTTCGTCCATTACAAGTTGCCCTTCTACATTTTCGCCCGCTTTATATGTTTTCGTCCGGCTTACGTTTTCGCCCATTATTTATATGTTTTTTTTTTTCAAAGCGTTGTCCGCCATACGTGTTTACGCTTTCATATCGCTGCCCATTCATATATATTCGTCCTTTGTAACGTTTTGTCCGGCTTTCACGCTTTTAAATGATATTCAGATGATCACAAGTGATATTCTGTGAATATCACATGTGATTTTCTGAATATAAAAACTAATTTTCAACTAATGTTTTGTAACATGAAATCACAAGTGATATTCAGAATATCACAAAGTGATACCTAGAAAATCATAAGTGATACTCATAATATCACAAAGTGATACTCAGAATATCACAAAGTGATATTCAGAAATCACAAGTGATATTCAAAAAATCACAAATTGATATTCAGAAAATCACCAAGTGATATTCCGAATATCACAAAATAGTCACTAACGTATGGAAACGCGCAAAAACGTAAGAAACAGACCAAAAGGTAAGAAAACGGACCAAAACGTAAGAAAACGGACGAATACTTATGAAAAAGTATGAAATGAATAACACGTCTAAGAGCGGACGAAAACATATGAAAATTGGACAAAAACGAAAGAAAACTGACGAAAACGTGATGAAAACCACTCAAAAACGTATGAAAACGAACGAAAACATATGAAAACGGGTGAAAACGTATGAAAACGGATGAAAACAGACGAAAGCGGACGAAAACAGACAAAACGTATGAAATCGAAGAAAAAAACACGAATTAAAAAAACGTGAATAACGTGAATTAAAAAAAATAAAAAATAAATAAAGAACGTGAATTAAAAAAACGTGAATTAATAAAACGTGAATTTTAAAAATTAAAAAAAAAATAAAAAAAAGATATAATTAAAAAGAAAGACAAAAAGACAAGAAAAAAAGAAGATGGACTTAGCTTTATATATTAAATCTCAGATTAATCCTCACCATTAGATTAAACTAGATGCATGGTGGGGATTTGTCCTTTGATAAGCATGAATTCGTGGGTAAGTACAATAAAGTGACTTATGATAAGTATTAAATTTGTATGATATATCTTTTTATCATGATATCATTTTCAAATTTTAATGTGACACAAACCCTAATTTCGCCTTATAAATACTCATCATTCTGTATTGTATGATATTCATGCAGTTAAGACAACGCCGAGTTACATGATAATATTTGGTATTGTGCTTTTTTGATATGATTTTCTGATATCTTTAAATTTTACAAATCTTATTTGTAAATTTATGTTAATTGATGCGTGGGGTTCGGGGTCGAGAAGACTTCCTTTTCTACGAGCAAGTTTTTCAACCCTTTAGGTAGTGAACCCAATCGTTGCTAGTGTAGTATGTAAGCCCAGGATTGATTTGCTTCTGGGAATAGGAATGCTAGAAAGAGATATATGACGAGAATGGTGTGAGGAGATTCTTTTAGTCTTTTATGGTTTTAGAAAGCAAAGTAAATATCTCTCGGGTATAAGAGTGGGGGATGGTACTTCTACCAATTTCTACTACTTTTACTAATTACTAAACTAATTAACTACTTAACAAAGGATAGATTATGTTTAATGTAGGTGTGCTCGTATGATGATTAAAGATGTGTTTACTTAGATGTTCTTATTCCCTATTTATCTTTTATTGGTCGGTTGAATTGTCACATCCTTTATCTTAATTGGTGCATTGTATTCCTTTTGGTCGTAGGGTGGTGCCTAGTTCCCTAGTTCTATGAATTGCAACTCTCCTCTAGATTAGCCAGGATCAGCGAGTGCAATGGTATCTCACCCGAATACTCTATTCCCCTTAAGCTACAACTTACGCAATAAACACAACGAATGGTCTAAGTGCACTCTTAAGTTTTTTTTGCTATTTAGGACGTTCAAGCTCACAACAATTAAAGAAGAAGCCAGTTTTCCTTAATCTAGTGTCTACCAATTAAGACAAGAGACAACCTAACAATAATTAACAACTAGGTTTCATAGATCTAAGCAAACACAAGAATAATTTAGCTACTCAGGTTAAACAAGCAAGCATACACACATACAATTGAATATGGGTAGACATAATGATAAATTGGATTAACAAACTTATCTTGTGATGTAAAATAGGGTATGGGACCCTAGAATACTGTCCAAGTTGGACTACAAATGAATTAGGGTTTGCTCTCCAAAGTTCTACCTCCTTTAAAACAGAAAATCGAATTCTATAAATAGATTTACAAGTGCGACGGTGTTACCTTTTGCTAGTGACACCGTCAGGTCGCCGTCATTAGGGTTTCGTTTGGACCAAGTCATCGTTGGGACGGTGTTAGTTGAGATCTGTGATGCCGTCAGTCTTCATGAAGGACGTCGTCTGAGCTTGGTTCTTGGGCGTCTGGTGTAGAAATTGAGGGTGACGCCTTCCAGAGTTTAGGCGTGACGCCGTCAGGTTGTAGAACCAGAATTTCACCTGAGCCGTCGTGTGTAATTTGATCAAATATTCTATAAAGGGACGGCGTTGCCCTTTGGTTGGGACGCCGTCAGGTGCTGCAGGAGTGCCTTTGATCTTGACTGTGCCATTTTCTTCATGTTTTCGCTCCTTTTCGTCCAAATATGCTTCATTCCAACATTTTGCTTCCAAATGACCTAAAATGTGAAAAGGAATGATTTTAAGTAGTAACGGATATAAAATGTAATGATTTAGGGCTTAAATGACCCCCTAAAAATGTATGTTTTAAATTCTTATCATTAACGCTAATGTGTAGGGATTTATATTTGTAAAACAGATTTAAGTTTGTTTAAGTCTGTTTAGTATTAGTTCTGTTAGTATAAAGGTTAAGTCTGGTAGGCATAGAATTCATTGTTAAGTTTGCCAATACAAAGTTAAGTATGGCAGACCTAAGTTAATACTAGTTAGTATTTGTAGTTAGTTCTGTTTATGATAAAACAGAATAGTTTGTTAGAGTAATATTAGGTAAGGATATGTACGCTTAGAGATATCTTAGGAAGAGATATCTTTATCCTTCTAAACGTTTTGTAGTCAATTAGGTTTCCTTAGTATATAAAAGGATCCCTAATGTATTAGGTTAAGGTACGAGTTGTAATCCTTAACCATTAATCAAAGCAATCAATAGAAAATACAAAGTTAGTATATCATTGTGTTCTTCATAATTTTTGTGTTAAGTTTCCGCATTAGCACATTAAGGATTTGTTAAGAGTTCTTCACATAGTGAATTTGGATTTATTCAAGTTTGCTATAAGTCATATAAAGGCTACTTAGATCCATAACTTTGGATCTACAATTGGTATCAGAGCCTATAGAAGGACTCTGTTGTTGAAGATACACAATCAAAAACACTCATTCCAAACCAGAAAACATCAAACATGTATGACAAAGCAATTGAAACCTTCTCTGACCACCCTAGTGATGAAGAATCCAACCATGAAGATAGAGCAGACAACTCTCAACCTAAGCAACCCCAAATTACAAATACCACAACCATCTCCAACATGAAGCTTCCACCATTGAAGAAAGATGAATATGACATCTGGGCTATGGAGATTGAGAACTATCTAGAATATACTGATAATGAAGTGTGGAAGGTGATACAAAAAGGAAACTCTAAAAAGAGGGTTTCCAAAGGAAAAGATGGCACTTACACTGTATTGCCACATGTTAATGATGTTGAAAGTCTTGCTGTGGAGAAAGACAGAAAGGCCAAGAACATCTTGTTAATGGCACTTCCCAAGGAGCATATCAGACGTTTTAATGGGATGGATGATACAAAGGAGATCTGGGAGGCAATAAAAGTAAGATTTGGAGGGAATGATAACTCCAAAAAGATGCAAAAGGCTGTCTACAAACAACAATTTGAGGCCTTTACTATTTTAGCTTGAGGATTAGAGAAGGGCTGACGGATTGTTTCAACAACTATTGTCACAATTGGAAGCCCATGGTGCTGCTGTTTCTGATGAGGATGGCAATCACAAATTTCCTCAGGTCTTTGCCACAAGAATGGTCAAGTCTGGCAATGACCATGAGGACCAAACCTAAAATTGACATCATGTTAATTGATGATCTGTACACCAAAGGGTTTTGAACGGAAATCAAGAGTGTGTCAAAACCATCGTCTTCTAGCTCTCAGAATGTTGCTTTTGTCTCACATGGCAAGAGCAGTACTAACCAAGTTAAGTCTGGTGGTAGTTATAGTACTTCTTTAACAAGTACTAATGAAAGAGGGCCACCTGCTAGATTTGCTGATGAGGTTATCTACTCTCTCTTTGCTAAATCATCAGAAGAGATGGATTTGCTCAATGAAGATCTGGAGCAGATTGATGATACAGATATTGAGGAGATGGATATAAATTGGCAGATAGCTATGATTTCTATCAGGATGAACAGGTTCTTTAAGAGACATGGTAGAAGAGTTCGTTATGATCCAAAGACTCTTGTTGGCTTTGATAAAAATAAGTTTGAGTGCTACAACTGCCATAAGCCTGGTCACTTTGTAAGGGAATGTAGATCTCTTGTGGCAACTGATCGGAAGAAGAAGGAATCTCCCTATCAAACAAAGGAAGTTGAGAAGAATGAGGGTCAAAAGGTTGTCTGGTCAACCATGGATGGAGGTGCTATCAATTGGGGAGAACATGCCGGAGAGTCTACCAATCATTATGCCTTCATGGCCATTGGCTCAAACATTCAGGTATCCCTATGTTCCAAACTCTGTGTTGATTCATATAACCAACTTAAAACTCAAAGTGATGAGCAATTAACTCAGTTGAGAGAATAGGAAGCACAAATATTAGCTTATACCAATGCTGTCAAAACCTTAGAAGCACAAATTTCAAATATTCAAAAACAAAATTCATCACTAAATGAAAAACTGATTTTTCAAGCTAATGATAATTTTGAAAAAGATGAAAAGCTAAGAAAATATAGAAGAATTGGTATGAAAGCTCAACAAGAAAGAGATGAATTAAAGAAAATAGTTGGGTCTTGGGGAGAGTCTTCTAAGAATCTACATAGGCTAATTAATTTTGGCATGAGCTCTAATTGTAAATTAGGCTTAGGTCATGAGATTAAATCAGATAGTGAGGTTTTAAGTTATGAGGAAGAGATGAAACCTGGTATATTTGGTAGTTCAGAAGACGACTATATTGGTAAACCACTTTATAATAGATTTGTTAAAACTGATAATTATAAAGGAGTTCGACCACCACTTAATGAAGACTACACACCTAAACCTGAACAAAAGTTTGACGAGTATTTGTTGATTACAGCAAATGGAAAAACCCTGAAACACTTGCTTCTCAAGACTATCCATTGAATTTTCTGCCTGTCAATCCAATGACAGTTTAGGATCCTTTAAGAAGAGTCCTAAGACCAATGCCTCAGAAGACAAATCTAGTGAGTATTCTACCTGTCAATTTAATGAAAGTGAAGGATCCATTGGAAATGTCTCTGAATGTTCTCTTGAGCTTAAAGCTGAACCCATAAAGATCTCCAAACCAGTTCTAATCAGTAAGCCTAATGTGCCCAAACTAAAACAAGCTGAGCCTGTCACTTTTGCTAAAACTGTTGTGTCTACACCAGAAATAGTTAAACCTAGTTGTGTCCAAATGTAAAACTCCTAGGCAAATGATTAAACCCGGAGACACCTAAAGTAGACGAAGAATTAGAAGAGAGACGCAGCGTGTGGTCTCCCGTGTGGTAGCATCAAGGTCGATGGAATCAACGATTTTAAGGAAGTCCTTGAGATGCCGATTAGGATCTTCGGAACGAAGTCCATGGAATGCACATCCATTTTGCACCAACCGGAGGGTTTCGGATAGTAGGCCGTAGTTTGAGCTTGATCGGGAGCTCAATGGTGTTCCTATAGCCTTGGTGGCTTGGTCTAGAGTATTCTCCAAGAGTACGGCCTTCCGGGTCAATTGGTGGTGGTTCGATAGGAAGTGGTTGATTTGGTGGTGGGTTATCACCTTCTATGATGAAAAGTGATGGGGCTACGAACAAGCAAGGGAACCTAAACAAGATAATGAAAATGAGAAAAATCTTATTTGATAGGAATCAAGCAAGGGAACCTAAACAAGATAAAGATCTAACTAGCTATTCTATTTCCCGGAGTTCGGGGTCAAAGGAAACTTCCTTTTCTTCGAGCAAGTTTTTCAAACACCTAGGCAGTGAACCTAGTCATTTTAGTGTAGTATTGGATAAGCATCGGGGATTGATATCGTTCTCTAAGGGAATAAGAAGGCTAGCAAGAAATATATGACGAGAAGGTGGGGGTTGAGGATAATTCATTTTTTATCTTTTTATTGGTTTTTTTGAAAGCTAAGGTAAAATCTCGGGGCAATTGGTTTAGGGGTGGTAGTTCTAACGATTACTCTACTTATCTAATTATCTAATTTATCTAGGGGTAGTCTTATGTCTAACTGATGTGTGCTCGTATGATGATTAAAAATATGTTTACCTAGATGCTATTAATCCCTAGTTATCTTTTATTGGTCAGTTGAATTGTCACACCTTATCTTAACCAGTTGTATTCCTAAGGTCGTAGGGTATGCGTAGTCCCTAGTTCTTTGAGGTTATCTCTCGGGTTTAGCATTCGAAATCAGCAAGCCCTTAAGCTATTTCATTCATAAGCCTCACTTTCATAAAGCATACTCAAGTATTAAATACAACGAATGATGCCTAGTTGCACTCCTAAGCTAATTTACAATTAAGATAAGAAATAGCCTAACAATAATCAATAACTAGGTTTCATAGATCTAAGCAAACACACAAGAAATTTAGCTAGAGATGGTAAACAAGCAAGCATACACATATTCAATCGAATTCGGGATAGACATAATGTTACTTTGGATTAAAAGAATATCTCGATGTGCAAAATAGGGTATGGGACCCTAAGATACTATCCTAATCGGACTACAAATGATTTAGGATTTTTTCTCCAAAAGTCTAGCTCTCTAAATACAGAAAAATTGAATTCTATATATAGATTTACACTTTGACCTACCTTGCATGGGACGTCACCGGCCATTAGGGTTTTGTTCGGCCAAGTCATCGATGGGAAGGCCACCTTAGATTTGTGAGACGTCGCCACGGAAGTCGCCTTGATTCGATTCGGCCGTCTGAAGTTGAAAACTCAATGACGCCTCCTTCTTTATAACGTGACGCGGGTCGATTATGTGAAAAATTTCCACTTGTCGGCCCGCGTATGTTTTGATCAAGTCTTTATAGAGGGAAGGCGCTTTAATTTGGATGCCATCAGCATCGTTGATCGCTTTGAGTGGCTTCGATCTTGACTTTGTCATTTTCTTCATGTATTTGCTCCTTTTCATCCAAATGTGCTTCATTCCAAAGATTTTGCTTCCAAGAGACCTAAAAGTGAAAAGGAACGAAATTAAGCAAGAATGGATATAAAAGTGGTCGATTTAGGGCTTAAATGACTCCCTAAAAGTGTACATTTTAAATCCTTATCAAATATCCCTACACTTGGTATTTGCGTTTCCTCAAGCAAATGTGTTGGCTAATTAATAAGTTAGGGCATGAAGCATTGGTTAAAATAATTCATACCGGTAAAATCACGCAATAGTCATAACAAGCACGTAAATTATACACTAGCACCTCACAAGTGGTGTTTGGATTCTCTCATCTCTCGGGTTTAAATGAAATATAATAAATGAAAATGGAAGATAAACACTCATTACCTGGCATAGTACATAGATTACCATAAGCTTGAGACTAGCTCAAACCTCCACCGCTTTGGCATAAACACCTAGGAACAACTATCTAAGAGGTCTTTACAAGGGTTGTAACGTTAGGCTTACGGTAGGGAAACAAAGGGTTTTGTTGGATAGGCGATATTTAGTGGTGGCAAGTCAAAAATCTTATGTTACAAGCATGAAAAGCGTGGCGTTGCTAAGCCAAGCCTCGACTCACTAACTCTAGATAACTTGAAACAAAACAAACATAAATTTAAAGACATAAACATAAAGATAGATGTAGGATGGTAGACCGTATGTTTTTTTCTTCTTCATTTTTTTTAGACACTCTCTTTTTTTTCGATTTTTTTGCATACATTTTTACTCTACCATCCTCTACGATAACATCAAAATATAAGGGATTTATAGGAGCATCCCTACACTTGAGTTTTTATTTCTCTAACACTAATTGACCTGATTTGAAAAGATCAAAACACTTGGAGTATTTAATTACATAGACAAAGGGAATATGAATTTATCGTTCTTTCCCGTTACTCCATAAAATACTACTTTTACCCATGAGTCCCAATCATCCCAAATCTGTGTACAAAAGATATGACTCGACTTAGCAACCATGCAAGTAACTAGATATTTGAATTAAGGGTTTAATAATGATAACAATAATGCGCTAAAGGTGAGTGCATAAAAGGTAGGCTAAGGCAATTTGGGTGTACATTTGAGGGTGGATTGTAAACAATGCTCTTCATTGATATTTCGGAAAACCAAAAAATCATGAGAACCGCGAAAAGGATAGGCTCTAAGGGGTTAACTAGGGTTATCGCGTACTAAAGATGAGTACATCGTAAGGGTGTGGGGTAATTACTCGACGGATGTGGAAGAAGTACTTATAATACAAGTTTCAAACTTGGGTTATCCTAATGCCTCTTATCACTTAGTTATTCCTAACTACACAAGTGTAGTCTTACTAGCAATCTCGGAATGCATCACAAAACAAGTTCTAGAATCTATTATACTACCGGTACACTCTCTAAGCATTAAAGGTGAATGCTTTTATTCCTAAAGATCTAGGGGCGAACCTCACATTTTTGGGGTGGAATTTGAGTGGTAAACGGTTTTTGTGCTAGTCATATAACTCCTATCCATGAGATGCTTTATTAAGACTAATGTTTAGCTCGTACACATCATAAAAAAATTTTAAATTTGGTGCTAAAATTGCCCTAACAAATATTTCTCATAGTTTATTACATAAATTACCAAGGAAAAGACAAATAATCAAGTGAGTGAATAGTTTCTAAGTTCCCGTTTTATTCTCCCTCCCTACACTTAAACTGAACATTGTCCCCAATGTTCCCCGAAAGTATCAAAGTTATGATAAAGAAAGGTAAGTAAGGAAAAGAAACTAGTACTCCCCTGATTAGCTCGGTAGGATATGTATGAAGTTGTGGTTAAATTATTTTTCAAGAGGAATGCATAAGTACTAAGCTCCATCCAATGTTGTATTTCTTCTTCTTCTCAAATATAACCTCCACTTATAGGAAAACAAACAAAACCTTCGCGTAAAATTGTCGGTTAAACTATATATGAAACAAATACACTAGAAAGCAAGTAAGATATAATGCTTGTGGAATGGATGTTTGAAGTTTTTATAGAAAATTAACACCTGGAAATTTTCAAAAATTTATGAGTAGCACAGAAAACGAAAAAATTGATAAACTGTTTCGCTGACTTGGACGTTGTCGCTTTAATCGACGCCACAAAGGCCATGACAAAACCGGTCTCATTGTGGTTTTCTGGAAAAATTCTAGAAAAATTACATCTTTAAAACCTGGAAAAACTCCTGCAAAACATCTATTATGACTCTAACAAACACACGCATATATCAATTTCACTAATTGTAATTCTCATGTTCATGTTCTTCAAAAACGTATGTGATCTTCCCTACACTTATCTTTTTGTAAAATACCTTTATATGTAATTAAGACGAGGTTAAAGACAAAATAAAGCATTTTCACAAAATCTAACATGAGAATAAACAACAATGAAAAAGATATATGACACAAAAACAAGCAAACAATTAAGCATGAGTTGCCTCCCACGAAGCGCTTTTCTTTATTTATGAGTCTTGTAGCTAGAATCGAATTCGTGCTCCTACGTACCCATGTAAGTAAGTTTATCCTCAAGAATGTCATAAGGATCAAACTTATCTTTTAACTTCCTATTAGTACGCTCAGTCCCGTATGCCTTTTCAAACTTCTCTCCATTGGGATCATAGATTGTCATCCTAATGTGCCTTTCTCCATTCCCATCACTAGGTGGTCTATCCCAATTCCAATTATACTTAGGCTTCTCACTCTCAACTTTCCACCAATTCATGTTAAGATTAATGGGCAAGACTCCTAGGAATTCGGTCATCTTCCTAAACACTAAAGTATCCACAAACAGTTTCACTTCGATGTCCCTAGCCAATTGTTGTTCATTGAAAGTTGAATTACTCACGAAAGTCTATTCTAGATAGAAAGGTCATTGAGGGCCTACAAAATCTCTATTGGTCCAAGGTCCATACCTAGATGGTTTGCTATCCAACATGATCTCATAAGGTTTTTGTTCATCCTCTTTGTAGTAGATATGCTTCTTGACATCGTAAATTTACCTAGCACTCCCTTCTCCTACCACTATCTTAGACATCTTACAATCAATTATGGCACTAGCGGTAGCTAAGAATCCTCTTCTTACTAGCAATGGGCATGTTGGGTCCTTATTCATGTCTAGCACATGGAAATCCGCTAAAAGAGTTAATCGACCTACGTGCACTACCATGTCCTTTACTATTCCTACCGGATATGCAATACTATCGTCCGCTAGTCCTAAGATGGTTTCCGTTGATTCTATTTTTCCTAAGTTAAGGCTTTTATGGAGGGACAACGGAATAAGGTTGATACTTGACCCTAAGTCGGCTAATGTGTCAAAATATTTAGAATTTCCAATGCTACACAGAAGAATGAATAACCCGGGATCATCTAACTTCTTAGGTAACTTATTTTGCACAAATGCGGACCCACGTTCTCCTAATTTTAGTTCTTGCTCAGATTTTTCTTTTAAAGCATTATAATAAGGCGCATGACTCAAGACTTCTAGAACCGGTTTTTCTTGGTGGAGAACCTTATACTCCTGTTCTAGATTTAGTTTGAGTTCTTGGTTGATGGGTTTCTTAAGAGTTGGATGGACCGTTGGTTCGGTTCCTTGGTATCTCATTAGGGATCACATGGAATCCGTGTTGATGGCGTTGACCGAGTGGACTTTTAGGTGTGAAGGGCATGAATATGCACTCTCCCATGGTGAGCAAGAACATGAAGTCGATCAAATCGAATTCACTTTAGGGTTCTTTATAGTGTCACTTGGTAGTGCTCCAATCTCCCGATCATTGAAGGCTTTTAAGAGGGCGTCGAACTTGGTTGTTATCTCACTTTGTCGTTGCTTGAAATCGGGTTCAAGCTTAGTCAATCGAGATTCTTGAGATGATATGAATTTGGACACCATTGCCTCAAGATTAGTGGAATTCCCGGTGTTTGGAGGGTTGTTGTAGGAGGTGTGGTTCGGTTGGGACCTATTGGGTGGACTAGATGAGTTGTTTTAGGATGGGTTCAAGTTTTGGCTCCACCTAAGGTTAGGGTGATTTCTCCATTAGGGGTTGTAGGAATTTCCTAAGTTGTTTTGCTTGGGCTTGACAAAGGTACCACTTCTCTCCCACTCTCCAAGACGCTGTGGCGTGAGTCCGCAAAAGCTTGTTCGGGGAGTCTTGTGCAATCACGAGTGTTGTGGGGACCACTACATAACTCACATGGTAGAGTGATTTTGTTCACTTGGTGTGAAGACTTAGGATTCTCGTAGGAGCTCATTAGGAATTTGACTTGATCTTCAAGTTCGAGCATCCTACGATTGGAAGGTTGTGAGTCAATGGGAGGCAAAGAGATTGCCTTGACGGTTTTGGGTAACTCACGGGGGTCATTCCAACATTCGTTGTCATAGAGGGCAAGGTCCTCTATTGTACCCCACGATTCTTCCATGGTAATTTCACTAAGTTTTCCACCGGCCACTTGGTCGATGGTTTGCCTAGTTGAGAATTTGACATGATCGTAAAAGATTTGGACTTGAAGCCAAAGATCGATGCCGTGATGAGGGAATTTATGGATTAAGTCCTTGAATCGAGTCCATGCCTTGTAGAGAGTTTTGCCTTGACGTTGTTGGAACATCAAGATGTCATTCCTAAGTTTGGTAGTTCTCCCCGGTGGAAAAAATTGGGCGAGGAAACGAGTAATGAGATCATCCGAACTTGAGATGGATTTGGCGGGAAGTCGCTCTAGCCAATTACTAGTTTGGTCCCGAAGAGATAATTGGTAGAGACTCATGCGCGTGGTCTCCCGTGTGGTAGCATCAAGGTCGATGGAATCAATGATTTTAATGAAGTCCTTGAGATGCTGATTAGGATCTTCGGAATGAAGTCCATGGAATGAACATCCGTTTTGCACCAACCGGATGGTGTCGGATCGTAGGGCCGTAGTTTGAGCTTGATCGGGGAGCTCAATGGTGTTCCTATATCCTTAGTGGCTCGGTCTAGAGTATTCACCAAGAGTACGGCCTCAAGGGTCAATTGGTGGTGGGTCGATGGGAAGTGGTTGATTTGGTGGTGGGTTATCACCTTCCATGATGAAAAGTGATGGGGCTACGAACAAAGTCACGAAGAAGGGGGATAGACTACAAGGAAGCTAATGAAAATGAGAAAAATCTTACGTGATAGGAATAAAGCAAGGGAACCTAAACAAGATAAAGATCTAACTTGCTATTCTATTCCCAGGCAGCGGCGCCAAAAACTTCGTTTTCTTCGAGCAAGTTTTTCAACCACCTAGGCAGTGAACCTAATCATTGTAGTGTAGTATGGGGTAAGCCTCGGGATTGATATCGTTCTCTAGGGGAATAGGAATGCTAGTAAGAAATATATGACGAAGTGTGGGGTTGAGGATGATTCTTTTTTTATCTTTTTATTGGTTTTTTAGAAAGCTAAGGTAAAATCTCGGGGCAATTGGTTAGGGGGTGGTACTTCTACCGATTACTCTACTTATCTAATTATCTAATTTATCTAGGGGTAGTCTTATGTCTAATTGATGTTTGCTCGTATGATGATAAAAAATGTGTTTACCTAGATGCTATTACTCCCTAGTTAACTTTTATTGGTCGGTTGAATTGACACACTTTATCTTAACGCATTGTATTCCTAAGGTCGTAGGGTATGCGTAGTCCCTAGTTCTTTGAGGTTATCTCTCGGGTTTAGCATACGAAATCGGCAAGCCCTTAAGCTATTTCATTCATAAGCCTCACTTTCATAAAGCATACTCAAGCATTAAATACAACGAATGATGCCTTGTTGCACTCCTAAGCCAATTTACAATTAAGATAAGAAACAACCTAACAGTAATCAATAACTAGGTTTCATAGATCTAAGAAAATACACAAGAAATTTAGCTAGACATGGTAAACAAGCAAGCATACACATAATCAATCGAATTCGGGATAGACATAATTTTATTTTGGATTAAAAGACTTATCTCGATGTGTAAAATAGGGTATGGGACCCTAAGATAATGTCCAAATCGGACTGCAAACGATTTATGGTTTTTTCTCCAAAATTCTACCTCTCTAAATGCAGAAAATTCGAATTCTTTATATAGATTTACACTTGCGACAGTGTCACCTTTTGCATGGGACGCCGTCAGCTTGCCGTCATTAGGGTTTCGTCTGGCCCAAGTCATCTATGGGATGGCATCACCTTAGAGTTGTGACGCCGCGGGCTTCAGTAGGGACGTCGTCTTGATTCTGGATCTGGGCTGTCTGAGTTGAAAACTGTTAGTGACGCCCTCCTTCTTTATAATGTGACATCGTCAGGTTATGTGAACAAAATTTCCATTGAGCCATCTAGTGCATGTTTTGATCAAGTATTTATAGAGGGATGGCATCGCCCTTTAATTAGGAGCCGTCAGGTACTGTTAATCAGCTTTGAGTGGCTTCGATCTTGACTTTGCCATTTTCTTCATGTATTCGCTCCTTTTCGTCCAAATGTGCTTCATTCCAGCATTTTGCTTCCAAGAGTCCTAAAAAGTGAAAAGGAATGAAATTAAGAAGTAACGGATATAAAAGTGGTCGTTTTAGGGCTTAAATGACCCCCTAAAAGCGTACGTTTTATATCCTTATCAAATATCCCTACACTTGGTATTTGCTTGTCCTCAAGCAAATGTGCTTTTTGGCCAATTAATTTATAAGTTAGGGGCATAAAGCATTGGTTTAAAATAATTCATAACAAGTAAAAATTATACACTAGCACCTCACAAGTGGTGTTTGGATTCTCTCATCTCTCGGGTTTAAATGAAATATAATAAATGGAAATGGAAGATAAACACTCATTACCTGGCATAGTACATAGATTACCATAAGCTTGAGACTAGATCAAACCTCCACCGCTTTGGTGTAAGCACCTAGGAACAACTATCTAAGAGGTCTTTACAAGGGTTGTAACGTTAGGCTTACGGTAAGGAAACAAAGGGTTTTGTTGGATAGGCGATATTTAGTGGTGGCAAGTCAAAAATCTTATGTTACAAGCATGAAAAGCGTGACATTGCTAAGCCAAGACTCGACTCACTAACTATAGATAACTTGAAACAAAACAAACATAAATTTAAAGACATAAACATAAAGATAGATGTAGGATGGTAGCCCGTATGTTTTCTTCTTCTTCATTTTTTTAGACACTCACTTTTTTTTCGATTTTTTTTGCATACATTTTTACTCTACCATCCTCTACGATAACATAAAAATATAAGGGATTTATAGGAGCATCCCTACACTTGAGTTTTTATTTCTCTAACACTAATTGACCTGATTTGAAAATATCAAAACACTTGGAGTATTTAATTACGTAGACAAAGGGAATATGAATTTATCGTTCTTTGCCTGCTATGTTGCCTGCTGGTACTACTAACATTGCAGGTACATCAGATGAAGTTCCATGTACTTCTGATACATCTGCAGCTCCGGATCAACCAATACATGAATCAAAAGAACTTGAGTTTGCACAGAGGTCACCAAATCCACCACCACCTTCACCTCTAGTTCATGAGGAATACCCACCAGTGATTTCTCAAACTCAACCTCCAGTACCCACTCCTACAGCAGACCCAACATCCTTATCTGTGGAAGATCTTCTCAAACTGGTCCTACAATTACTGAGCAGAATAGATAAGTTGGAAAAGGACCTAAAGAAGTCTAAGCAGACTCAAGCAGATGTTGTTATTAAGTTAGTAAAGACGGTTAAGAGATTGGAGGGAAAATTCAAACAGAAGGGGATAGACATCACAGATTCAGAAGGTGAAGAAAATTCTTTCAAATAAGGGAGGAATTTGCAGGAGGGTGGATCAGACTTCAGAACACCAACAAAGGAGAAATCCTCTGAGGAAAAAAGTATTAGTCCTCAAGGATTGGAAGCAACTGAAATCTTGGCTAAGAATCTCAGTCAGAAGAAGTCTGCCAAGAAGATAGTTGACAAAGAGTCTGCAAGTTCTGGTGGTGATGAGGAAATTAATACTGGCTTTGAAGCATATATTAATACTGGTGAGGATGAAGTTAAGTCTGGTGCATAAATTAATCCGGGTAGTGATAAGCCAGAGTCTGCTAGTGTTGAAGTTAATACTGGTGAGCAAATTAAGTCTGGTGATGAATCTGTCACTCAGAGAGAAGGAAAAGGGATAACGGAAGAGACTTCTGAGCCCAAAAAGACTAAAAGGCAGATTATAGAGGAGCAAGCTACCTTTGATGAGATTGAAAGAATTAAAGCTAAAGATGCAGCTGAAGAAGCCAGACTTACTGAACATAGATTGAAAGATGAGCTTATTGCAAAGAGCTTGGAGAACCCACCAGAACTAACTGAAGAGAAAAAGAAAAGACAAGTTGAAGTTCTAGAAGCTGCTAAGTTCTACACATATGAAGATTAGGACACCATCCAAGCCAAATTAGAAGTAAACAGTGACATCCTACCTGACATTGGAGTAGAAGATTTTGCTAGGAAGATTGTAGAGATGGTTAATGAGAAGAAGAAGCTTCTCAGAGAGCAGAGACAGAGACAAAGAATGCATAAACCACTGACAAAAGGAGAGCAAAGAGAGTACATGATCAACTATATCAAGAATCAAGGCCACCCCAATTGGAAGCTGAACCAATTGAGGAAGTTGAAGGCTGATGATCTAAAAGAAAAGTTTGAAAATGTGGTCTTACAGATTAAACCTTTACTCCAATGGACTCTGAATTGGCAGCTTCTAATTTCAAAAGGTAAGGCATCACTCTTCAACCTAAAGAAGCAAAAAGGCAAAAGACTGCAGATGTTGAAGAAGTTGCTGCTACTCCAGAAGTTGAGAAGGTGATAACGTCAAATAGTCCTGATTATTAAGTGTCAATTTCCCCAGATAATGCTTGTAATTTATATCATTTATATGGATTTACGCTTGTTTTCCATTGTTTTCCACTTTTAGGTAAATTACGAGCATTGGAGCTAAAGAGACGCGGAATTGGAGAATTATCTAAAGATTTATCACAGTATGCTATTTTGAAGAAGTTACGGTGTAACTCCTCTCTCACATTACGCCATAACTATTGCGTGACTCAGAATACCAACTTATCAAGAGGTTACGGCATAACACTTCCCAAAGGTTACGACGTAACTACATTAAGTCAAATGAGGATCCACGCCGCTGATATTTACGCCGTAACTACTACGTCAATTAAGGCGTAACCATGTTTATTGAAGACTACGGCGTAACCACTTATAAGGATATGCTGTAACTAGCAGATC